>KQ030537.1:70813-353743 GCA_000956045.1 Hirsutella minnesotensis 3608 | reverse complement strand
TGCGTCAACTTTCGTGGATCGACAAACGCCTCCGCCAAGTCTGTCCTGCCAAGGCAGCCGAATTCTTTGGGGGCATGAGCATCATCCTCGTTGGCGACTTCTTCCAGCTCCCGCCGATTGCGAACAAGCCCCTCTACTTTGATGGGCCGCTCAAAGACCTGCAAGAGGTCTCTGGCCAGACGATTTTCTCATCAATCACAATATACCTAACGTCCCGTAGCTTCTTCTGAAGAGCATTAACATCTGCTGGGGAGAGCTCTGTAAAAGCCCTATCCACAGGTAACCGGAGTAGGGAGTGTAATGTTGTCCCCATGATCTGGTTGCTTGCAACGCCCGTTGGTGCAGCTCTCCATATTGGACTGGGTCGGTTACCAGCGAGCCTCTGAAGATGCGAAGACAGGACTTTGATCAGATAGGACTTGCCTGTCCCGCCACCACCGTCCACATGGAGTAGAATCTGCTCCTCGCTGCCGCATTGGAAGTGTCCAACAATTGTATCGTACACTATCCGCTGCTCTGGGTTGAGCGTATCGCGGACCTCTAAAGGCAGGTCTTCAACATCCATATGGAGAGGATTCTGCGCAATGCGCTGGCACCAATAATCGCCCTGAACGATTTCTGGATCGGCGTAGCGGCCGACGTGGGGTGTCCAATCGTATTGGATATCGACATCCCGTCTACCAAGGAGATCTACCATCTCTTGGCTTGGTGGGCAGTCGGGAAGCTGGCGGGCAAGCTCAATCCAATCCTCCTCGAGAAGGTCAGGCTCGTGAAATTCTTCCTCGAACTCATCCGGATCCGGCCGACGTTCTTCAGCGTTAGGTGTGCCATAGTAATCGTCAGGATGCTGGTGGTTCGCATAACAGAATTCGGCGGCAGATGCGTACGAGTCAAACTCGACACCGTTGATCTTGCGTAGTTCGTTGGGATCGCGATGTGGATGAGCAAGCATTAGCTTTACCCGACAAAAATCATTGTATTGGTGATGCTGCGGGTTCGACTTGTACCGCGGAAAGTAGTATAGCACTCGAGGCTTAGCTTGACGACTCCAACGTGCCCATTTTCTCCCATCCCTCTTGCTTGTATTCCAGTTGGCTAGGAAGTCAAGGTAGGTGAGTTCTTCGTGAAGAGAAGGGCGAGAAATGTACTTCTCATATATCCCAACGACCTCAGCGTCATCATCATGATCACCCTGGAGGCGAAGCGGCCGGCCCTGTTGCTCGTAGGGACGGCAATCGACGGCTCTTACAACACGGGTACCCTCCTGGAGCTCGCAGTTGAGCAACACATGGCAGATCTCTTGCCCCGAGAAGTCCCTCTCAGCAAGCAGCTTGTTCATTAGCCGCGAGGCAAAAGAAAGAAGTGGGTTCTGATGGGAGACGTAGGGCAAGATCTGCCGCCCCAGGCTCGCATAACTGTCAGTCCGTTTCTCCATCTTACTGCAATACTTGGCTGCGTAATTAATGACGGCTTGAAGGCTGGTACAGGGGGAGATATCAATGTTGGCTAACCAGCCAAGACTGAGACACCGGTTGTAGTGGTTCATAAGGCTGTCATTCCTGGCCGCCTCGAAGGAGAAATAGGACTGTCCTTGGCGTCGGACCACGTCAGCCGTATCTCTCGTATCCCGGGGGAAGAAAAAGCGGCAAGAAATCTCGTCTGAACCCTTCTTCTTTCGTAGGCAGTATGTCTCACTGCAATGGTGGCGTTGGCAGCGGTTCAGAATCTGAGAGAGCCATTGGAACGTCAAGGGATGCTGCAGCGGATTCACAGCCAAGGGATTACCCTCTCCTTGCTGTTGGACTCGGGCTGGCTCAGGATTGAAGGCTGTGACGTGGAAACTCCAGACACGGGCGAACTCCTGGCGTACATGCTCCTTTTCCAAGTCAACACTGGGCGCACCATCCATCCAGAATAGGCCGTGGCAATGGCTACTTCCACGACCCTGCCACTCATACCTGTTCCAAAAATCAGTGACATTAAATTTCTGCTTGAGAACGATATCTCTAAATAAGCCAAACCGCCTGTAGAAGTGCCAGGCTGCAATATGTGGGTTGTCCCTGAGAAGTTTGCTAGACATCCCCATTCGCTGTTGCTCGGACACCTCCTGCCAGTCTTGAAACTGGGGTAAATGTTGATAGAGGCTCCTCCAGTGCAAGTCTGCCGGGCTGAATGTAATGAAAGCACCAGGGCAGCCAAGGTTGTAGGCATAAGACTCGAGCTCTCGGCGCTTTCGGTACCAATACGGTCGTGTCCCGCGCAGCTGTGCTGTCTGGCGGTTGATCGAGTTGAGCAACCGCTGAGCTTCTGCAGATTCAGGGTTCTGGAAAGCCTCCAGTAGATCATCTCGCGTTATTAGACCCTGCCTTTGTTGGTGTTGCTTGACGAAGTAGCTGCTTTTCGCTCGTGCCTGTACTCGCATCAGCGTGTTGAAAACCACAAACCGGAAAGTGGGATGGCGGGCAAATCTGCCATCATGCCATCGAAGGGCGTGCTGTATGTAGTCCGCATACTTGATAGGCCGTAACCTTGGCTCAATGAAATCAGCTTGACCACGAGGAAATAGTGTTGGAAAGGCTAGGGACAGGAGTGCCTGTGACTGGTTGAATTCGTTTATCGGTGTTCTCCGAATATTTGGTATTTCAAGCTGATGTTGTGTCGCTGCTCGTGCAGGGAGCGGTGCGTCGCGCTCTTCGCCAAGAACGTGTGAATGCAACGCTTCCATCTCTGTATCCTCTGGTAGTAGATCTGGCACTGCAGACTGATCAACCTCATCTGCCTCAATGTCGTCATTCTCGATGTCACCCAAATTAGCTGCCAGAGGATCGGTGACTTCCACGGTAGCAACCTGATCAAGTACATCGCCATCTTCGGGCAGCACTGACATCCGCTTCTGGCAGACAGTAATATCTCGGTAGCCCGGGTGGTTATTCGACAGGAAGTCCAGCCACTGCTGAAGACAACGACGGCGTATGCGGAACTGGCGTCTGAATTGGCGGTTGAGGTGGGCATGTTCACCTGCATTCGGAGGACGTAGCAGGATAACATCTAATTCAGTGGGTAAAAGGGGAAGTTGTCGATACACTTTGCCAACATCGCGGAGGAAGTGCACAATATGGCCACGATATTTGTATTGCTGCCCTCGAACCTGCATGACGTTCACAAATACATGAACTGGAGCAATTAGCATCTCTTCTACTTTCGTCAATTCAGGGAGGAACACAGGGATTAAGCCAAAATCCAGCTGATTTTCAGCTGAAAAAAACCAAGGCTCATCCTCCTTTTTGTTCTTGTCCTTGGCGATGCAACGCTTGCAAATGTCATCTTTCAAGCCCATGTCAAACCATATCTCCTGACAACGGGTGCAACGTTCCATTCGGTCGTTTTCCAGCTCCGTCCAGAATTTCTCCAGGAGCTTCTTATCCCTATCAGACAACGGACAATGGGACAGATCACCCATCCAGTCAGGGTCCGGAAGCTGGAAATCTCGACGTTCGATGACCGACTGCTGGACACTTGGGCGGGAATATCTCCCCCGGGCGTGTCTCGGCCAAATAGAAGGACTTCATACTGGAGATTCGATCGACGCTCCAAGTCGTACGCCTTCTTGAGATGGAACCAAGGGACCTGGTCGGGAAGTAATCGGCGCAGGCGCGTCTGCTCCTGTTGACATGGCAAGTGGCGTTCCCAGCAGAATAGGTCCTTGTGAGATAATTGGTGTACCTAGTTGTAAGTCTAATAATGGCAATCCTTGCCGGCGTATTGGGGACAACTCAGCTTGTTCTGCAGTACGCTTAGAGGTGCCTGAGGCCTGTCGATTCCTACAGTCCAGACAGTTGGCCGTGCGTCTTCCACGTGTAATGGAGGACTTTGTCTTCGAAATGAATTGATCTTCCGGCTTCTCCTGCTTGCACTTCCTGCAAATATTCGTTGAAGGGATAGAATCAGCCATAGTATGTTGGATTGCAGGGACGGTTTGATGAGGAAGGCTGAGGGGGGACTGCGCGGGCAGGACAACCATATAGACCGCGCACCTGGCTTTACACCTGAAAGGGCTACCAACCAACGAATTGATTGCATTGCAGAGAAGAAAAGCGGGAAAGCGGGATGCTCTCGAGGAGCTGGCTACCTAGTGACGTATAGACGATGCTCAGGGGCAGACTGTGAGACCCTCATTTGGTGGCGTTATTAGCATCGGCATCAGCCGAGTGCACATTGACGGCTCAGCCCGTTACAATACCCAGGCAGGACTGCCATCCAATCGACGTCGAGTGGAGACTTATGTGACCAATACGAGCAGAGCTTTTGAACCTCAGTTATCGTCGTAATAAAGTCCTTCGGACTGAATAAAGTCCTTCGGACTGAATAACAAGAACCATGATGAGAATTTACCGATAGCACCAGTCATTGCACAGTTGAATCGAGGCTACATCACGGTAGGGTCGACTGAGGGAAGAGCCCGGTCGAGCCGCCGACTTCTGACCCGACTCGCGACATCGGGCTGCCTCCTTCATGGGCCAACAGACATCAGCAGAGAGATGCGAGATTTCGGCCGGCGGATCGCGGAGAGTGCTGCTTCCACAGTACATAAACGAAGTACGGGACCGCGATCGACTGGGATCCAGTGGGAACATGATGCACGATTTCTGACCACGGAGACCTGGCAAACGGAACGGAGTCGAGAACGTTGCAGTCTGCCCTGCAACGGCAAATGCATCCAATGACCCGCGAAAAGGATCCCCTTAGTCAGGAACACTGGCATGATGAGTGTCCCTGGGCTCTTGGATCGTGGCGCGGCGGTGGCGGAGCCCTTCATCGCAGCATGCTCCACGTGGATCTCGGTGGAGAAAGGGGCCCCCGGAGAAGCCGCTGGGCTCTCGGACATCAGTCGTCCGATCCTTGCTCTTTGGCAACGTCCGAGGGATGAGCAGAACCATGGCATGTCGTCTGTCCCGACGCAAGAGAATGAATGTCGCCGACCTCGAGCGCTTGAACGAAATAGTGGCGGGCGCAGATCGCATGAGAGAAACAAAAGAGAGGAGGAAGAAAACGCGTCCGAATCCATCAGCATTGTTTCTTCATGGTCCGACAAAGCCTCCGTGTGTCAAGGACTCAAGAACGACAAGACAGTCGTCATTGAATGGCCATTTAGCCCCCAGGCTGGACCAACTCCATTTTTATTACGCGCGCGCACCCAATACCCCTTTATGCGGCGCGGCCGACCACACACCATTGAAAGCCGCCATCGAACGTTAAAGACAAGGAAAAGTCACTCAAGAGGGCGCCAACACCGTATTGAACAGGGTGAACAGTGTTGCACGTGGCTCCACATGACCGTCGTTTCAAAGCTCCGAAACTTCTTAGCTCGGTCCGTCCCCACGCACCCAGGCTTTCCTGGCGATTCTTCGCGAGTTGACCAGAGCGGCAGCCAGTCGCCTAGGCCGACTGGGCAACCTCGGACGAACAAGGAGGTGCTCATCCATCCTTTCCGCCTTTGCTCGGACAGGGATCCCTTTGGCAGATCTCGCCAATGGCTTTTGCGTCTAGATGCGGCGTGTCTCCCGGGACTTGACTCAATGGGAAACCTTCCAACACCGCCCCCATGAACATGACTGGCCGTATAGCCTCTTTGGCAAAGCCCGAGGCGTTGAATCAGGCCTTTTGGAAGCGAGCCACTCTCCGTCATGCCTTGCCTCCGGAACGCCTGATCTATGCCCTTTGTTCAATGTCGCCGTCTCTCGTCTTAGTACAGCCCTCCGAGGCTTGACTTGCAGGGACTGTTCTTCTTCGAAGCCTGGCACCGCCCCCCTATTCTCTATATGCTCTGCCGGGCTTCCCGCACCGCCAACTATTGGGTGACACACATCTGAACTAAATCTGTCAGAGCACGGACTCTGCTTGATATATAACTTGAGCCCCGGTCAGATCGACACACTCACACACCACACCCCTTCCTACGTTCCTTCTCCGAGCATCTCGTTGTTTCTTGTTTTCTGTTGGAAGCAAAGATTGCTTTCCCAAGTCACTCACTATGATTTCCAAGTCTGTCGCTCCCTTCTTGGCCCTGGGCTCGGCCTCCCTCGCTCTCGCCCAAGACTTCATTGCAACTACTGGCGTGGTGGCGCAGAATGGATCTGCTCCCATTCGCCGTAACATCAATGAACTTGCTTCCGAAGCAGGCCCTCAATGGTATGCCGGCAAGCTCTGATATCCTGTCTCGGTCTTTCGCTTACATGGCTGTAGGGATCTGTACATCCAGTCGCTCTGGGAAATGCAAGGCGTTGATGAATCAGATCCTTTGTCCTTTTTCCAAATAGCCGGTAAGAAACTCCGTCGATATGCTGCATCCTGCTTGCTAACATCACAAAGGCATCCACGGTTGGCCCTTTGTAGAATACAACGGCACCGGACCGGGAAGGCAGAATAATGGTTGGATGGGCTACTGCCCCCATGGTGTAGGTTGCACACAGCCGCCAGCACGGAAAGATTGCTCACTCTGATATCCAGGAACCCCTCTTCTTATCATGGCATCGTCCCTATGTTGCTCTTTACGAGGTATGTGTAATGTAAGACACTCGAGATGGTCTTCTCTAACCTATCAAATAGCAAACCCTCGTCTCGCACGCCAAGGCGATTGCCGCCAAATACCCCGAAGACCGTCGCAACGAGTACGTGCAGGCGGCCGAGTCGCTGAGGTCGCCCTTCTGGGACTGGGGGACGTCGAGGGATGTTCCGCAAGTGACTGTCCCGAGAAGCGTGACCATCAACACGGCCGAGGGGAAGAAGGAGGTCCAAAACCCTCTGATGACCTACAAATTTCCCAAGGATGCCATCGATGGCAAGTTCGGCAACTTTGCTCAGATTCGCCGTACTCCTCCAGGTTTGCCGAACCCGGACTCGGTTTACCGATGCGCGGCCCCCAAGTCTTACCCCAAGTCTGCCGACGAGGCTCTCGAGCTCAAGGTTAACCGAAATCGAAACACTGACCTCGGTGCCATGGTGGTGAGTATTTCAAGTCTTTTGCAATGTATAGGAATTCTCGTGATGACTAAATCTTTGGCAGTATGACATCTTCACCAACTCTCAGAACTTTGCTCAGTTCGCTTCCACACGCGACGTGGGCATGAGTCTTGAGCAGATACACAACACCATTCACGTCGAGGCTGCCTGCGGCGCAGACATGATGAACCAATACGTCTCTGGCTACGATCCTCTTTTCATGCTCCACCACACCCAGGTGGACAGGCTCTGGAGTTACTGGCAGGCCATTCACCCCGACATGGCGGACTTCTCGGGCTCGTACTCTGGCGGCGCCCGCTTCACGACCCCGGCCGGCAGCACCATCAACCAGGATTCGCCTTTGATGCCCTTTTTCGACAAGAATGGAAAGCCTCACACTTCCAAGTCAGTCGCATCCATCAAGGATTTTGGATATTCGTATGAGGCCCTTGACGGCAACAAATCACCCGAGCAGATGGCTAGTGATGCCACTCGTCTCATCAACAAGCTCTACTCTGGCCAGATCTCGCAGCCCGATGAGGGCGTCCCCGGTGAACCATCTGCGGGTTCTCCCTCAGGTAGCTCTCCCACCTCTGGTGTGCCTACCTCTGGCGTCGCCGCTCCCACGGGCGTCTTCCCTCCCGGAGCCAGCCCTAACGGCACTCGTCCCGGCCTCGGCCCTCGCCCGGGCTCCGGAAACGCCCCCAATGCTCCTTCAGGAGGCATTCCCGGCAACGGCGGCAGTGGCAGCACCGGCGGTAATGGCGGCAACGCAGGATTGGCACCGATCGACGAATCCAAGCGCCGTTACGCCCAAGTCCAGCTCGAGGTTGACAAGATTGAGCGGCCGTGCTTCGTCAATGTCTATATCGGCGAGTATCACGCTGGCAGCATGTATGTCATGTCGGAGCCGTCGACGGGCATTGTCAACGGCGCCGTCCTTCTCAACAGCGCCATCCAAAAATTCACCAGCAAGCCCGGCAACGGCACAGCCCGCGCCTTCAACGACAATGTCCACGTCGACATTACAAACGTGAGTTTCCGTCGAAGAGAAACGGAGAATTGAAAGACACATTGGCTGACACGTCCACTTTTAGTACAATGGAGACCAGATTGATGTCAAGACTGTGCCCAGCTTGAAGGTGAACGTCGAGCAGATTGAAGTCAAGCCCCCAGTCAGCGAGAACAAGCTGCCCGAGATCACGCGAAAGAAGCCGGAGCCGGCCAACGGCGGTGGTGCGCTGACGCCGCCACCTCCCTCCACAGACCCTGCAGCTCGTCCCGGCGGTAGCCAAGGTGGCAGCGGCAACGGCAACGGCAACGGCAACGGCAGCGGTAGCGAGAGTGGCAAGCCCCAGACTGGACCCAAGTCTGCCGCTGCAACGACTGGGCCCCTGTCGGCTATTGGACTAGCCCTGTTGGCTGTCCCGGCATTGCTACTGGCAATGTAAAGACGCGTAGAGCTCAAAGTCCCGCAAGTACGAATACAGATACCTAAACTTTAGCGACTGAGAAATTGCTTAACGAAAAAAGAAAGGCAGATGGTGTTTATGAGAATGATTTCAATTCATATTTCGAACAAAAATGTCACGAACCAGTGTGTTTGTCTACGTCGATCTCGGTTCCTCGATGTTCAGTAGTGATGTGTATGAGCATGAACATAATGCACGTACGTGAATCGGTGACCAAGTTTCGCTTCATTCAGGCTATGAAGCCACTTGCCGTTACGATAACCACTTACCACATGTTCATATATCCTGTCCGAGTCCCAAAAGGGAAGCGCAGACGAGCAGCAACATGCAATGTTAAATGTCTCATCTGCCGGCAACACCACACATCCCTTGGTCGAAGATCTCACTATATTGCCTGCCGTACTCAAGAGACTGGCGTCATTCTTGTGCTCAGAAAGAGTGAAAGCAGCAGCACGCGGATCTGCCCGGGACTAGCCCAGCGCGGGCCGGGTTCGAGATCGGGCAAGGGAGCCGCACGCGCTCGCGTCGCCAAGTTATACGTACCCCAAGGGATCGCATGCGAGACTCTGCCAAGAGGGTCCAGGTGAGACGCATTCCGGTGCCTATGCTCACCGGGGAGCGCTGGCCTTGTCTTCGCCTTCCGCTCGGTGCGTCGTGGGCCGTCAACTGGGATGTAGAACATTGAACCCTGGCATTGAGTAAGTTGATGGAGTATGGACTTTGGATTTCGATGTTGCTCAGACGCATCGTCAACGAGCAAGATGCTAGACATAAACCGGACATCGAGGCGGGAGAAGCTCACTGAAAAGGTCAGCTCAGCAAGTCGCGATTACGAAACAGAGTCTCGTTAGATGTCACGCATAGGCCGCCGAGACAAAGTGGATATATAACTTAATGGCTGTCTTAGATTAGGGGCCCATGCCTGTCCGGTATCGAAGACACGGCCGGGCCGCAGCGCCCGCTTGAGCTAAAAGGAAGTCCCGTAACCTATTCTGCCTATAGCTTCTTCCCTGGCGCTTGAATTGAGCGACGCTAGAGAGTATGGCTTCAAGCTTTCTCATGTAGCCTGCCCTCCCCTGGCGGACTAATCTATCCGATCAAACCGATCTCCTTTCCGTGCAAAGCTACCCTAGTGAGCATGTACATAGTCGGTTCTACGAAAGTCGGGACTGCTACGAGGGTTGGCATCGCGCTAGGTCGACATGCCTCTGCTCTGGCTTCTAGGAGTCATGAACTTGAATGCCTTGCTTTTGCTCATATGGGGAGCCTACCTTTCACGATGCACCCGAGTATGGTTTTCCTTCCCCAGAGACCCTTCCCTGAGCTTCCAAACCGTTGTCAAACGCCCCGCAAGGTTTGCCGGCACTCTCCCGAGCAAGTGTCGACGTAGCAGCAACATTGGAGCGAGGGCGAAGTCATTATGTGGATGACCTCCTTGCGCCCTCTACTTTGCACACAAGGCCAGGACAAGTATCCTGAGACGGAAACGGGAACTTCTCTATCCCATACACGAGTCATGAGCGCAGTTACATTCATATTATCAAGAGCAGTGAGGCGGCGTCGTTGAGTGACTGGGATTAAACACGCGCACTCCGAAGGATTTCCATAGGACCGTCGACGTTTCCGGGCTCCTTGCTGCAAGGCTATGCTTTATCTGTACGACACCGCCGACTGTAAGACTTGCTTCGTGATTTTGGCGAGTCTTTGACTAGTTGGATATCTATACATACAAGTAGGTGGGCTGACGCTCTCTAAGCCCATCGCCGTCTTTCCTCTCCTTTCGTGTCTCCTCTGCTTTTCGAAAAAGCAGGAGGCTTCCCCGCGCCAGACCACTTAGTTTTCAGTCACAATCTTCGACATGCATCTGAACCCGGTTTCAAACAGGACTAAAAGAGCCTCTCAAGCCTGGTGCCCAACCCCAAATAGCAAGAACATCTCTGGAACTGAGTGACGTCTAGAGGAACTCACCTGGGTATTCCGCAGCTTCCCATTATTTATCACAGCCCCCGTTTGCTTTGTATACTCGGGCTGTTGTTGAATCATGTATAAAGCAACGAGCTGGCTTCCTCATCGGCTAGGAGACCCATCTGGACCATTGTCACCTCTGTTTGGCACCTCGGACATTTCTCTCCTGGCCTTGTCATACCATTCGCTCTGTTCGCGCATCAGAGCAGCCTGGGAATCAACAACCTGCTTTAAGCTACACACCGAGACTCATCGAAGATGCTCGGCATCTCCGTCCTCGCCGCAATGCTGCCGCTCATCGCGGCAGCGCCGAGCGATACCGTCCCTCCCAATCTCAAGGCCATGCTGGATGAGCATAACCGGCTAAGGGCTAATCATAACGCCGGACCCCTCAAATATGACATGCAGCTGCAGAGCAACGCTCAAAACCGGGCGAACCAATGCAACTTCCAACATGATGCCAATCCGAAGGAGGGCCAAAACATCTATGCGACACCAACGCAAGGGGGCGATAGAGATTACTATAAGATGGCCGTTGATGATTGATATAACGAGCAAAAGAAGTGCGGCCAAGAGGGTGGATGCAATAATGCCGCAGGTGCAAACTTGAAAGCTACTGGCCACTTCACCTAGCCGGTCTGGAGGGCCATGTGAACAGACAAACCATGCAATCATGGCTTTGATTCGCCCCTTAATGCTCATTGGCCAAAATCTCCCGTCCGTTGCTACTTCGTACAGCGTGATGATTCAGGAACTCGACGTCCTACCGGTCTGAGGGTCAACTGCAGAGGGTCAACTGCAGACATGCCACGTGCAGAACTCATGCAAGGTCCCGTTGCGGGAAGCGCCGTTTGGACCAGCAGATGAAGTCATGGTCGATACGTAGCCGAGTCCTCCGACGCAGCAGCCGCAACCCCGGCTTGCAGTTCCTCAACCAAGGGCTACGACTTACAGCATGTATAGCGCTCCGTAAGCCGAAGCCAGCGGGTACGTTACATGGAAAGTCGATGAAAACTCGTTGTTGCGCGCCCGTCGATGGATCTCAGACCCACTGGTTGCAGCACGTTTACCCGGGCTCGTTCCAAAACAGCATCTTGCCCGGTGCCCCGGCCATGTATGCATGGTCTTTGTTCAGCTGTCAAAAGTCCTGTGGGCCGAGCTGGAAGGACGCTCCGTGTTCCCGGACTGGGACAAGGAAATGAACCGCTCTCGCTGCAAGCCTGGAGTCGTTCATGTTGTCCGGTGTGCGCGTCGGGGCTGTGTCTCTGTACCAGACTTTGCCCCCATACACGACCGGTCGAGACAAGAGTCTAGAAAATGCAAACTCGGCCAGCTGAAAGACAAGACGCAATCACGTGTCCAGCCTCAACTTTGAGCCCGAGTTTATGAGACGCATGTCGGCACAACTACCCTTGCTGCAGAGTTTCCCCGAAAGGCTCCCCCACCCTCGCCGTCGAACCTCCGAACTCCACTGCCGCAGCGGGCAAATATCGACTCTGTGCATTTCCAATCCAATTTCTGTCCGGGGAGCTCGCAGAAGATTGCCTGGCGAAGCCGATTCGTCGCCCATCGCCGCGCTATCCCTCCGAGTGCCCGAAGGCTGCAGTACAAATTTTGCAGGGATTTGAGCCAATAAGAGGATAACGAATAAGCGGTACATTGATTGCCTGCTAAACTATATGGTGACAGAAGTCCCAACCATCCCCAGTCTTACACAAAGCTACATTGCACTCTTAGCGACCCCGACGTGGGCTCTTAGTATCTCGAGGTCACGGTATCGGTGCAGGGGTCATATGGGGCAAAGTTGTTACTGCAGCCTTTGGGCACTCGGAGGGATAGGGCACCCACGCCAAGTACACGCGGCATCTTTGGCACCTCGGATCTCGTCCTGCTTCACCCCAGACTCGACACAACGACAATCCGAACCACCTCGACACCTGTTTCTATGGGCTTGTTCTCGCATTCAATCTGACCATCGCGGCGAAAAGCGGCAAGAGTGCTACAGAGATGGGCCGGTCGGCTTCGTCATTCCGCACACCGCCAAGGCCGTGACCGAGGTTGGAACCTCCTCCGAAGGGAGGCTCTCTGCTCTGCACCTGGCTTTCGAGACGGATTCAAGCCGAGGGAATAAGCGTCGCCGGTAACGTGTTGGCCGGTCGAGTCAACCAATCCACGCTCGGTGTTTCCCGAGGTCAAGAGTTGGACGGACGTTTCGAGAAACATTGCGTTTGCAAACAACCCTCATCGACGAGAACCCAGACCCGGGGAACAAGGGCTTCTGAACACCATGGTTTTCCTCACCCAAACTAGCCAGTGTAGTGCGGGCGATGAACAGCGATTCTCACCTGAAAAGGACCGCGCTGAGAAGCCACAGCGGGTACGTCACGCATCAGTGCCCCGTTCTCTCAACACCCTACTAAACTGTCAGTCTGAACGTGTTTCCGGAGGCTCTCCGATCTTTGGCGATGTCGGAGTTACGAGCTCCGCTCGACCAGACTTTGTCAGCCCCAACGTTACACAAGAAGCTCGCAAGGTTCTGGCATGGGCGATTGACTTTATCGTTTCAACCTCCCTCACTTCAAGGCCAGAACCATTGGCCGAGAATCCTTGCGCTCGTCAGCTGGGAACTGGAAATCCTGAGCCCACGATAAGTCGCTCGGGTACCATTTGCCATCGCACCCATCACACCGGACCCGACTCGACCGTGAGCTGGGCCGATCTGGACAAGGCCCTTTATGCAATCCTGCAAAAACCTTCTCTCATTAATTCGAAAGAGGACTGGCGGAAGGATCAGCACAAATCGGAAAGAATGAGCAAAGAGGCGTGGTTGGTTATCCTTGCGCACTTAATGGACTTGGATGAAACATCTCCTGCCGCCGACCAAGACGAGCATCAAGGAGCCTCGCCCTATTGTGAGGCATTTCCAGAAGCAGATGACTCAAGATCACCAGGCGGTGATTTTTCGACCTGGAGAACTTCAATCAACGAATATCTGCGCAGACTTCAAAGCCTGCCGGAAGACAACACCCCCCCGGGCCGTCCATTCCTGCAGAAAATATGTCAGTCCAAAAAGGACGTGGCGTCAGCGAGCTGTCCGCAGTCTCTCTTTGTCGTTCATTCCTCAACCAGCGTAACCAGCGAATCAAAATGGGTGACGGAAAACCCCCTGCGGTATCATGTCGTTGACAGCCATCTCATCGTCAACGAACTCATACCCCGGGGAAAGAGACTTCGTCTACGAACGAGCATCAATCTTGGCGCGCTTATGAGACCACACATGCCACACATGGCACATAAATTTGACCGCGTCTTGCATCAGCTACTCGAATCAAGGAGGGCCCAGGCAAAACTCGATTATGTGGCTGGCCCTTCCCAGAAGGATCTTCAGGTCATCTGGAAGTGGAACGCTTCTGTGCCTCAGCCGGTCGAAGCCTGCGTGCACGACTTGATCAAGTCCAGGGCCGTTTTGCATCCAAACAAACTCGCTGTCGACGCCTGGGATGGTACTCTGACGTACAGGCAACTCGATGAGCAATCTACGGCCTTGGCCTTGGTGCTTCGCGACAAGGGAATAGGCCCAGGGGCAATAGTGCCTCTATGCTTCGAGAGGTCAATGTGGATGTGCGTGGCGAGGGTCGGCGTCATGAAGGCCGGCGCGGCATCCGTGGGTATAGATCCAAAGCAGCCCGTGGAACGGCTACGGGCGATAACAAAACAGGTCAGGGCACCTTTGATCTTGTCTTCGGTGGCCACTGAGGACCTGGTACGGCGTATTGGTGGCTGCCAAGTACTGGTCATCAGCCGCGAATGCCTCTCTACACCTCCCAAGACGTTACAGAGCGAGCTTCCGCGAGTCAGCCCTTCGGCGACGCTCTATGCCGTCTTCACCTCGGGAAGCACGGGCACGCCAAAGGGAGTGCTTATCTCGCATCGGAATTATAGCAGCGCTGTCGCGTATCAACATAGGCAATGTGGCTTCGAGAGCGCCTCGCGGGTGCTGGACTCGGCGTCATATGCCTTTGACGCCGCCTGCTTGATCCCTTTCCATACGTTGACGGCCGGCGGGTGTCTATGTGTGCCACCCGAGGCCCAACTGCAGAACGATATTTCCACGTGTATTCGGGAATTTGGAATCACACTGCTTTTCCTCACACCGTCCGCGGCCCGGCTCCTCGAGCCAGACGCTTATAGTCAGCTCGATACCCTCGTGGTCGGGGGCGAGAGTGTTGGGCCGAGTGATTTGCCCTCATCGAACAGCAAAACCTTGGTCAAAGTCCTTTACGGCCCTTCGGAGTGCACGCCCGTGGCGACACGCTACGACCTAGAAACAAGCAAACATGCCGCCATCGGCTTCGGGGTCGGTGTATGCACATGGATCGTCGACCCGCAAGACGGACGTTCACTTGCGCCGATCGGTGACGTCGGAGAACTCTGGCTTGAAGGGCCTCTTGTCGGGCAGGGCTATCTCGACGATCCGGCAAAGACGGAAGCCTCATTTATACGGGATCCTCCATGGCTTCTCAAGGGGTGTCTAGGACATACGGGCCGACGAGGGAGGCTCTATCGGACCGGCGATTTGGTCCGGTACAATGACGACGGTTCCATCGTCTATGTTGGGCGCAAAGACACGCAGGTGAAGATACGGGGCCAACGAGTCGAACTTGGCGAAGTGGAGGAGCACGTTCACGCCGCTTTGCAGGCTTCAAGAGGGGAGGGACCGAGACTGGAGGCCCAGGTCATTGCGGAAACCATTCGTCTGCCGGAAGTCGACAGCGTGATGCTCGTCGTCTTCTTGTCCTTGGCCGGCGCCGGGAACCAGACAGAGGAAGAGCACAACGCCTCGGTTCGCGTGGCGACAAAAGGTTTGGCAGACTACCTGGCCGAAAGGGTGCCTGCGTATATGGTACCGACAGCCTTCATCCCAGTTCAGTCGATCCCCAAGACGGTCGTTGGCAAAATTGATCGATCTGCTCTCCGCTTGCTGGGAGCCTCGTCTTGGCAACTTTGCCGCGCTGAGGCCGTTGGTGATGGCGAGGCAGAACTATCGTCAAACACCGTGGAGAGGACCCTGCAAGAGGTCTGGGCCTTGGTGCTCAACCTACCGTACATGTCCGTCTCCGTGGACAGAGCTTTTACGTCGCTCGGGGGCGACTCCATCACGGCCATGCAGGTGGTATCCGTATGTCGACAACGAAACATACGCGTCGCCATGACGGATATTCTTCAGGCCAGGACGATACGAAATCTGGCGTCACGCTGTCAAGACATGACGCTGACTCGAGGACCAGGGCGCGAATGGGAAGAGGACAATATGGAGACCGGGCTGCCTTTTGGTCTTTCGCCAGCACAGAATTTGTTTTTCAGCACATTCCCTGACGGCACCAACCAACTCAATCGAAATCTCTTCCTCGACATCAAGTCGCCCTTGCCAACCGGAGATGTGTGTGCTGCGTTACAGGCGGTCGTTAGCCGCCATGAGATGCTGCGGGCACGTTTCCAAAGGGATTCGAGCGGCAACTGGGAACAATTCATTTCTCCAGACGTCCCAGGATCCTTTTCATTCGCGGAGCACAGTTCCGTGACTGCGTCTCAGCTTTTTGACATTGCGCAGGCACGGCAATCCAAGTTGGACATCTACAATGGTCCTGTGTTTGCCGGTGACCTTGTGAACATGACCGAGACTACGAGCCAGACGTTGATACTGACTGCTCACCACTTGGTGGTCGACTCGTCGTCATGGAAGCTCATCCGGAACGCTCTAGAGGAGAACTTCAAGTCTGGACGCTTTTGTTCCGAATCAGGTCCGTCGTACCGGGCTTGGTGTAAAGCTCAGCAAGACGTGAATGTGAATCTCACCCTGGACTCGATGCCACTGTTCGAATCGCCAGTTGTAAACTTGAGTTGGGACTTGGCGTCGGTCTACAACACCCGTGCAGACTCCTCAAAATCCTCATTTATCCTCGATCACGATGCTACCAAGCTCTTGATGGGTACGAGCAATCACAGCCTCCGGACCGAACCTCTCGACATAGTCCTCGGTTCAGTCGCATTCTCTTTTCACCAGGCATTCCCTGAGCGTAGTATACCGGTCATTTTTCTAGAGCATAATGGTCGTGAAGAGTCTAGCCCGTCATCACTAGACGTTTCGAGGACAGTCGGGCTGTTTTCAGAGATTCGTCCTCTTTCGATCGACCTTCAGTCTAGCAGCACCATCATCGATGCCGTGCGTCTCGCCAAGGATACCAGGCGCAATGTCCCGGTCGACCTTGTCTCCCGACAACATGGCAGATCACACTGGGAGGCTTTCAGCGCTTACGCTGGTATCGAGTTGAAGGTGAATTTTGATGATGGGCGACATCAAGACCAAGAGAATGACCAGACCATTTTCCGACTAGCAGCACCCTTGAGCCAAGATCGTACCCCGGCTGTCCTTCCGGAATCCTCGAAACGGCAGGCTACGATAGAAGCAAACATGACTGTCCAGGACGGCAAGCTCGTTATTACCTTCGCCTACCCCAAGCACGTAAAGCACGAATCAAGGCTTTTGCAATGGTTTCAGAGCTTTACCGGAACTTTGGAGATGGCAGCGCGTACTGTTGCGCAAATGCCTGCCAGCCTGACCCTGAGCGACCTGCCTCTTCTTCCGCTCTCATATCGCGCTCTGGACAGGCTTTTTAAGCAGACACTACCACTCCTCGGTATCAAAGCGGAGAAAATCATCGATATATACCCGACGTCGCCGATACAAGAGGGCATATTGTTGAGTTCCAGTACGGGCATCAGTTCATACGCAACCTTCTGGATCTGGTCTTGCAAATCAAACGATTCGACCATTGGCGTTGACCCTCTTAGGCTTGAAGCAGCATGGCGCCGGGTCGTTGAGCGGCACTCCATATTATCAACGGTCTTCTGTCCAAGCCCTAAGGGCACTGGATTTGTTCAGATACTCCTAGACTCGCCGCCCGTTCGTGTCTCGCACATGATGGTTCCGTCTGGCAGCGCCTGTGAGGCACTAGGTCGTCTACACAGGCCGACCTTTGGACCTTCTGAGCCTGAGCATGCTTTCACCATTTGTAAATCAGACGACGAGGTTGCGTGCAGGCTTGACATCAGTCACTGTCTGCTAGACGGTGCTTCACTATCTAACCTGGTCAAAGAAATCATCGCAGCGTATGATCCCATCAATGTGCCACCGCCAGCACCATTCAAGAGTATGATACAGTTCATAAGCAGCATCCGGAAAGACGATCTGATCTCCTTTTGGTCTCGGATGCTTCGCGGTGTTCGTCCATGCGAAATTCCAGCATCAAGGCCCCGTTCAGATGTTCACGACACCTTTCAGTACATTCCCATACCAAGCAGACTGACCAGCGGCATATCCGATGCCTGCAGGCGCGCTGACGTGACGAGATCCGTCTTCTTGCAGGTGGCATGGGGCATGGTCCTGTCGCATCTCACCGGCATGGACGAGATCTGCTTTGGATATCTAGCTTCTGGAAGAAACGCACCTGTGGAGGGCATAGAAGGCATCATTGGTCCTTTGGCTAATATGCTGGTTGCCCGCATCAATATGCGTGGATCGGCAGCCGAGATTTTCAAGACGACTTTGGATCATTCGATAGAGCACCTCAAGCACCAGCATGCCTCACTTGCGGACGTGCAACATGCGATTGGCCTAACTGGGAGACGGCTATTCAATACGGCAATGTCGGTGCGGGAGGCGGACCGGCGCGAAGCCAACGAAACGAGAAGCATCTCGCTGCAGTATCATAATCATCAAGATCCGCATGAGGTTTGTCATGTCCCATTTGGGCTTTGAAGTTTCTGCCTCGCTTTGATGAGAAAACTGTGGCTAACCAGGTGACAGTTTGATCTGCTTTTGACGAGCCACCTTGAAAGAGACAAGACGCATGTTTCCGTCCAGTTCAGACAAGCTTCTGTCGGCCGCCAGCTCGCCGAAGAAGCCGCAGTCACCCTTGGCAAGGCGATTGAGTATCTCACAAGCCAGTTCTCGCATTCATCAAACAGGGATGAAGCTAGCAAAGCAGACGGTGCAACAAATGGGGGACTTTATGTTGACTTTTTCGTTCACGTCGTTGGAAGTACGCAAGACGCAACATTGAACTTTTGGCGAGGCTACTTTGCCAACTTGAACGCCGAACTCTTCCCTTCGCCAAAGGCGGCGAAGGGTGGTCTCCAAGTAAAGAGTCACACCTGTACTCGCCTGGTCAAGCTACGTTCTTCACCCGACGTGTACTCTGCGGTGGAAAAGGTATGGGCGGCTTGGTCCATTGTCGCGGCGAGGAACGCCAGCTCCTCGGAAGCTCTCTTTGGGGCTGTCGAAACTTCAAGCCTCCAGACTGTCGACTCTGGTCAGTCGACATTACCAATCAGGGTGACAATGGATTGGAAAGAAAGTGGCGACGAGTTGCTGCGGTCTATACGAGAACAGAGGACTGCAATGGCTCCGTATAAGCGCTCTGGTTTGCAGGTAATACGCCGAGCGAGCGAGGAGTGTGCCACGGCATGCTACAATTTCCAAACTCTCATCATCACTGAAGAGAGCACGGAAACTTGCCAACCCCTCGCAAAGTCCCGCGACCCGGGCACAAAGGCAATAACGATTCATTGTCAAATCAGGGCGCAAGAAGTGTCATTAGAAGTTCGGGGCTGCCTGAACTCGCTCAGTGAGGCTTGCATCACTCGAGTTGCGAACCAGCTCCAGTACGCCGTTGGATGGATATCCGATACGGAGGCTCGGAAGTCGAAACTTGGACGCGCAATACCTATCACGCCCCAAGAGCTGGACAGTATCTGGTCCTGGAATAACCCCTTACTAAAAGCCAACGAGGAATGCGTGCATGACTTGATCAAGACGAAGGTTTTGGCAAATCCGCGGGCACCAGCAGTGTGTGCCTGGGACGGCGACCTTTCTTACGAACAGTTGGACGACCGGGCTACAAGGCTGGCCTGTGAGCTGACCCGCCGAGATATAGGACGTGGAAGCTTCGTCCCGCTCGTCTTTGAGAAGTCCATGTGGATGCCCGTGGCAATGCTGGCAGTTATGAAAGCAGGCGCCGTCTCTGTGGCCTTGGACACGACACAGCCGGAGGGACGACTCCGCGATATTCTCGCGTGGTTGGACTACCGAGTAGCCCTCTCGTCGGTACAGAGCGAGAATCTTGCACAGAGCCTCGGCGCGAGGCACGTCATGACGGTCGGAGCCTTAGAGCCTGCGGCGCTCGAACCTTTACAAGGCCAACCACAACGTTTACCCTTCGTTCGCCCTTCAGACATACTTTACGCCGTCTTTACGTCTGGGAGTACGGGAACACCAAAGGGAACCCTGATGACACACCAGAACATGAGCACCATGGTTGCTTACCAGCAAGAAGCACTCGGATTGACGAGCTCATCTAGAGTATACGACTTTGCTTCGTACGCGTTTGACGTTGCTTGGTGCAACTTTGTACATGCCCTCACAAGTGGTGGCTGTCTGTGTGTTCCGTCCGAAGGAGATCGACGGAATGACATCGAGGGTTCCGTCTTAGCCCTGAGAGCCAACTATATGCACATTACGCCCACTATTCTGCGGCACGTCGACTGGTCCAAGGCGAAGACGGTGTCCGTCATTAATCTCAGCGGTGAGCCGGTGCTCCCGGGAGACGTGGCTTCTGTAGGCCATCAAGTCAAGGTTGTGAACGCCTATGGACCAGCAGAAACCAACGTCGTGACGGTGCAGGACCTGACCGAATCACCAGGGAGCCAGGTCTCGATAGGCCGAGGAGCCGGCGCTTGCACGTGGGTGGTGAACACCCAAGACACTAACGAGCTGGCCTCTATCGGTACTATCGGTGAGCTGTGGGTCGAAGGTCCGTTGGTCGGAAGGGGTTATCTCAACGACCCCGAGAGGACGGCGGCTACCTTTGTCAAGGACCCGGCGTGGCTGCTCCGCGGCGCTCCGGGATGGACCGGTCGGCAGGGAACCCTGTACCGGACCGGGGATCTGGTTCGCTACAACGATGACGGCACGCTGGTCTACGTGGGAAGGGCGGACAGGCAGATCAAGATTCGGGGACAGCGCGTTGAGCTCGGCGATGTCGAAAATCAAGCGCGGCGGGCTCTTAACACCAAGACCGACAAGTCTGCCAGGAACGTCGGTGCCGGCCAAGGAATCACCGAAGTCGTCGCCGAGACGATACTGCCTCGGCAAGCCAAGGCAGCGATTCTGGTACTGTTTGTGTCTCTCGAAGGCGCTCAGGCCATGACGGAGCAGGAGCACAACGCGGCCGTCCAGCGGGCGACGGCCGGTTTGCCGGAGCGGCTGAGCAGTGTGCTTCCCCAGTACATGGTCCCGAGCGCATACGTGCCGGTCCGACGCATGCCCTTGACGGCGACGGGCAAGCTGGACCGCAGACAGCTCCAGCAGACGCATGGCTCGCGGACGGTGCAAGAGCTGACTGCGCCCTGTCGACCGGCGGCGGATGGCCTGCGGCAGCCGACGACGGATGGGGAGCGGCTCATGCAGAAGCTGTGGGCCGAGGCGCTCACGGTCGGCGCCCAGGACATCGGCATGGACGACGACTTCTTCCGAGTCGGGGGGGATTCCCTCGGGGCGATGCGGCTCGTGGGCCTGGCGCGCGACAAGGAGGTTTCCGTGACGGTGCGAGACATTTTCCAGCACCCGGTGCTCTGCGATCTAGCGGCGGTGATATTCTCGGACAAGTCGAAACATTTCCCCGGAGTTGATTTTTGAAGAAAGACGGTTGATGGGGTGTGATTTGGCGTGTGCTTGGAGGCCCCTTGGGACGGCGGACAAGGACATGTCTGAAGCGAGCAACCGGAGCGTGCCGGGGACAAGATGGACAAGAACCATGGAACTGCCAAAGGCGTTGAAAAGGGCTTGCTCGATTTGGAACATATAATTCGTTGTTACTGTAGCATGAATATTGTAGATTGAAGAACAAATAGACGCACGGTGAATATACCTACAGTCGATGCTGCCGCAAGTAAACCTCGGTCTGGCCTCGCCCAGTCGAGAAGGACGAGCACCCACCATGAAACCTCGACGAGGACAAGGCTGTCGCCAGGATTCAAACGTGACGGCACCTGGGCTCGGAGAAGCGAATCAGGTCGACGACAGCAGTGGCTGGGTCCGGAGACCTCGCTCAGCCTTCTTTGCGGTGGCGAGTGGCGAGGGAGGATGAAAAGCAGCCAGTACCAAACAACGGTTTCCTCCATGAACTACGTAGTTTCAACGGTCCTAGCCGCTTCCGCTACTGTATTCTCGACGATGCATCTCGCTCTGACCGCCGTCAGGGTTCCGTCTAGGGCCCTGCATCTCACGCCACGGAATCAAGGAATGCCCGATTCCACCCCCTTTGCAGAGCTTCTCCCAGGATCCAAGCAGCAGGGGCGTCTCCTGGGGGCTGTGCCGCGTGCTCCTCGTCCAGCCAACCCCGGAGCTGGCCTGCACGCGCAGGGTTCGCTTCGCCCGCAGCGGCAGCCGTCAGCACGCCCAAGACCGGCACCGTCGTGGCCGAGTCTCGACGTCATCTCTCGGCTCGCGCGTGCCGGGAACAGACTACTGAAAAGCTACAAACCTGAAAGTAAACGGCTCTTGCAGCCCGACGCCTGGCTCAGCCACCCCCGGTCCCACGGATGTCGCGGCTTTGGCGAGGCGCGGACGGCCCCAAATGCGCAATGGGCAGCAGCGTCCAGTCAGAAAGATGGAATAGATTCATGGCATTTCGGAAAGATCCCGGCGTGCCAACCGTGGAAGAACCGCCTGGGCGCGCGCATCGCCGTAGCCGCCATCCTTTGCATACAAAGCCCGGCCCGTCCCTCCCTCTCGCTCCGGCGTCTTTTTCCTCGAGGCTTCGATTGCCTCGTCGCCCAAAAGACTCCATCTGGCCACGCCGATTCCACCTGCTGCTCCCCACGCCATGCCTTCCACCCAAGAACCCGTCACCGGCCCCGCCGCCTCGGCGCCCCGGCCAAGCGCCGATCAACCGGTGAGCGGATCCCCTCCGACCCGCCCTCTCCTTGTCTCCCCGGCCCGAGCCGCGTGAAGCACTCTCGAGCATCCCATGTTGCAAGTGGAATCGCCGACATCAAGACGCAGCTCGAGGGCGAAATCGGTTTCGGCCATTCATTCGCTAACCGGCTCCTTCTCTTCGCAGCGACCCGTCGAGCCCATGAAGATAGACGGCGACGAGCCCGCCAGGCTGCGCGGCGGCGGCGGAGCAGGCGAGGTACGTGTCGCCTGACCATATCAGCTCATTACTTGCAAGACCTGTCCTGCCCGACCCTTTCCAAATGGGCAAGGGATTCCAAGATATCGTGGACCACGACGGCTGACGGCACTAGGCTGCTTGCTGCGGGTTATGCGCCGGGCTTTGCTGCTTTGAGTGCTGCGAGTGTTGCGAGGACTGTTGCTGCTAGTTTCCTCACCACGATCCTGCTCTTCTTCACGCCTCTGCGTTGGAGATTCAGATGAGCTGCCGCGTCGCGTTTTGCTCCTCAATCTGAGCACGGCTGCATTCGTAATTCTGCAGAGATGCAGAGGATATCATTACACGTGTTGCGGTAAATGTATAGCCTGGCATTCAGATAGGTCCGACTGTGAATTTAGACAACGATATCCCCCAGCTTCTTGACCACACCCATGTGGAATCTCCTTGATAGTCGCTCGGCAACTTCGTCAGTCGTTTCATCGTCGCCCGGCTGAAGCCCCAGTTCTTCACCACCTGCCAAGCAAATTTGAGTCGCCTCTTCAAACTTCAGGCCCATCTCAGCCCCCACGCCGTCAATGCTGTCTCGTCTCAACAAGCTTTGCCGGATTTGCCTCGCGATTTCTGGGTTGCCTCTTGCGCGGCGCAAGTCAATGCCCAAAACGTCGTCGATTGACTTCCAATAGGCCAGTTCGACGAGAATGACGCCGAGGCTATAGATGTCAAAACTCTTCTTGGACCGCTCTCGCTCACGGCGTCGGTTTGCCTGTGTCGATGGATGGCGGTACAGGTCGTGCTCGGCGTCATCGCCGGGCACGTCCGTCGTCTCATCCGAGCCCCCGGGGCGTGAAAAGTCGAACCCGGAGAGGAAGGGTTGATTCAGATCGACATCTCCTGTTTGCCTTTGGAAAAAGAGGACGTTTTGGCTGCGAAGGCCCTTGTGAAGCCAATTGACGGCGTGGAGATACAAAAGACAGTTACCGAGGGCATGCGCAAGCCCGACACGTTCTGTAACGCGCGGCTTACGCCTCGTGGCGTCCCGGAGCAGATCGTGCAATGATATCGGCGGAAGTGTGGCGTGGATGCCGTCACCCCGGGGCCGTTCGAATACAAGACCAAGTCTGCGATCCAGGACGTCGACGTCTTCCTCTGCTTCGTTGGGGTCTGCCTTGTCGAAGTAGCCGAGGCAGTGCGGTGTTCTGAAAGCGTCCGGTTTTGGGTCATGATTGAGCAAAGAGGCAAGCTTGCGCACGCGATCGACAATCTCCGCTTTGGACAAGGCATCTGGATTTCCACCAGGACCATCATAGTCCTTCCACTCAATCCAAACCTTGGTCTTCTCCTCGCCGCCTCCCTCAGTAAACGTCTTGATGGAGGCCTCGCATCGCGGTGCCTCACACGTTTCAGCATCCTGATCGAACTCGATAAGGCCACGGGCCAATTCGAGATCGAGACGTCGGTTGGGCACCGCTAGCTGCAGGAACCTAGCGGCGATGTCATCCTCGGCGGTGGTCATGTGGTGCATAGGATCGACCGTCTCATTAAAGGCTTTGAACTTGGCCAGAGTGGTTAGCTGACGCAGCGCAATCGTGTTGGCCTCCCTTGCCCTTCTAGAAGCCAAGGAGGAGTTGGGTGCCAAGGAGGCGTCGCCAGATTGTAATTGAGATCTGAGAGCCAGAACTAGATGGCTGAGGTCGGAAACCTTGCGATGCAGAAGAAGAACGCCACGATTTGTGTCTTGGACGGTGTGCCGGATTTCAAGCTGCAAAGACTGGTCAAGAATATTGGTCATGTTGTCGTTGAGGGCGGAAAACTTGGCGAGAAGCTTCTCAAAAGCTTCCTTGTCGAACGAGCTCCAGCGGAGACGTATCCAACCATCTTGAGACTTGAACTTGAGGCTTGACATGACCTTTTTGATGAAATCTCGCTTCCTTTCAGACATTGGGAAACTGGCCTGCTTGGCCTCCTTGTCTGGAGCGCCGAGAACATTGTCGTCGTCTCGGACGGTACGGAGGTTGTTGTGTCTGCGTTGATGTGCCGTGAAGTCGTCAAAAAGACACTGAACCTGAACAAGCAGGTCGAGGATTGTTTGACGATGCAGGTTGAAGAGGTTGGAGTTGAGGATCCGCTCATGGTTATTGGCATCAAGATCGAGCAGGCCTGACGTCTCGCTCCAGGCGAAAAGACGTTGCTGTTCCAAGCGTAGGCGCAAGTTGAGGTATTTGCACTCGTCTTCGTACCCGATGGCGGTGATTAGGAGCTGAATACCTGGTGAAGGAAACACGAAGCGATGGTTATCAGAGGCTCAAGAGACAAGTCTCAGAAGAAGAGACGGATGACAGCTCCCAGACGACTGACGCTTTCGAGTACGTGCCTTGAATACACCCCGTATAAACCTGGAGACCAAGAGAGGCGACGCCTAGGGCTAGCCCGCCAATGGAGACGGGGTCCATGGCTTCGATCGGTGGAGGACGCTTTCCGTTCGCGAAGCCTCAACGAGCGGGGGATCATGTAGCCAAGCAATGGATTCACTGTTTTACTCGGGAGTCAGGATCAAGCGCCACCCCGCCGACTCGTTTTGACGTTGAAGGTGCCCGCCACTTGGAGAGAAAAAAGCAAGAAGCAAGAAGCTGCAACGATCATGCCGAGGCCATCAACCAGCAACATGTCCCAGGCGGGCGTTGACGGAGCTTGAGGCGAGGGCCATCTATGTACACTGTAGCGTACCGTAGGACAAGGCGTCGGTGAGTCGTAGCGCATCATGACAAGGCTCGGGGCCTGGATAGGTTAGCTCAACGACTTGCATGCTGCACCAGACCGCTTCATGTACTTTCGGATACCCCGAAGTTCAGGCAGAACATTGGATATCAGGAGTCGGGTGAAATGGGGCTTGCATGACCAACAAGGTCCCCATGGACTTCTGGCGCGGTGCTCGCAGACTCTAAAAGAATGGGTTTCCCCAACCTGCCCCCGTTATCTGATCAGGGCTGCTACTCTTGATGCGGGGCGTTCCACTGATCTGCAGTCGTCCTGGCGGTCAAGGTGCCTGCAATGGGGCCCTGTCTCCGGGCTCGAGGCGGTCTCGACTCTCGACCCGGTGCTGGCCAGGAGTCCATGACGCTCACGATCGAGACTCGGGCCCTCCAGAGACGACGAGGGTCCGCAAGCTGTCAGAGCTGAGGTTGCACAGCAGGGAATGTATTGCTTGCAACATCGCGGACCTTGCCGTCGCCTCTTGGAGGTTTCCGCAATGGCGACACTGACTTCATCCCCCTAGCACCGAAAAGGAAACAAAGGCGGCGGGCTGCCTGGCTGTCTAGTGGAGGTCTGAGGCGCCCCGTCACGCGTCCGCGGAGACCTGAGGCCTGATGGCTTCTGCCAGAGACGGCAGGGAGAGGGGGGAAGAGTAACGCGCAGCCTAGCCTAGGTCGAGCACCCTCTGGATCTATTCTTGGAGTCGATCAAGAGAAGAAAAAGGCCGGTGACGGCGAATGTCTCCGTGGCAGATAATTGGCGTAATGTGACGGCCGTGGCTAGACGGCCCTATGCCAATGGTTTCAAGGGCGATATGTAGTGACAGCGCGAGCCAAGACCGAATTGCCTCATGCGGTATCTTCAGCTGCCATCGTCCGGTCAATCTGAATCAATAGGGGCAATCGGGTAGGGATTCAACGTCAAATGCTGCAGGCATGGTAGCATGTGACGGGTCGACGTCGGAAACCGCAAGCCACACGCACACTGCAAGATGCCAAGGGATCTTGCTGGCGAGAATGTCCAGCGTCAAAGTGGAGCAGAGGCGCACAGTACCTGGTCGCCAGAGTGCTTTCAAGTCTCTGCAATGTCTTGGGGTATTGTGTGCGCCTGCCGGTCCTGTCAAGACGGACACACAGTGCTTGCCACAGTCTTGTGAATGAGAAAACACGCCGACCAAGTGCTTCTCCGCAGCTTTCCCCCCGCGAGGCCCCTCAGGGGTCGCCTTTGGCCCTGCATGTCCAGATTCGCGGCGCACCTGCAACCCCTCATTCGAACGGAAAATTGCTCCGCATGTTGCTGTGCCCTGGCGGACCGGCGATGCAACCCCATCTCTTGTATGCCTTGTCCATTCAAAGCGAGGCGAACAAGATACCATCGCGATCTTGATATGTGCTTGCGCATTTGTTGTGCAGCATGTACGTACTCCACACGGTGCGCCTCTGTCCCAGAGCCCAACGATGCGAGGCTTGGCAAGACAACGAATCATATCCATGGTCTCGTTCGAGGGTGCGATAGGCCAGCCGGCAGCCCAGGGCTCAGGTTCAGAGTTGTTGGCTCCCACCCATAACTGAAACACAACCGCTGTGGCGTGATAATGGCCCCGAGGTTCAAAGTACCATCCAGGGCAAAGGGCCACGGTCCTTGGGCGCGGTGCTAGAGACAAGACGTCGTCCAACAAGGCGATCCGGACGAGGCAGTAGGGATGCCGGCCCAGAGGTCGACTGAGACAGGCCTCCAAGATCCCGTTTCTACCGAGATTGACGCCGCTCACGGCAACACTGCGCGAGCCGGAGCGTTGCGGCTGCAGCCGAGATGGCAACGAAGCCTGCCCTGAACCATGGGTTCCCTCTTGACATGTCACGATGTGAGGGGATACTTGCAGGAAAGTCGCAGGCGCGTATTCACCGTGTGCGTGCTTTGTGCATACAGCGCATTACCCTCGGTGGTGGCACTCATTGGCGTTCCCCTTTTAGTTCATGGTTCGAACTGGTTCAATACTTTGGCCCGGATGGACGAGCCGTTCCGAGCACGGAAATGGGATCGAGCGGAGTTGCACAATGTCGTCTTGCACTGTGCATTTCGGGGTTCGCTGCTCCGTCTCTTGGCGTATAGCGAGCAAGTGTAGCGGTTTAATGGTCGACTGGCGCCTGTACTCAACGTCATCCACCTGCAGTCGACGGGGTCTGACAAAAAGTCATGGTTGTGTCATGCCGGGAGATCCCTCCCTCCTCCTGCTTCCTGCCGCTTCGAAGCGTCCTTTTGTAGTGAGGCCAGGTCGGATGCCAGGTGAACGAGGACGTTGCTCCTGGTCGGCACTCTCCATGCGGTGTTCCGTAATATTAACGCAAAAACGCGTCAATCTGTACTGGTGGGCATGCGCATGCAGTATCTAAGGGCAACAGGTCCCCAGGCCGAGTACATGTGAACAGACCGCACTTGGTAGCGGAAAGCGAGACGCACTTTCGGCCAAATAGGTGCGGATTTGAGCGTTGGGCACAGCATGCATCTGAACACTCGAGAGTCAGTGCGGCGACAACAATATGTCAGTAAGTTGAAGTGAAACTCAGCCATACAACGAGCGAGAATGGCCCGACGGCAAGTTTGAGGAAGCAGCCGAATCTCGGGCCACCACTTTGGGCCACCAATCTGGGCCGCCCGCCTGGGTCCTAGGGTCCGTCAGAGAGTCATTAATGACAGACGCGAGCGTACAGGCCTCGCCCCGGACCCCTGGCAACAATACGACGGCACGCGCAGAGCAGGTACTCTGCAGCCTGGGGCCGCGTACTAGGTAGGTACACACCACCGCAGTCTAGCCGGCCTCCAAGTTGGATCGTGTCGGCCTCCATGGGTCTCGCTGTCGGATTTGCGAGGTCGCGAGCGGGCGAATGGGACGCGGGACAGACGAAGCGGGACGAGGCTCGCGGTACTCGGTGATCCATGTACGAAGTACAATACGTACATACAGGTAATGACAGGGTGAGATGATGAGCTGTAGAAGAGAATGGTCGAGCAAGCGCCAAGAGAGGCAAGTCGAAGAAAGGGGAAGACAGCAGTTGATGGGAGCTGGCACTCAGGAGTCGGGACTCGGAAGTCGGTGGTGAAGGAGGAGGAGGAGCAGGAGGCGGAAGAGGAGGAGGGCAGGATGGGCGGGAAAGAGCGCTGCGCCGTATCGTTGCCTGCAAAATGCGGCCGCCATTTTGACGTGCTGCCTCGTCGCGAGCTTTCTGCTCCTTCTCCCCATTCTCCCCTTCTCCTCTTCTGCTCCCGCCGCCACAAAAATGCACAATCGTTCATCCTTCCCCACTTCGGCTCCTTGTCCAACACAACTCGACCTTGGCCACTCCGCCCGCTGCGTGTAACTCCTCAGGGCATTTTCCCATCCATACCATCCACCCTCTTCAGGCGGGAAGGGGCAAAAACGCAAGTTGCAACCAGCAAGGAAGACAGCAGGCCAAGGATACCCTTCAACATCTCTCTCCCGCCTTCTTCACGTTGCGCGGGCCTCTTACCCTTTGTCCGAAGCTTCTTGTTAGCCAGGGCTGTGGTGAGGAGTCGAGCTTTATTCGACTTCTCATCGCTTTATAGCAGTGGCACCCTTCACACTCCTGCCCGTTCGTGCTTCATACCGACGACAATGCTGTCACCAGAGGATATCCCGCTGCCGCCGGACGAAGTCTCGCCCCTGTCCAACAATCAGGCGCAGCAATATCTATCGGGCTCCGACTCATCCTCGCCGGCCACCGCGAGCTCCCACCGCCCAGCCGCCGGTTCCGTCGACAGTTTTCAGAGCAACGCGAGCAGCAAGTCCCATACCTCCTCAACAGACCAGCAGCAGCTCCCGCAGAATGCGGCAGGCGATGCCAATAAGGCTCGGGAATCAACTGTCCCGGCTGCTTGCTTGGCGTGTGTGAGTGCCCATCTCTCATTGACTCCTCGTCTCCAAAACCGAGGGATAGCCTCCTTGCCCTGCTCTTCATCGGATGCTACTGCGCAATAATCATGTTTACTGAGCCGCTTAACCTTCATATTTTCCCTTTGTCAATCGTCGCCTTGCTCGAATGCCCGAGCTTTGCTTGTCACTGACTCTTGTCCTCCGATCGGGGTGTGCTGTTGTCAACAGCGAAGCAAGCATCTCAAGTGCGATGGCCAGAGCCCCTGCGCCCGATGCCTTGCATCTCAAAGCGAATGCGTCTACGTTGCCTCGCGCCGCGGCTACAAGGGCCCTCGACGGGGTATGGTTCATAACCCAAACAAGCGTCAGGCTACATCGCCGCCCGATAATTCAGACTGCCCAATGTTGCTCGGTGCCCGCGGCGGAATGGAAGTCCCTAGCTTCACGACCCCAAGCGTTATGACATCGGGAAGCAACTTCGGCCCGAGTCCTGCTCCCTCCAACATGCAGCTCTACAAGTCATACTGTAGCGTCAACGGCATCGATCCCGTCGGCTATGTCATGGCACATCACAATGGCTCGGTACCCATGCACATACCTGTTCAATCGGTACCCGAGCGATGCTTCGATTCCTTCTATCACCACTTCTTTGCCTCGCATCCATTTGTTCTGCCGAGGCAGCATCTCTTGAGACTCGCCAAAGGGACCTTGATGGAGCCTCTTCTTGCTGCCATCCGCTGGGTCGGTTCCATCTACATCGACGTCGAGCGCTCGGTGCGTGACAGCATGCTCGAGGAGGCTTTCCGTCTCGTGTACGACCCTCAGCGTCCGAGGGACGGATTTCTTGTTCAAGCAATGGTGCTACTCATCGTCGGTCTCGATGGCAGCTGCCAAAATGACAAGGCCCGAGAAATTCTGAACGATGTCGAACGTCTAGCATTGGAAATAGATCTCAATACCCGCCCTTTTGCCACGCTTCACGGCCAAGGGATACCAGTTCTCGAGGAGAGCTGGCGTCGGACGTGGTGGGATCTTTTTGTCGTCGACGGCATGGTCGCCGGTCTCCATCGCGTTACCAACTTTCTCCTCTTTGACGTTCCCGTGGATGTGGCACTACCATGTGAGGAGCAACAATATCTCTCTGCGGTGAGTCACCGTCGTCCATGAATCGCGGCAAGATGTAACTCACACTTCATTTGTAGAATATCCCTATCCCGCTTTACCTGGAAGACTTGGAGGATCGCGATTTTTCCGACGAAGATCGCGAGTTCTCGTCGTTCGCATATCGCATACTATGCGCTAGGAACCTCGGCAAATTCATGAGAACACCCCCAATCTTCGGTCCCGAGGATGAAAACTTGGCAAGAATCGAGGCTCTTCTCACAAATTGGAGACTGCATCTCCCTCAAACAAAACGAGATGCGCTGCAGAGAGACGGCAAGCTCGACGAGATGATGTTTCAAGCTCATATGATGATGCACGCCACCTCCATATTGCTCCATCAACCTCATTCGCAGCTGGATACGACACCAACACAGAATATCAATTCGTGCGCTCCGCATCAGCTTGTGCCTGCCGGAGATCTCTTCAACGCCCACACCAAGCACACGATCGCATCAGCCAATGCCATCAGCACTATGATAACTCACCGAGTCCCGCTACTCTCACACACGCACTTCTTCACCTGTGTCATCACGCTCTCTTCGATTGTCCACCTTAGTCGATGGGCCCTATTCTTCATTCCCCACAACGATGACGATTTGCGGCAGCAGATTCGCCTGAATATCGGTGCTCTAAATCGCCTCGCCGAAGTGTGGGGTGCCGCCGATCGCGCTCGCGGGCAAGTCAAGGTGGTGGCGCAGGAAATCTATCAAGCCAAGAAGCAGCAGCGCCTGAACTCGCAATTCTGGGTTGGACTAACGCAAGAAGACATGCTCCAGACTATTGCGACGGACGATTCCATAATAAACGAGATTGAAAGCCTGCAAACTCTGCCGAACATGCTGGGATGAGCAGGTGGAGGAAAAGGGGCGGCGAAGAAAAGAAAAGGACCCGATCATACCGGCAGGGATAGTTAGGCACCATTTGTTTGAGAGAATTAATGCAGCATTTCCACCATGTTATTAGATGATTCGAAATACTTTAGGTGTTGGGAAGAAGCAAATTGAAAACTCTTGATAGCTCAAAGCGGCCTCGTGGTGTTTGGATGTAGTCTACGAAGTTGTCTTGATTGACGTTCAAGTAAACTTGGAGATCCACCCTAGCCTTACGCAAGGTACGATCATGCAGGTGCCATATCTCGGTACCCCTGGTTGAGATCTGAGCTAGGTTGGCATCCAGATCGTCGGGACGCTGAAGATTAAAACGGTGCATGCCGATGGGCGAACTGAGTTGCCGTTGGTCTCGTCAGAGGTCGGCGACCAAGGTCTCCAGAGCGCAGCGGTATACGCGGACAGGGGAATCCAAATGTGGCGAGGGGGGTAAGGCCGCACCCCTGTTTAGCCACGTTTGGGGGCCTGCGCACATGCATCGGCCTTTGTCCGGGGATCTTGGTCGGCGACCCTACATTCGGCTCCATGCACGGGCGGGTTCGAATAGAGCGAGCGAGCGTTTGTAGCCCATGCGGCTGCTTGCCCATAAACCAGGGGAGCCCGGGACGAAAGACGCCGATGCCGTGTGCGGAGCAGGGGATCGTCCGGGTGCAGACGGTGTTGACGTTTTCCGTGTCTCCGGCGATGGCGGTCGGCGAGAGCTATGAGAGGCAGGCGGCGTGGTGCCCGGAAAAGTGGGGCATCGGCATCGGACTCGGCGGACGGGCCGGATCGAGCCTGGGATCGTGAACAACAGTGACTACACTGCCGATGAAGAATTCAAAGATCAAATGGGGCCCCTTGATTCCTTGAGCATCCGAATTTGCACGCATCTCCTCTCGTACAATCGTGTCTTTCCGGCGTAACTGAGAAGAGTAAGAATCGGATGTCCGAAACGCCGAGGATTAGCGCCGCGCCAAGACTGCTTTGGTGTGAAGGGGCCGACGGTCTGGTGGCAGCCATTTCATCGCATGAAGCTCGTCGTCTCGGCCCTGCGAGTTACTTTGGTGTGCAACGTCCTGCATCTTTGTCGTGTTCGCAGCGGTAGAGCGTGCGCGATTGCCTGCCATGTTGTGGCGTGGATTGCATGCGACTTTTGAGATGCCTGTGTTGGCTCAGGCACATGGAGGATGAGAAGGACGCATTCATGCCAACGAATGGGCAACAGCGCGAGTCGTGAGATATCGCGATGCAACTCTGACTGTGTAGACTAGCCACAGCGGGCATTATCCGGACAACGGATTCATGCTCTGCGAAAGCGGCATGTCGAGTAATCCGAGGCAAATGTTGAGCCGCGGCCGACTTTCGAACGCCCGTCCATTGCTCGGCAGTTTCAAGGGTCAATAATGGTGACTGCACAAACCGCGGGCCGGGCGAGCTTGAGCTGAATGGCAGCAGCCAAGTCAACGATCCCGTCTGCAGCTGAGGTTGAACAGACACATAAGATTCACCGTGTGTGTTCGTGGGTAAGCAGATGGGTCAGAAGCGGCAAGGCGAGAAGAATAGTAGCAAAGTGCCTCTGTAGTCTCAAGAGATGATGCTAGTGGCTCCAATGGATCGAAAAGTCACTCGGCGCTTCCATAGCATGTTCTCGCTCATCGCCCAAGAAAATACATGTATAGCGACGCATGAAGCCATAAATCTGCAAGGGAACTCGAGCCGGGCGGGCGATATGCAACATTGGCGAGCGCATGAAGATGCGCCGCATAGCGGCCCCCTGGGATTATGAGGAAATGTCAAGGAATTTAAATAGGTACCTAGGTTGCGGAGTGCGAGTATTGGCAGGAAATGCACGGTGTAAATGACGGGGAGCCGCCGACAATGCTTTTGAAAGACAAGAATAGACACGAGAATACCTAGGGGTAGGTATTGAGAATTAAAGAGCGCTACTGCCTTAGGATGGGATTCAGGAATGACGCGAGTTCGGGAGCCCCGACTTAGCCGGACATTCCCCGGACAACAGTGGCCCACATGGTCCCTACTATGCTGTGGCTGGGGAATGGGAAGGAAGGGGTTGCCGGCAGCGGTGACATGGGGGGGACGGGCGGCGAGGCTGAGTAGACCAGCGAACGACCCAATGCCGGCGGAAGGGCACCGTCACCAAACACCTGCTCGGGAACCCACGACACCACGGCTCTGCGATTCATGCCACGATAGAGAAGAGCATCCGCCGACATGAACGCCCTGTGGAAACTCTAGAACGCTCATTGATCCTTCAACATCGACGCCCGGTGCCCCTCTCGCTCTTTGCACCACCCGATGCCGTGTCTCGCCAACTGCAGCGGTTCTCGTCCGTATTCCTGAAACGACACGATCGCCAGGAGGCCATCCGTCGCATGATTGGGATCCAGCCGCCGCATCCCAGATTCGCTTGAATTGCCCGCCGCCAGAGAGTGCGCGTTGGAAGAACGGACCGACGGCTCGCTGGACGGTCGTCATCCTTCTGCTGCTCTTCCTCGTCCTCCTCTCTCTCCACCACTCCGCCTCGCCCTCATCGACATGGCTTCGTACGGTCACCATCAGATGGCTTCTCAGCCTCAGCCGGGCCACAGACACGCTCCTCCTCGCGTCGCCTACGGCCAGCCGACAATGGCGGCGCCTGGCATCGCCGCCCCGCCGGGCACCTTTTCGCCGGGCACCAAGATCCAAGTCGGCAGCCACCGCGTCGTCATCCAAAAGTATCTCTCCGAGGGCGGCTTCGCCCACGTCTATCTCGTCAAGATGCCCAAGCCTGTCGACGACACCGATCTCGCCGTCCTCAAGCGCGTTGCTGTCCCCGACAAGGACGCCCTGCGCAACATGCGCACCGAAGTCGAGACCATGAAGCGCCTCAAAGGACATCGCCCCATTGTCACATACATTGATTCGCACGCCTCAGAGTTGCGCGGCGGAGGATACGAGGTGTTCTTGCTCATGGAGTACTGCGACGGCGGCGGACTCATCGACTTTATGAACACGCGCCTGCAACACCGCCTGACCGAGCCCGAAATCATTGCCATCTTTGCCGATATTGCAGAAGGTGTCGCCTGCATGCATTACCTTAAGCCGCCTTTACTACACCGGGATCTCAAAGTCGAAAACGTCCTCATTACCGCTCGCGGCGCCTCGAAGCGTTTCAAGCTCTGCGACTTCGGCTCGGCCGCCCCTCCCAGACCTGCGCCCACCACCGTCATTGAGTGTCGCCTGATGGACGAGGACGTCCAGAAGCACACGACGCTACAGTACCGAAGCCCGGAAATGATTGACGTATATAGGAAGCAGCCACTCAACGAAAAATCGGATATCTGGGCTCTTGGTGTCCTGCTCTACAAGCTTTGCTACTACACTACTCCTTTTGAAGACCAAGGACAGCTGGCCATTCTCAATGCTAGCTATCGATATCCGAGTCAACCCGTCTTTTCAGATAGACTCAAAAAGCTCATCGGTATGCATAGACCCATACAGAAACTGATGGATAAGCATTGGCGAAACTAACTTTGAATGACAGCTTCGATGCTTCGGGAAAGCATGGAAGCTAGGCCCAACATCTTTCAGGTTTTGAAGGAAGCATGTGCCATGCAAGGCAGGGAAATGCCTGTCAAGGACGTAAGCTTATCTTGCCATGACTTATTCGAAGAGACGACTTACCTTACTCTTGCACAGATATACACTGGCAGATCACAGTCTGATACTCGCCGCAATGATGATGTGCGGGCAGATCCAATGCCAAAACCGCAAGTTGGCGCCACCTTTTCCGCCCCCGTCAAGGAGCAGCAACATATTCCTGAAGTAGTGCCAATGAGGAGAGGCAGGCCGACTCCATCACACGGCACGACGAATGTACCCGAAAGGAGCGCGTCACCCACGAAAAGGGTTTCGGAAGGAGACCCTTTCGCGGCATTAGACACGAGGAACGGTCAGCCTATTGAGACGGACGAGCTGTCTGCTCGCTTTCCGACACTCGATCAATTTGCCTTGCTGCATGACCAAGGCGCCAAATTCGACTTCGATTCCGGCGCCACCCCTTCTTCAGCTACGCTACCGACAATAGAGAAGCTAGCTGACGCGACCTTTACATCGGCCCAACCATGTCCTGCAGATCCAGTTCCTTCATCGAATCTGCGATCAGTGCCTTCTTCAGCTCCCGAGAGGGCGTCCTTGTCGAGTCTTGAGAGGCCAACGTCTGGGTCTCCTTCTGCAGCCCAAAGTGTCGAGCAAAGCAAGGCGCGCGCCATTATAAGCAGTAACCCGGATCTTAAGGCAATCACATCTCAAAATACCTCTAAATACGTCTCGACTGGAACAATGACCACGCCAGAGCGGTTTCCAAGACGGCCAGAGCAAGGCCAACCACCACGTGTTGCCGGGAGCAACATTGTTCCTTCGCAAAACCCTCCAACCCTCGGGCGACGACCATCCTTATCAAGTCGGCCGTCGTTGGAAGACAGTCGAAATCTGGCACTAAGGACGGGGCCTGCCGAATCATTGAATCAAGTGCACGGTCGGCCAAGACCGGCGAGCACGACCTTTGAGTCGAGTACAGTCGAGTTTCTGCGCGAAAAAGAGTCGTGGAAAACTCAAAGCCGCCCCAGTCGTCCGCTTTCTAGAGGTTCGCAACCGCGATCCTCGTCGAACCTCAATATTGCTGCACGCCCTGAGGAAAGCAAAGAGACGACATCGGCATCAGGGATACTCATTGACGTGGATGACGGTTCCGACGTCTCTCTGAACCCGGACGCTGACAAGAGGCTGAGCGTCTCATCAGCCTCGGTACCGCGGAATATGCTCGCAGGCAAGTTCGGTGACGCCTTCAAACGATTCGAGAGTAGTAAGACGCCGGATCCTGAAGCCGGAGGTCCTACTCAGCCACCATCCAAGGAGTCGGTGTCGCACGTCCTGACGCCCATTGCCGGCTCAGAGGCGACAGATGGCCGAAGCGACGATGGATTGGTCAACTTGCAGGACGAAGAGTTGTCCCCAGAGAAGAGAAGGGAAATGGAACGACTCCAGCTTCAAGAGGAGGAAGAGCGTGTTGCCGCCGCCAAAGCCGAGCACAGGAGACGGGTCGCCAATGACGGCTCAAACTCACGACCAGTCCCTGGCCCGAAGAGGGTCGGAGTTGCAAAGGCGGCCAGCATTCAAAGCCGAGTCCAAAGCTTACTGGATGAAGAACAGCGTCCAACTCAGATTCAGAGGACAGCCGAGGGTTACGGCAAATACACTGACGCGGCCCGGTCCGTAAGCCGAGGCGACAAGGACAAGGCTTCTCCTACAGTTCCGCGCAAGCCGTTGGGTGTCCCCAAGTCCAAATTTAACCCAACGGGAAGCAAGGCAGAATCGATGACGTCTCCCACGGAACGATTATCGGGGTCGCCCGCGCAGGCGACCATTGTTTCGAAACCCACAGGGAGCCGCCCTGCGGCACCGAGGAAGCCGGTCCACTTGAATAACATCCCGACCGGCGCCCGCCCGCCGTCGCCTGCCAAGCGTAGCAATGCTATGCCTTCGGAAGTGCAAATGGCGGCGGATCTTCCAGGCCAGCCTGTTTTGCAAATGTCGTCGCAGGAGAAGGATGACTATATCAACGACTTCGCCAAGCGATTCCCCAGCCTCACATCGATGGAAATGGAGGCGGCGATGCGCGGTGATAGGGCCGTTGGGCGATGAAGACGGGTACAGTGGGGTATGCAGTACATTTGTGATGTGAAACGATTTTGCATGCGCACTCATACAGTATAACGGGATTCTATAGACCTGGGAATTTCTGGTGATATTATAGTGCCCCGGAAGCGACGTTGAATTCAAGTTCAATTGCTTCCATGTTCTGTGGATGCTTCGCCCCACTTTGTTGGCTTTGCGCTGGTGACCGACCGAGGAACGCTTCCACGGTGGGTTCGATGCCGGCGGTGCTTATCTTATCTGCCGTCAAGGGTCCACTCAATTTTTTCTTCCGCTGGGACTTCATGTCACCATCGGAGCAGCGATGCCGGTTTTTCGCATTCTTCTCAAGACACGATCCAATTTCGAGCACCGTCATTGAACATGGCAAAACGCAAGAGACAAGCGGTCACGGCCACGGATTTGCCTACCGAGGCAAAACCCAATAAGAGGACCAAGGACACTACGACCCAGGCGCAGCTGCCTGACGAAGCGACGCCGACAGTGCCCGAGACGATACAAATCGTGGCGGGATCTTACGACCAAGTCCTGCACGGAATGACGGCGACGATTGGGTCTGAAAAGCAACAGGCGGAATTCGCCGACACGTTCCTCTTCAATGCACACACCTCGGCGATTCGATGCGTGGCCGTGTCGCCGCCGTCGGCGCCGACGCCCGGGCAGACGCAAAAGGTGCTGCTGGCGTCTGGCAGTACCGATGAGCGCATCAACATCTACAGCCTCTCTGCGCACCCGCCGACCCGGCGGGGACAAGACCTACTAGCCAAGGTGGCGCCGCGGGCGATTCTCGAGAACCCCAAGAACCGCGAGGTGGGCTCGCTGCTGCACCACGCATCGACGGTGACGGCGCTGCGGTTCCCCTCGCGATCCAAGCTGCTGTCTGCGAGCGACGACTCAACCGTGGCCGTGGCGCGGACACGCGACTGGGCGGTGCTCAGCACGATTCGGGCTCCCGTACCCGTGCCACAGGGGCGGCCGAGCGGCGACACGGCGCCCCTCGGCGGCACACCGTCGGGCGTAAACGACCTAGCCGTCCACCCAAGCATGAAGCTCATGATCACCGTCTCCAAGGGCGAACGCTGCATGCGCTTGTGGAACCTGGTAACGGGCAAGAAGGCCGGCGTGCTCAACCTGGCCCGCGACATGCTGATTGAGATTGGTGAGGGCAGGCACTCGACGGGCGAGGGTCGCAGGGTCGTCTGGGGCAGTGCGGACAGTGCCGACGAGTTCGCCGTGGGCTTCGAGCGCGACATTGTCGTCTTTGGCATGGACAGCGTGCCCAAGTGCCGCGTCCTGGGGCCCTCGGGCCCGCGCAACAAAATTCACCAGTTCACATACATTAACATCGACGTCAGCGATAAGGGCAAAAAGAAAAGGAAGGACGAGGACGAAAACGACGGCCAAAACGAGGGGCTATCCGTACTGGCGGTGTCGACCGAGGACGGCCGCATCGCCTTTTACTCTACCCGCGCAGACCACCTGACGGAGCCACAAGGGACGGTAGGCCCAGCAGGAAAGCCGGCGTCGCTGCGGGCAGCGCGGTTTCTCGGTTACGTCGGCGGCAAAGAAGGCGGCGTGACGGGACGCATCAAGGACTTTGCCGCGCTGCGTAGCGAAGCCAACCCAGGGTTGCTATACCTGGTCGCCGCGGGCAGCGACGGCAATGTTCGCGTGTGGAGGGTAGGGACCAAGAAGCTGGCGGATACGGGCAAGAAGGAGAAGCAGCAGCAGTCGCCACTGGGGACGTTATTGGGGACGTACGAGACGCGGAACCGCATCACCTGCATGACGGCGTTTCTCATGATCCCGCGGCCCGAGGGAGCAGAGGATAGCGAGGAGGACCTGGACGAGGACGATGATGACGAAGACGAAGACGACGAGGATTAAAATGATACCTAGACCTGTTTTGCTCACAGCAGGCAATCGCAGAATAGAGGACAAGTCTACTTCTCTTCACGGCATAAAGCGCAGTCTGTTCTTGGAAGGTAAACGAGCGAGATCGATATGGCACTTACCGCTTCTTGATGAAAATGGCACCCCCGTAGCCCAGACAAGCCAGCGAATGAGACGACAACGTCGCAACGTGCACCTGTTACCATTCTCACCATGTCATTGGCCACGGCAGCTGGTCCTTGAGATGAGCCCGAGATGCTACGCTAGGATTGGGAGATGAGTCGGTCACGGCCAGGGGCACGGCTGTTATTTATTGGTTGTCTGCGCGTCGTTGCTAAGACGGCGATGCGCCTTTGCGTTCTACGTGGCGGCCACGACGGCAGATGGTCTGGCCTTCCGAGGGGAGTTCTCGAGCCAAGATTGTCGGAATGCTTGAGCCTACTGCCGGGTAGCGGGCGTAACGCCGTGGCATGGTTGGACAGCGAGCTCGCCACAACTCGGCCTCGTCTCGCGCGCAAGTTCATGTCCTCTATTCCCCCGCCGCTCCCCGAACCGTCGTGGGCATGACACCTGCCCGAACAAGACAAGCCGGGGCGGCATCTCGCCAACGACGCCTACCCTGCGGCAGGATCGGAAAATTGAGCACGACGTGGCGCGGCGGGTGGTGTGGGAGGGGCGGGGTTTAACGGTTCTCGAACCACGGTCCTGGTCTCTTTGGTTGCGGAGGGGGGAGGTTCTTGCTACCCGTGAGTGTGAATTGCTTGTACATCTGCGTTCGCTGTTGAATCCTCCGTAACCCCTTGGACACTGTCAGCGCAATGCAAAGTCCCGTGGCCCACCCCTCCCTTCCTCTGGCGTTGGTACGTTGACTGCTGCACTGGTCCCTCCTCCTCACTCGGTGCTCGCCTGAGAAAAAGAGCCGAAGGTGGCGGCAAGCTCATGCGGCGACGGAATGCGATGCTGCGTCGCATGCCAAGCCAAGCCACCGCGGCTCACACCTCGAGGCAAAAGAGAGCCAAGTGCAACGGCGGTGCCGTAGACTGCATGTAAGAGTGCGCAAGAGGCCTAGTCCGCTGCCGGACCATGGACGTGGCCTTAGATTACCCCGCATTCACATTAGTGCATCAGCGTGACGACCCTTTCTCGCTACCAACCTCTCGTGCATGTTAGACTCGACTCTTTCGCTAGATAGAGAGAAATAGGAGAAAAAAATAACCAAAGAGCAAAAAACATACAGCAGCCGGTGTTCGCTGGTCGTCACCGACCCAACTACTAATCTGCCCCTTACCAGTTTATCGCATGGAGAGCGGACGGGATCCAGAGTTCTCTAGCAGGTATGGCCGTATGTGACAGGTTGGCTAGCATATTTGCCCTATAAAGGGTCCATGATTTGCATGTCCCTTTGTCGTTAGCTTCCTGCCTAGTCATGGTGCTCTTGGAGCGGATGGCGAGTTCAACGTCCAGGCGGCGCTTCCTGCAGACATGGAGCCACCCAGCGCCGTCCTCCTCCTGGCTCTGAGCGTGATTGGCGCCCGCATCGGGCACACAAGTCAATGTGCCTGGCGCAGCAAAAGGGGTGTCGAGGTACATAATCAAGCCGAACCGCTGCATGGGCGGCCCCTGACTTGACGGCCAGACGGCGCGCCGCAAAAGGCCAACAACCCCTGCAAGAGCACTCTTCTCTTGCAGGTGCCGGGCTCGATTGCCTGTTGATCGACGGCGTTTCGTGTCAGCCCCGTCACCGCCAACGTCTTTGCAGGCCTGATCGGCATCGAGCCGAAAGGGCGATGGAACTACGGAGCTTAGGTAAACCAGACTCATTTGTCGGATACTCCCTCCTTTACTTTACTTTGACCTCGAACTTATATTAACTTTACGTAGTTTACTAATAAAATATGCCCTCTCGCCGTACTGTCAGCCCGTGGCTGAACCATATGGCCGTCTGGTCCACGCACGGCTCGTCGGTACTTGGGTGCTCACGGCGCACCATCTGCCTCCCCGCGTGCGTGCGCCTCTGTCGGCAGCGAGCGGGACCGGGTAGTCCAAGAGTCGACGAGTCGGTTGCAGCAGCCTGCCTGCACGCCTGTACAGTACGTGCGTCGTGCAGCGGAGACGGCCGGCACCAGGGCGGGACTCGTTGCAGGGGTCTCGATATTCTTCCGCGAGGGCCGACTAAAAAGTGGCCTTTGATCCCGCGCCTCCCGTGCCTCCCGTCATTGCTGGCCGCCTGGCCTTGAATGTCCTGCTGCAGCTCCGCCGACTGTGGAGGAGTTTTCTGGGCAGTTTTCCGTCCGCTACCTACAGAACCTATCGGAGGTACCTGCACCAGCTGGCCGCTTGGGCTGGGGCGCTTCAGGTCCCAACCTGGTGCCTCCAGCACGCACTCGCGGCTTTGCCTGTGAATGCACCGTAGGCTGTAGCCAAGACATCGGAGCAATGCCCATCCCCAGATTGGATTGCCATCACGTGGCGGCTGCTGCTTGTCGCTGAGCCTAAAAAAGACCAGAGACGGACTGAGACATGCATGTGCGCCCGTTGCAGGGGCTCCAAGCCAGGTCCAGCTCGCCCAAGTACCTTTTCCTAGCCCTTGTAGCTCTTACCAGCACGGCATCCGAAAAGTGACTTGCTCGGGCGAGCATGTGATTGCCCTCAAAGAGGAGAGGGTGGAGGAGCAAGAGCCCACAAGGGAACAAGAAACCCACTGCGATCCAATGATTTACCGCGTCTCTGGAACTCACAACCCCCCCCCTCCCCACCGTACGCGGTACGAATACGACGGCCAGGCGGCAGTCCATTCTTTCCCACCCCTCCCCTCGTGCCATCGTCTCGTGTAAACACCCCCGGCAGCACCCGCACGACCCTTTCTGGTCTGGCGATACTTTACCTACCTCGCCTCCTCCGCGTTTCTGTCCCATTCTCGCATCCGTCTTGCACCACTTGTATCTTAGCACTCCACGTAAGCCGCCCTTCGACAGCTACAACTCGTCGCCCGCATCGTATAAACTCGAAGCACCGGCGACAACCTCTGAACTGTCCCTCCGCCATCGTCTACAAACCCCACAGTCAACCCGTTTCTGGCTTCCCCGGTCGTCCATCGACACCTCCTATCCGTTTCCAAAGCAGAATCTACGAACATACAACGGCCGTCTGCCCGCGACCTTCAGCTTCACGCCGGCTATAGGCCAACTTCTCCCGCAGACATGTCCGATGATGGCCCCCCTCTCATAGTGCGGCCAATCCCTCGACGCCCATTCCATGTCGACTTCTTGAGCGCCACACCCCCTTGCGAAGATGAGCAGGATTCCGGAGACGTCGACTCCCACCACGGAAGCCTTGCCTCCCGATTGCGAGATCCCCTTTACCAGCAAATCGACACGAGCTTCCTGAGCCGGCCTCAGTCCACCGCCGAGTTGACCTCTCCGGCCCTCATGAGCATCTACTCTCCGACATGGTCCAACCCTCAGCAGTCCGATCTTGACGCCGAAGAAAACCCAACGCCCTGGGGTACACGAGCGCAAAGCCCCATCAGACGGTCGGGTGTCGACGAGACGACGTACGAGCTCATGCGAGACCGTGCCCAACCTCCTTCGCGGCGGCTCTCCCACAACCCCATCGACACCGCCGCTCCTCGATCGAGAGCGGCATCCGCCCTATCTCTTTCATCCCGCGCCGCCCTCCTCTTCTTGCTCGGCATCGGCTACGGCGTCCTCGTGACGCGCCTCCACGAGGAGCAGAGTTATCTCACTGATTTATCCGAGAGCATCATCAAGCCCGGTACGAAATGGGACTATCTCGCTTTCTGGGGCGGATCCGGTGTCGTGCTCGGTGCTCTGTTACCTTGGGTCGACAAGCTGTGGGAAGACAGGTTTGGCGCTGAAGTTTGCGAGTCCTCCGACGACCAGAAAGAGCGTGCGAGCCCCTTTGACGGCCCGAGCGGGGACTGGGTTCTCGTGATGCGTGCCATCGGAGCGTTTGTGGGCATCATCTTTGCCATTGTAAGTTTTCTTAGTGTTCCGTTCCTTGCGTGCAAGACTGACACATCTTTCTTCCGCAGCGCAAGGTTGCCTGGGCCTCTACCCTCGAGGTCTCGGCCACGCTGGCCCTGGTCAACCCCCTCCTGTGGTGGCTCATTGACCGCAGCAAACCCGGCTTCGTCCTCTCTGCCGCTGTCGGTCTGACCGGCTCGGCGCTCTTGCTCGGCTTGAACCCGAAAATCATGCCGGCGCCGTCGGGCCTATCGATGCAGCCATCCGTCGCCGACTCTCTGTACAACCTGACGACTCCATCCCCGTCGCCGTCATCCAGGTCCTCACCGCTCGTCCTCGGTGGCCTGGCCACCCAAGAAACCATCGAGGCTGGCGTCTGGATGCTGAGCGTACTGTTTTGTAGCTGCATCTGTTTCGGCAACATTGGCCGGCGTCTCGCCTGGAGCAAAAAGGCCGGTGTTCGTGGTCGCTGGGGCGACGTGCGATGAACCCGATGGCCATTTCCATCCCATTTTTGAAACGTTTTGTATTACCGATATACCTCACTCATGCGACCCAAGGCCATTCGACCTGGACGCCAACGGCTGATTTAACGGAGTTTTTCTTGGAGACACAAACTGGAGATATCGTGCCTTGGGGAAGAGGCCGCATCTCGAAGGCTGGCATGTAAGCGCATGGCGCACCGCGAAGACACATGTCAGATATGTGGCGCGCATTAACGGACAAGACGAGCATGCAAAGAAAGACGTGCCGCTCAAGTCAGATTCCATGTAACTCGGTTGTAAACCGACCAAATGCACATAAATTGTGGAATCGACGCCACGCGAACTCGCGTGCTGAAGACCATGCAACAACTACAGTAGTTGAAACTCGAAGTCGCGAGAATGATTTGATGAGCACTGATATCATGAGACGTTGCTCCGTGTCATGTCCGCCGAGCGACATTGCGTTAGGATTCGTAGAATCTCCGCTACAGGGCATGAGAATGTCTTGCGTCGAGTCCCCCCTCGTCCTTGCCACAAGAGCCACGCACGTGGCCACTGCTGGCAAACATCCACCTTGCTTCTTTGAGCTGCGAGGCCCGGACAAGTAGGTCAGTGCACTCTGCAACAAGTAACGCAATCTGGGTCTCGTCCATGTCACCATATCCAATCTCTGAATCCTAGGTATCATGCTAAAGTACAGGAGAGACTCCAGTCCCTGTGAAAGGCAGTTTTTGTAATTTTGCACTTGCTGATCGGCTCAACCAAAGAGCCTTGTCTATAATCGAGGCCTTCGTCCTATTTTGGTGACCCGCATATGCTTTTGTTCATGCGCAACATGGAAGCAAACTCGAAGATGATGGTATCGACAAATCGCCGTGACTCAACCACTTTACAGGGCAACATCATCTTCTGCGTAAAGTGCAAAATCGGAGCGCGATGTAGTCGAGACCGCATGGAAGCAGGTCACAGGATGGTGCAGCCATGCAAAGACCTAAGTCGCCGTCACAGTCAGTCAGGCCTGGCAAATGTCTTAGTAGAGTTCGATGAAGAAGGCGATCGTATCCTGCGCTCATCCCCTTCATTGGATATGAAAAATGTCGTAGCATGAGGAGGTAAAGTGAGGAGCTGCCGTGATGGGGCTCGCGTGTGCTAAAAAATTGACTGACACTTACCAGCGCACCCTTTCCATTTCCAATATCCATGCGCAGCAAATCTTGAGTCGGTCTCTAACGCTTGACGTCCCGAGCAGTTTATACTTCTCCAAATCCTTAACCGGCAATGTGCTGGCGAACCACCATGGAAAAGCAGCGGGGTCGTCTGGGCATTCGCCGTATATGGCCAGCATTCGCTCAGTGAGCCACGGAACGCTCTGATCTCTCATGCGTGTGACGAAGCCAATGGCAAACTGCATCAGACTACGCGTTGTCAATGTGTCGAGATCTGCCGCTGTCTGAGGGCTATCATCGCCAATCTGGGGCGGGGAAAATGGCGTACCGCCTGATAGCGACGAATAGCTCCGAGTCCGGATATTCATGCGTTGCCGCAGAGGAACAGATCGGTGATTACCTTCTTCATCCGAGCCGACGCCATTGTCGTAACCCACCTCGGCCGCCTCGACTGCTTCCTCTTCTTCCCAGCTGACATCATCGACACGTTCCGTGCGCCCGACGGTATATCCGTCCAGCTGACCATGCTGCAGGACGCGAAACCGAGAGAGCCCCACTGTCTCAATAAGGCTGCGACCGTCTGGATAAAACTGGGCGTTGACGATTCGAAGTAGCGTACCGAGCTCGTGGAATGGTGTGTCCCCGCTGTGGCGAGGTCGCTTGGGGAGAACCATGCCGAATGTCCTGTCACCTTCCAAGGCTCGACGGATCATGAGACGATAGCGCGGCTCGAAAATGTGAAGAAAGGTAGGCATCATGGGGAAAGAAAGCGTGCAGACGAACAGTGGTACTTCAAGGCCTTGATGGCGCGCAGCGCGTTCGGCTGCAACGGCCTCTTCGCGAACCTCTAGCTCATCTCTCCAAAAAGTTTCAATTATGTTCGTGATACGATCGTTCGAAGGGCAAATATTGCGCTTGAGAAGAGGATTGATGGCGAGCTTGCGACGACAGATCGGGCAGTAGCGAGAATGATCCAGAATGCGGTGCAGACATGGACGGCAGAACGTGTGGCCACATCCAGTGGTCAAAGGGTCATAAAACAGGGCGTAACACACTTGACAGTCCATTTCTGTACGCATGGCTTGTTGCATTTTATCAAGGACCCGCACATCTTGTTCGTCGTGCATTTTACCCGGGGATGAGGGTGGAAGTTCTTGATATGTAATCTCTGCATCGAACCTGAGGCCTCCTTCGACAGCCAGGGCCCATGTGGCGACGAGTTTAGTGCCCCGGATGGTTTTGGCTTGTTTCTGGTGGCCGTCAGAGTCACGGTGCGTAGCATCGAAGACGATGCCTGTCGACTGCCGTAGTTGTACAGCATCGACTGTGTAGGCCTCGAGGGTACCCTCGACGACCTTGGCGACCTTATTCAGAATAACATCGAGGCCACAATCATCAAGCACATGCTCCTTATTGCATGCTGGAAAAGGACACTGAAAGGCCTGAACGCGATCCGGTAGCGCTGGATAGGTTATGCTGGTGCGGGCGTGCGTCTCGGGAAGACATGTTTTGCAGATACTGCGCCCGCAAGAAAGAGTGACGGCATTGCGGTAAGGATTCGAACACTGCTGACATTGAAAGATGCGCACAATGTCTCGCGGAGAAACTTGCGGAGGAGTCCAGTTTTCCATTGGAGTTGGCGCCGATTCGGCTAGATGGGCGCTCGATGGTGAACTGTGAGGAGGGCTCTGCCGTTGCTCGTGATGCTGTTTTCGAAGCTGCTGGGACAGCATCGACGAAGGCGTGTGCTGTCCATTTTCCGAACAACTTTGGGGCGATTGGTGACCATTCTCTGCGAGCTGAGGCGGTGGGCTGCAATGAGGTTGCTCCGTCGGGCCAGTCGAAGGCGCCGCGCCTTGCGTATACGGGCTGGCGGCGCCTTGAAGGGCTTCGGAACCCGGCGGAGATCTGGACGCGGCCAGGTCTGACTGGTCTGTGGACATGAAAGTGTTTGATTCTACTCACGCCTAGCGATGGGAATGGGCTAGGCGGAGAGGTCGAATCGAGAAGTCGTTTGGTTTGAGCGTAGGACCAAGTCTTGGGAGCTCGGAAAAAGGTGCAATGACACGTCCAAAGTAATCTCGCGGCCTGCTTCTTTTACGGGAACAGATTCGCCGGAGGCTCCGTGTCCTCGACTCCCGGTGTCATCGGTCAGCAGGGTGCCTTAGACCGGCGCGCAGGCCGGAGCTGTGGAACCTCGATGGCGATGGATTCGAATGGGGCGCGAGGGCGAAGGCGACGTCTCGAGGAACTATGCCGAGAGGACGACTGGAAGCAAGGTCTAAAAGCGGAAGCAAAGCAGAGGTGTTTGTATAGCGATTATGGACAGGTCTGCCGTAGAGACGGTATGTATGACGATGACGATGACAAGCGGGTACCAGAGGCGACTGGGAATAAGTGGGCGGCGGCCGAAGTGGTGCGACCGAGAGCTCACGAGACGGGAGTCGACAATTCGTCCCTGCACATGATAGGAACGTAGTCGAGTAGGTTTGTGCACAGTGTATGGAGCGGTAGTGGTCGAACGCCGTCATACAATCCGTCGCCGGTCGAAACCCGAGGCTTCCTGCCTCTTGCTGCCTCGTTGCGGATCAGGGCAGGTACTTGTCGCCTACCTTGCACTCTAGGCTCGGCACCTCTCGAGGGTGGAAGGCGACGACAAGAGGCGCATGTATGTATGAGCCGGAGAGATGGAGGGTCAAAAGGGGGACCGGGGTCAAGATGAAGGGAAAACAATAAAGTGCATAGTGGACTGTACTTTTGGGATGGCTGTTTTCCCTGCAGCTGCACCTTTTTCCCTAGCGGCAACAGTCGGTCGACGACGGCTATGTCAAGAGGAAGGGGATGAGGTGCAGAAGAAAAGCTGGGTGTGGCGTGAAGAGTGAAGGTTGCTCGGTAAAATGCGACAGCCCCAGCTGCTGCAGCACTTGCTCACCGGCGGGCAAACAAGGGGAATGACGATGCGACTCGATTCGAGTGGATGATCCAGAGCCCTGGTCAGCTTCGGGTGGGCTGTTGGCTGCTGCAGGGCTGCGGGTTGGGATTTTTCGCCCTCCACGACGGTTGAGGGAAAGTGGAGTGCCGGCGGGTGGAGACGGACTGCACGCATCAAACATGTGGGCATGGACACTTTGAATGGCCACGGGCTGGCATCCGTATGTATCCAGGACTGTTGACGTCTGCTTGTCCCTTGGGATGGATGCCGTGGGGGTTGTTGCCTGTTTTTCTCGTCCCTTCCCTCTCGTTCTCTGGGGGCATCTCCTTCCAAGATTGGCATGTACATAGACATGTACAAAGGATACCTGCCGTTATATGTGGTAACTGCTAAGGTATTTTGATTGCCTGGCTCAACGGCCGGCGCCCACCCCTCTCATTTTCCCCTCTCCACCCCCCCTTTCGCGCCGTCCTGCCTGCCTGCTCTGCCTGCTGCTATCGCTGCTGCGGCGAGGCGCGAGAGGTCGTCATGGACTTTGAGAGAGCGACGCCATTCGAGTAATCACCCGACACGGCTTGGCCGCTGGACCGCGTGGCCACCGCCGTCTCAACCGGATCCTTGGCGGACAGTGCGCGCTTCATCCGATGATGCCTCTTGCTGCTCGCGATATTGATAGACCATTAGCTACTGTACGGGTGCTCCTCGCCGCCTTCTGCTTCGAACAATGCAAGCATCGAGACCAATCCGCCAGGGCACCGCCAGGCCCTTCCACGTCGTCCGCGCGCCTTGGTCGAGTGGGTCCAACCAACAGACGCTTGCCGCTACCGTATCGGGGGATGGCCTCGAGCTCGAGCATGGGAGCTGAGGTGCTACAGAGTACATGCACCCACGGTCCCTCAGGTACGAATAGGCATTTCGGCTCTGCTGCTTGTCGCCATTCCTGTCTGCCGGGCCCAACAATGCCGGTGGCGGCCTATTCGCTGAGAACTGGGCCCAGCTCGGCGATATGCGGAATGGATGCATCGAGGAAAAGAGATGAAGATTGTCCTTGGACTCGCGTTAGACACGCCAGTTGCCTTCGCGATGCGTCTTTGATGGTGCAACGAAGCGCTGTCCAGAGTTCGAGAAAGACCAAAGGCAAAAGGTGCAGAGCACAAGTACAGTATAATTACCTTGCGCACCACGCCCCTTTGGCCTCCGGTTCGTTAGCTCACCCGTTCTTAGCCCAACACCGTGCTCCGTTCTGCAGGCAGTCGATTGACAAGCGGCGGGAGCGCCAGAAACAAGACCCGGGCCGTCACAGGCGTGGACACGTATGGGTGCTTGCTGCGCCGAGGAGAACGGCGTTTGTACGCTCAAGGGCCGTCTGACCGAGCTGCCGGCTCTTACCAACGGCCAGCCCTTGTATTTCCTAAGGTACCTGAGTACCGTACCAGAACTCATCGATATTGGAAAATGTCGAGATGGCCCAGGCACCTACGAACGGGATCTCCTGCGCATGTCCGAAGGATCTCGAACGTACCTAGGTAGTTCCAATTGGCCACCAGACCCTGAGGCTCCCTTGCATCAGCGATCGGAGATGGAAGCTGAGCTCGCAAGCGTGCCTGTGCCTCGACTGCTTCTGCCGTGCCTTTGGCTTTTTGGTGCTCAGCTGGATGTCGAGCACCTTGTACCCACTCAGGCACCAAGGAACAGTGCCTACCTACCTTAGCTACTTAGGTATTCTGAAGGGCCGCAGCAGCTTCCACTTTCTTGCGTGCATGCAACGTCGAAGGGAAAGTACCAATCCGAGACCTCCCTTCCGCCACAGCAGCGACTTGAGCGGTCTGGACCCTAGCGAGTTGGCTCCACAGCCAAGGTGCGCTTTATAGATGGATGAGTAGGTTCTTTACACTCCATACTTCGTACCTTGCTTCTTAATGCTCTTAGTCTTTACTCCGGCCCTTCGGCCCTTGTTCCTCCCCTCTAAATACGCTTCACGGAAGCGATCGCTTGCGCCAGTTGTGATCACCGAAGTTTAGACGTTGCGGCCTCCATCGGCGCTACCCCTGCCTCCCTGGTGCCGAGAGCTCTCGAATCCATGGATGCCTCGCAGCGGGAGGGTCGCTGGCGTCAACGATCTATGATGCGGCTGAAATGTCCGACGACAACGCACCCCCACCCTTCTGCGACGACGACTAGACGACAATGCGACGGCGTCAGCACATGACTTTGGACACTTTCTTCGGCCCCTTGCTCTTCTCCCGACGATGCCATGGTTGGCTCCGTTACGAGGCAGCCCGTCATTGTCCCCACGGCTTCCCTATCCGAATCCTGCCGCATCGCTACACCTGCATACATACGGGCGCCTAGGTTCGCTCGGAGGACCGGGTGCTCCGCTACCAGGCCAAAGACCATGGTTGCTTGCAGCAGAATTCGTCTAGTCAATGCCCAAGAGAATCACCCGGTGTCACTCCAAGATTTCACTTCATTATGTCCCTGGGAGTTTGAACCCGCACCCACGCTGACGCGAAATCAGGTGCTCCGCAAATCAGACCCGGCCGATCACGCCGAAGATTGAGCCCCATAGACTGCTTCCCCGAGACCCGCCTTTGCCGGCCGCCAACCAAGATGACCTCCGCCCTCGCCTTGTGCCCCATCTTTCCAACATCCTGTGGCATCCACCCTAGTGAGTCGTGACGTCCTCGACAGCTACTTTACAGTACTTTCATAAACGCCGGTGCAGGTCGACAGCAGCCTTCTCCGACAACTTACATCCCCTGCGCCACTAGTCCGTCTTTGCCGCCAATGAGCCTTCGGTCAAACTCTATCCCAACAGCGCTGGTCTAGACTAGACAGAACGTGCTTCTCGGGGTCAATGGCTCCACAATTCAGCTCTCGAGACTCAAGGTATTCGTTCTTGCGCAACGACACGCGCGTTACTATCAGACGGCGCAGTGCAGGATCGTACTTCCGAATCGGTCCTGGATTCTGAACTTCTGACTGGAACAACTATGCAAAGACGATAACACGGCTCTCCTTTTCAAAATTCCTAGTCTATGCAACTGCTTGGCTGAAAACAACGTAGTAGGAGGAGACAGGTTCCAAATCATGGACAGTTTCATAATCATCCCAAGGCCTCGTGCAAGCATGTATTTGGCAATGCTCTCAAAAGACTCTCCGGACCTTGCCTTCCCTCGCCTCGCCCTGCCCCCATCGATCTTCCCACAGATCCCTCTCGACGTACTGCCAACCCATGGGTGCGCCTCCCATTCGCCAGCGGCTCTTCATCTCGGCGAGCGTCACAGGCCTGACGAGCTCGTGGAGCTCCAACACCGGATACCCAAACTTTGACTTTTTGAAGCCCGCGTTGAAGTCGGCATTGCCGATGCCGGGAGGATCTTCTGGCACGCTTCCAGGCGTATGCCGAGTTGATTCCGGTATGACGGCGACGTGTCTGTATTTTCGTTGAGTCAGTGGTTTCTTGGAGGTAGGGGTATAATCTGCGAAGCGTACGTGATTGCCCCCCTGCCCTTGCCCCCGTCGGAGGTCTCGTATAGCCACAGTCTCGAGACGCCGTCGCGTAGCCGGTAGTTTCGGTATTCGTGGTTCTTTTGCCGGCTGACAATGTTGGCCAGATGAACGGGCTTGATGGACAGAAGCACGTCGGTCAGGACGCGCGTCGGTTTAGTCGAGCTTCTTGTCTTGACCCTGGCGGGTTTGCTTAATAGATTTGCAGGGGTTCTCTCGCGGCCCGAGCCCAGTTGTTTTCTGACTGGGGCCATTGTGCTAAATTTAGAGGTTGTGGTGGAGGTGATGATGGGGTAGGTGTGAATAGACGAGAAACGAGACAAGACGGTTTACAGGAGGTAACGAAGGTTGTGCACAAAAGAAATTTAACCTCCAAGGGTCACTTTTGCTCCCTCCTACCGTGCGCATCCTTAGTCACGCTCTTGCCAGCGAACTGGATAGTGGCGGCGTGGGAAGTGTCAGTGGCATCTAGTGGCGCAGTTACTAGCCAGGTACAAGCATTAGCGCGCCACGGTCTAGGTGCTAGTAAGACAGTGAGTGTATACTATGTAGGCACTTTTCGCACAGTATCAGCGCCCCCAATTACGTGTGAAGGTTAAATTTCTTTTGTGCGCGGCCTTTGAAGGGAAATCAAAGAAGGTGCTACTTAAAATCTACGGGCTTTTATTATTTATCTACGGAGTATAACTAAATACCCTTACGAGCTACCTATATAAAGCTATAAGGTACGCGAGAGTAATAAAAATAGTAAAAGCAAGCGCGAGTAGTAAAGGCTATAAGCTTAGTTACGAGAGGCAGAGGTAGAGACGGCGAAGATATAGGCCTCATAGAACCAACGTTGAGTGTCGCGTGACACAAGTGAATGGCAGCTACGAACGCGTAAAGTGGCTCGTGAATGGGAGCACAAGGAAACGCCTCAAAGCTTGATTCTAGTCACGATTATATTCCAACACTCCAACGTACAGAATCAGAACGTCCCTTAGTTGTCGTCTCGCGGGCGAGTGCCCGAAACGACGCGCCGCAAATATTCCACCGAAAAGGATCGAAACAGCTTCCTCGGATCCCGCATCCACCGCTGCACCTCGCTCCAAATCCGCAAGAGGCCCTCGCCGCTGCCCTCGTCGGCGAAGCAGCGCCTGAGGCGGGCGTAGCTGCACAGCGCGTCCATGCGCAGGGCCTGCATGTAGGCGTAGCCGCCGCGCCGCCCGTGACGTGCACGTGGTGCGCGGCCGCGTCGACGAGGTGGTCGATGCTGCGGACGAGGTTGCGCGCCGGCGTGTTGGCCTCTCCTTCAGGGCGGCCGCCACGCTAAAGGCGTAGCAAAAGACGACGAGCGTGCCGGCATGGGGCGAGTTGTTCGGCTGGGCGCCGACGTGAATCACGACGGGGCGAGTGGGAAGCAGGCTGCCGCTCCTCGGCGTGGCCGGCGGCGTCGCTGGGTTTTGCCCCGTCGTCGTGGCATGCGTGCGTGCCTCGATGGGCGAGCTCTCGTCCCGCACCAGCGCGGCGAGCATGTACTGTAGCCCACGATGCCGTCCTGGAACGCGTACGACGCGGCCCCGAGCGGATCGTGAACTTGTCCGTCGTGCAATGCCGCAAATAGGGGAGGTTGAGGGTGACGACTGTCGATGAACTCCTGGACGGCGTCTGCGATATCATCGTCATCATGTTCGACACCATCTGGTTCCTCGAGTCTTGTCGATGTTTGAGTATTGGCATTGACATGGCTTCGAGCCTCGGGCCTTCTCGAACCGTCCTGGTCGTCAGATCCAATCATGTCTGCTCCTTGATTCGGGCTGCAAATAGACTTTGTAATCTTCATCAATATCAATGCAATATCAACTCTGTAAATTTGCCCAAGGCTATCTAATGGGAAAGAGATCCATTCGTATGTTAAGACTCGCGAAGCTTAACATCATCCCCTACTTACTTCACCTCCCGAGATGCCCTCAGAACCTAAGAGCTGCTGCCCAAGTGCAACATTGAATCCTCGTGTGACTATGCCCTAGAAGCTATAGTCAGGACACGATCCGAAAGGACTAGGGTTTATAACACAAATCTTCCCACTAAATTATCACATACGGCCATATCTACTTGAGTACGCTGGATCCCGTCCGATCTCCTTGGATAACCTGGCGAGCGCTGGATTAGTAGTTGGGTCGGTGACGACCAGCGAATACCCGGTGTTGTATGTTTTTAATTCATTTTTTTTTTGCATCTCCTATCACGTTTGCACTTACAGTAGTTTCGTTTCGGATTCGCCTCGTCTCTAATCTCTGTGTTTCTCTCAGTGTTAAGCCGTTACGTTAGACTCTGTGACCGCGTCTCTCACTTCCCTGTAATACGTTATGTCGGCTGAATCTGCACGACTACCTTTCCTCTTCGATATTGTTGTCTGCTCCGAATGGCAGACACGGGGGCCGATGTGAGAAGGGGATCGATTGGTAATCATTGCGCTGCTCTCATGCCACCAGAGTGCCGCCATGATTATAGCGGCTTTGAATGTTCTCTGGCGTATCGAGATGAACCTCGAGCGGACGACTATTATCGTCTACTCGTACGTGTCACCGAGGGCTTGAAAAGCATCAAGTGCAACACCATCATCACCCTCACCTAAAAGGAAAAGTCGACGAACGCGGCTAAGGCAATTAGCCTAACGACGTGATTCAAGACTTGAATTCAGACCCGAACCTATATCCTGTTCGTGTGACAGGGTTGTCGTAGTGTCAATTGGGGGCCAACGATGCGTGCGAAGTATATCGAAATGGATAGGCATCTCCCGTCCGACCAACTGCTCCTGATACCCGGCCCAGATCCGATCCAATACCATGGCGTAAAGCTGCTCGGCGAACGCACAGGTCGTAGAGATAGGATAATAGTGGTACGTGCAAGCAGTACATGGAGTATATTTAGTAGCCCAGAGGTGGTAGAGATGTTGTATCCAAGCATTTAACCCCCATGGCCTTAACTAATTCGACTACCTTCGCCATCTCAACCATCTCGTCTCCTTTTGCCTGCGTCTGCTCTATCTTACACTTCTAGAGGCCGACCGCTGCTCCATCTCTCAATTATTAGTTTGCTAGCCGTGTGCTGGACCACTTTATCCTACCTTACACAGATTGCCCGAATTCATGTAATGGGATAGTCAACTGAGTCAGAGAAGTAAAGGAACATCCTGTTTCCTCAATCATTGACTTGCTTCAGAAAAGCAAAGACTCAAAGTAAAGAGTAGGACCACCACGGCGACATGTCAGTAAGAGTGTGGATAAACCCTATAAGTGAATTAAGCTAGAATCGGCCTTCATCGTTCTGGCTATTGCATGACCCATACATGTATTGAATCCGAGAGCTACTCGAGCCTCTGCAATTGGGGTAAATTCAATCTCCAAGAATCCTAGCATAGATGGAGAAGCCCACCCACTCTTGATATTTCTAGGCACTCCAGCTGTTCGAGAAGCAGTTGCAACCTCATCATTACCGTGCGACCAGGCTATTTCGCCAGCCCCAAGGGCTACTTCGATATTTTATATCAATGCCGCAGAAGCAGGCGAAATCCGCGAGATGAACATCAATATTATATCACGCCCGATATCACCATTGAACGTTAGCAACACACTTGATGCCCTCATACTTCACGGAAGAGCGGCTAATGCTTTCGCTTATCTAGGGCTTGGTTGTTCAAATTAATCATTTCAGTGAGACGACGGTCTGGCCCTGAATACTTGGCGCGAGGGCAATTGGAGTACTGGATGTCGGATGGCAATGTCGCGCTCATGCGCTGGTCATCTAGCTGCGGAGCAGAAGGATGCATTCGCCGCTTCGACAATCACAGCAGCAACGCAGAGTGCGAAAACTGTTAACCGTAATTACATGTGATTGGTTCCGTACATTTGGTCGGAGATGGGCCCTCGAGCTTGTCTTTCCTTTCCCTTGGATTTAGACACACAATATCAAGAAACCTGCTTGTTGAAGAAACGCTGGCGAGTCATCTCCGTTTCGAATTTTGACTGCGGCCTGGCTTGATTTGCCTGTATGTCTGGCGTCTTGCATCGACTCCCCGTCGATCGCGCCGAGTCCTACGCTGACCGTGTCGTCCAGGCATCCTGTAATTTCATGCGGCCCGGCAATAAGCGGCTACGGAGAGTCGATAACTGGTCAGTTATCAGAGGCCTCCTCGTAGAGAACCAACACAAGGTCGCAATGGATATCACATCACTACCTAACATACTCCAACGCGCATCAGTATGCCTTACTTCGCCCCCTCGCAAAAGATCAAACGACTGCAACAGGCAGAAAAGAGCTAATTATAGGAGCTGACTGCGCCATGGCCTGCATATGAGGCCAACGACAGGAGGCTTTCTGCGTTCTCGACAGCGACTGCACTCTGGCTCATGTCGATATATCTCAATCACTATAAGTACATTACACCCAGGGTATGTTTTCGAGCAAAGGTTCGTGATGAAGTTGCCAGTCCATCATCCAGTCTTCTCAAGCCTCTCCAAGGAATGAAATACATGTTTTCTTGATGCGCCTTATGTTGAAGCACTTTAATCATCTTCTTTCCCCGTTTGTCGAGCGAGAATTCCTCGATCCCCGACACGCCATGGATGTAAACATCGATCTGGACGCATTTGATCAGCTGAATAGCCCCGAGGCTAGGGCTCTCCATGAAGTCGCAGACCGATTAAGCTCCTGTGGCGTTGGACGAATCGTCAACCTCCCACAAATCATTGTCGTCGGCGAGCAGTCGGCCGGCAAGTCATCCGTCCTCGAGGCCATCTCCCGCGTACGGTTTCCCGTCCATGGGAACGTGTGCACCCGGTTCGCTACGGAGCTGGTTCTTCGCCAAGCCAACGACACGCGTGTCGACGTTAGCATCAAGCACGCCGACCAGTCGCAACCATCCAGGTCCTTCCAGAAAACAGGCTTCAGCGAAGACGATCTCCCCGGCATCATCCAAGAGGCCAAGCAATGCATGGGCATCTCTGGAGACAGCCGGGACTTTTCCAGAGATGTGTTGCGCTTGGAGATTGAGGGTCCCAGCATGTACCCTCTTACACTGGTCGACCTTCCGGGCATCTTTCAGAGCGAGACTGCTGAGCAGTCTATGAAAGGCAAGCACATAGTGGATGAACTCGTCGAGAGTTACATGAAGCAGAAAAATAGCATCATGCTGGTGGTGATTGAAGCCACGAAGCAGCTGGCAAACCACGAGGCCCTCAAAAAGGTCAAGGAGTATGACCCGCAAAGTGTACGCACCATCGGAGTCATCACTAAACCAGATCTCACCAAGCCGGGATACACGGCCGAGAAGACGTATATTCAGGTCGCAAAGAACCAGGAGAGTGCCAATAAACTGCAGCTAGGGTGGCACGTTTTGCGAAACAGGGCAGAAGATGAAGGCAGCCTCGAGGACCGAGACGAGACCGAAGACCTCTTCTTCCAGACATCGGCCTGGTCTTCTGTTCCTCGAGGGGACCGCGGCGTCGCAGGTCTTCGCAAGAAGTTGAGTCGAGTCTTATTCGACCACATCCGCCAAAACCTTGGCGGCGTCGAGCAGGATATTGAAATCCAGCTCCAAGAGCGGCAACAGGAGCGAGATAGGCTGGGGAAACCTAGGACGAGCCCGGAAGACAAACGGTCTTTCCTGCTCGCCATCGCGGCCGAGTTTCAGCGGCTAGCACGCGACGGCATGCATGGTCGCTATAGTGACGCGTTCTTTGGAGGCTTGAACGACGAGGAACGGAAGCTGCGGGCTCAAATCCGCAACTTCAACCGCGTATTCGATTTTATTCTTGCAACGAAGGGTCACAAGGAGCAAATCGGGGATCCCAAATGCCAACTCGCCCCCGAGTACCTGACGAGCTTCCAGGCAAATCACCCTTACGACTTTCCGCTTCCTGAGCTCACCACCCAGAAGGAAATGAGCGCGAGGCTTCAGAAGCAGGCCGCTGCGAACCAAGGCAGCGAGTTTAGCGGTTCTCCAAGTCAGGAGCTCGTCATACAATTGTTTCAACACCAATCCTCCCCGTGGAAATCCATTGCCGAATACCACATCAGTCAAGTCACACTTGCCGCCAAGGCCTTTGTCGATCAGCTATTCAAGCACATCATTGGGCTGCCGGACACGAACAGAACTACCGAAACCATCCTCAGTCTGTGCGTTGATGCCTTTTTTGCGGAAAGGGAACAACTTTTGCGGAACAAGCTAGACGAGATACTGAAGCCGTACGCTCAAGGCTACGCGATCCCCCTCTCGCGAAGAGAGCTATATGGAAAGGAGGAAAAAGTCACAAAGAAAGAATAAGTCAGATCAACCGTATAGGTCTCCTGCGAATGTGTGTATTCATATATCGTTCTATTCCGTCTTGATCTGCGTTGCCGCTTTATATTCTTGTGATGATAGGTATGGTGGCGATAATGCCACCCAGGCAGCATAGATGACGATATTAGCTAGAAAGTTCGAAACCATTATTAATATGGCATTACGAACTGCTTGCTGTTTTTTAGGCAACAGCGTGAATGAGCGTCTTTATCTTGACAGGACCTATTAGTCATCCACTCGTCAAGCAAGCTGCGGGCTTCACAGCCGAGACCGGACCTTCTTCTCAACAAGAATAAGTCAGATCAACCGTATAGGTCTCCTGCGAATGTGTGTATTCATCTATCGTTCTATTCCGTCTTGATCTGCGTTGCCGCTTTATATTCTTGTGATGATAGGTATGGTGGCGATAATGCCACCCAGGCAGCATAGATGACGATATTAGCTAGAAAGTTCGAAACCATTATTAATATGGCATTACGAACTGCTTGCTGTTTTTTAGGCAACAGCGTGAATGAGCGTCTTTATCTTGACAGGACCTATTAGTCATCCACTCGTCAAGCAAGCTGCGGGCTTCACAGCCGAGACCGGACCTTCTTCTCAACAAGAATAAGTCAGATCAACCGTATAGGTCTCCTGCGAATGTGTGTATTCATCTATCGTTCTATTCCGTCTTGATCTGCGTTGCCGCTTTATATTCTTGTGATGATAGGTATGGTGGCGATAATGCCACCCAGGCAGCATAGATGACGATATTAGCTAGAAAGTTCGAAACCATTATTAATATGGCATTACGAACTGCTTGCTGTTTTTTAGGCAACAGCGTGAATGAGCGTCTTTATCTTGACAGGACCTATTAGTCATCCACTCGTCAAGCAAGCTGCGGGCTTCACAGCCGAGACCGGACCTTCTTCTCAACAAGAATAAGTCAGATCAACCGTATAGGTCTCCTGCGAATGTGTGTATTCATCTATCGTTCTATTCCGTCTTGATCTGCGTTGCCGCTTTATATTCTTGTGATGATAGGTATGGTGGCGATAATGCCACCCAGGCAGCATAGATGACGATATTAGCTAGAAAGTTCGAAACCATTATTAATATGGCATTACGAACTGCTTGCTGTTTTTTAGGCAACAGCGTGAATGAGCGTCTTTATCTTGACAGGACCTATTAGTCATCCACTCGTCAAGCAAGCTGCGGGCTTCACAGCCGAGACCGGACCTTCTTCTCAACAAGAATAAGTCAGATCAACCGTATAGGTCTCCTGCGAATGTGTGTATTCATCTATCGTTCTATTCCGTCTTGATCTGCGTTGCCGCTTTATATTCTTGTGATGATAGGTATGGTGGCGATAATGCCACCCAGGCAGCATAGATGACGATATTAGCTAGAAAGTTCGAAACCATTATTAATATGGCATTACGAACTGCTTGCTGTTTTTTAGGCAACAGCGTGAATGAGCGTCTTTATCTTGACAGGACCTATTAGTCATCCACTCGTCAAGCAAGCTGCGGGCTTCACAGCCGAGACCGGACCTTCTTCTCAACAAGAATAAGTCAGATCAACCGTATAGGTCTCCTGCGAATGTGTGTATTCATCTATCGTTCTATTCCGTCTTGATCTGCGTTGCCGCTTTATATTCTTGTGATGATAGGTATGGTGGCGATAATGCCACCCAGGCAGCATAGATGACGATATTAGCTAGAAAGTTCGAAACCATTATTAATATGGCATTACGAACTGCTTGCTGTTTTTTAGGCAACAGCGTGAATGAGCGTCTTTATCTTGACAGGACCTATTAGTCATCCACTCGTCAAGCAAGCTGCGGGCTTCACAGCCGAGACCGGACCTTCTTCTCAACAAGAATAAGTCAGATCAACCGTATAGGTCTCCTGCGAATGTGTGTATTCATCTATCGTTCTATTCCGTCTTGATCTGCGTTGCCGCTTTATATTCTTGTGATGATAGGTATGGTGGCGATAATGCCACCCAGGCAGCATAGATGACGATATTAGCTAGAAAGTTCGAAACCATTATTAATATGGCATTACGAACTGCTTGCTGTTTTTTAGGCAACAGCGTGAATGAGCGTCTTTATCTTGACAGGACCTATTAGTCATCCACTCGTCAAGCAAGCTGCGGGCTTCACAGCCGAGACCGGACCTTCTTCTCAACAAGAATAAGTCAGATCAACCGTATAGGTCTCCTGCGAATGTGTGTATTCATCTATCGTTCTATTCCGTCTTGATCTGCGTTGCCGCTTTATATTCTTGTGATGATAGGTATGGTGGCGATAATGCCACCCAGGCAGCATAGATGACGATATTAGCTAGAAAGTTCGAAACCATTATTAATATGGCATTACGAACTGCTTGCTGTTTTTTAGGCAACAGCGTGAATGAGCGTCTTTATCTTGACAGGACCTATTAGTCATCCACTCGTCAAGCAAGCTGCGGGCTTCACAGCCGAGACCGGACCTTCTTCTCAACAAGAATAAGTCAGATCAACCGTATAGGTCTCCTGCGAATGTGTGTATTCATCTATCGTTCTATTCCGTCTTGATCTGCGTTGCCGCTTTATATTCTTGTGATGATAGGTATGGTGGCGATAATGCCACCCAGGCAGCATAGATGACGATATTAGCTAGAAAGTTCGAAACCATTATTAATATGGCATTACGAACTGCTTGCTGTTTTTTAGGCAACAGCGTGAATGAGCGTCTTTATCTTGACAGGACCTATTAGTCATCCACTCGTCAAGCAAGCTGCGGGCTTCACAGCCGAGACCGGACCTTCTTCTCAACAAGAATAAGTCAGATCAACCGTATAGGTCTCCTGCGAATGTGTGTATTCATCTATCGTTCTATTCCGTCTTGATCTGCGTTGCCGCTTTATATTCTTGTGATGATAGGTATGGTGGCGATAATGCCACCCAGGCAGCATAGATGACGATATTAGCTAGAAAGTTCGAAACCATTATTAATATGGCATTACGAACTGCTTGCTGTTTTTTAGGCAACAGCGTGAATGAGCGTCTTTATCTTGACAGGACCTATTAGTCATCCACTCGTCAAGCAAGCTGCGGGCTTCACAGCCGAGACCGGACCTTCTTCTCAACAAGAATAAGTCAGATCAACCGTATAGGTCTCCTGCGAATGTGTGTATTCATCTATCGTTCTATTCCGTCTTGATCTGCGTTGCCGCTTTATATTCTTGTGATGATAGGTATGGTGGCGATAATGCCACCCAGGCAGCATAGATGACGATATTAGCTAGAAAGTTCGAAACCATTATTAATATGGCATTACGAACTGCTTGCTGTTTTTTAGGCAACAGCGTGAATGAGCGTCTTTATCTTGACAGGACCTATTAGTCATCCACTCGTCAAGCAAGCTGCGGGCTTCACAGCCGAGACCGGACCTTCTTCTCAACAAGAATAAGTCAGATCAACCGTATAGGTCTCCTGCGAATGTGTGTATTCATCTATCGTTCTATTCCGTCTTGATCTGCGTTGCCGCTTTATATTCTTGTGATGATAGGTATGGTGGCGATAATGCCACCCAGGCAGCATAGATGACGATATTAGCTAGAAAGTTCGAAACCATTATTAATATGGCATTACGAACTGCTTGCTGTTTTTTAGGCAACAGCGTGAATGAGCGTCTTTATCTTGACAGGACCTATTAGTCATCCACTCGTCAAGCAAGCTGCGGGCTTCACAGCCGAGACCGGACCTTCTTCTCAACAAGAATAAGTCAGATCAACCGTATAGGTCTCCTGCGAATGTGTGTATTCATCTATCGTTCTATTCCGTCTTGATCTGCGTTGCCGCTTTATATTCTTGTGATGATAGGTATGGTGGCGATAATGCCACCCAGGCAGCATAGATGACGATATTAGCTAGAAAGTTCGAAACCATTATTAATATGGCATTACGAACTGCTTGCTGTTTTTTAGGCAACAGCGTGAATGAGCGTCTTTATCTTGACAGGACCTATTAGTCATCCACTCGTCAAGCAAGCTGCGGGCTTCACAGCCGAGACCGGACCTTCTTCTCAACAAGAATAAGTCAGATCAACCGTATAGGTCTCCTGCGAATGTGTGTATTCATCTATCGTTCTATTCCGTCTTGATCTGCGTTGCCGCTTTATATTCTTGTGATGATAGGTATGGTGGCGATAATGCCACCCAGGCAGCATAGATGACGATATTAGCTAGAAAGTTCGAAACCATTATTAATATGGCATTACGAACTGCTTGCTGTTTTTTAGGCAACAGCGTGAATGAGCGTCTTTATCTTGACAGGACCTATTAGTCATCCACTCGTCAAGCAAGCTGCGGGCTTCACAGCCGAGACCGGACCTTCTTCTCAACAAGAATAAGTCAGATCAACCGTATAGGTCTCCTGCGAATGTGTGTATTCATCTATCGTTCTATTCCGTCTTGATCTGCGTTGCCGCTTTATATTCTTGTGATGATAGGTATGGTGGCGATAATGCCACCCAGGCAGCATAGATGACGATATTAGCTAGAAAGTTCGAAACCATTATTAATATGGCATTACGAACTGCTTGCTGTTTTTTAGGCAACAGCGTGAATGAGCGTCTTTATCTTGACAGGACCTATTAGTCATCCACTCGTCAAGCAAGCTGCGGGCTTCACAGCCGAGACCGGACCTTCTTCTCAACAAGAATAAGTCAGATCAACCGTATAGGTCTCCTGCGAATGTGTGTATTCATATATCGTTCTATTCCGTCTTGATCTGCGTTGCCGCTTTATATTCTTGTGATGATAGGTATGGTGGCGATAATGCCACCCAGGCAGCATAGATGACGATATTAGCTAGAAAGTTCGAAACCATTATTAATATGGCATTACGAACTGCTTGCTGTTTTTTAGGCAACAGCGTGAATGAGCGTCTTTATCTTGACAGGACCTATTAGTCATCCACTCGTCAAGCAAGCTGCGGGCTTCACAGCCGAGACCGGACCTTCTTCTCAACAAGAATAAGTCAGATCAACCGTATAGGTCTCCTGCGAATGTGTGTATTCATATATCGTTCTATTCCGTCTTGATCTGCGTTGCCGCTTTATATTCTTGTGATGATAGGTATGGTGGCGATAATGCCACCCAGGCAGCATAGATGACGATATTAGCTAGAAAGTTCGAAACCATTATTAATATGGCATTACGAACTGCTTGCTGTTTTTTAGGCAACAGCGTGAATGAGCGTCTTTATCTTGACAGGACCTATTAGTCATCCACTCGTCAAGCAAGCTGCGGGCTTCACAGCCGAGACCGGACCTTCTTCTCAACACCCCCTGGATAGTGAATTCTACCAGAAAACGACCGAGAGATCTACCAAGAATCTCACCAATCGGCTATTCGCAACCTTGTCCCGGCAAGATCCAGATGTCGGTCTAGATGGCCCTTCTCGGAAGAGCTTCGCCCCCAGCATCATTGCGAACGCTGTTTCGGCGGTTGAGGACCTAAACGGTGGCGAGTTCGGGACGAATAAAGTAATTGACATAATGGAGACGTATTACGAGGTTCGTATTCTGGCTGCGTCACTGATTCCTTTTCTTCATGCGATTGCTAATCATTCGGAATCGTAGTTGTGCCGACAGACATTTACAGAAAATGTCCTCAATCTGGTCGTTGAAAGTTGCCTCGTCCGCGATATTCCAAATATTCTTACGCCTACAGAGGTCGGCCTCATGTCTGCGGAGCGCTTGAACGAGCTGGCTGCAGAGTCAGAGGACGCACAATCTCGAAGAGAGCAGCTCGGGACCGAGATTGACATCTTGCGTCAGGGCCTGGAGCAATGCCGACGGTACAAACCTAGATTGGTCACAAGTAAGAGCCTTGCTTCCAGATTCGACAACAGCAAGCGTATGAAGAGTGAGACTGAATTTTGCTTTAGTACTCAATCCAAAACACCAGGGTCAGGCCGCACCCGCCCCGAGGCAAGGCCAACTTGGATCCACTCCAGTAAAGATGGGAAAGGCTACAAATTCGAGTAAGCCAAGCTCCTTGTAAGCTTTTGGGGTCGGCATGCTGACGATACGATTGACAGTTTTCAACTCTGCTTCTAAAACCTCTGCTTCTAAGACCTCTGCTTCCAAAACCTCAGCTTCCAAAACCTCAGCTTCCAAACCCTCAGCTTCCCTGCCTCCTATGTCGTTATTCGATTTTAACTCTCCGAATGCAGCGCCGAGCCTCTTTGCCTATCGTAGCACATAACATTCGACACTCTGAAGAAATACTCTAGCCGTCCTCTCGTAGCAAATGCTTTGGCACAGATGAGGTCGGAGGCGGTGATGTGGAAATGATATTCCCCTTCCCCCTTCGAACAGACCGACGTCGGTAGTACAGATTCATTCTCTTGAGGATCATCATTAGTGTTACTCACCACTATTCAGCTTTGAATACCTCTGTCATTACTTCAATCTTAGTCAATGTACAAGGACTTTCCCTACCACTTAGACTCGTGTGGTTTTGATGCTTCATGCTCAATGCATGCGCACGTTTGACAATATTGAAGACTGCTACCCACCATACCGTTGGCCGATTCCTGGGTATGGAGCTTCTGCCTCTCTGATGGTTGCGCAGACCGTCCCGTGTTCTTTGCAGAGGGTGAAACACATCCCTGCCGAGCATAGGGAATTCGCAAACAAGGCCTTATTTACTTTGGATGAAACAAGCGAACGGAATAGACACTCCGAGAAAGCTCGGCAGGGACAACAGAGCAATGCATCATGACTGCATTTTCGACTTAGCTCGTATATGGTGCTCGCAGAGCCTAGCTGATTACCGTCAACTTAAACCGGACTTGATCGTCATCATACATGCATTGCACAAGATTTGGTAGAAAGCATTCTAATTGGGGATTAGGCAGTCTCAGGGTATCCGAACAACTCGCATATACACTACAGATCGGACTACTTCTGTGACGCCTTCATTCCTTCGACGTTGCTGCATTCCATACGTGCCGTGTCTCCCCTAGCAATGCGCCGATGAAACATGAAATGCGATCTGCATATAAACGCAAGGCGGCTGTAGGCGACCAAAAACATATATACCACCAGCCCTTCGGACATTCAGTCTCATGCGACTAGACCAGCGTATAGCACCCAAGATGAAGTTCACGCTGGCGACTGTGCTGCTTGCCGCCGTGGTCGGCAGCGGCCTGGGTACTCCAGTCGAAGAATTCCGACGTCATGTCGCAGCAGTGTCGGCTACGAGCGCCAATTCCAACGCCATCACGGACAAGACCAAAAAGATCAGTGAGTTCTCGCGTCCAGCTCTCGAGGCGATTCTGACAGGTCGTGCAGCTACCGATCTTAACGAGGCCATCAAACTTCTCAAGGAAATCCAGAAGCAGGAGCCTGCTTTTGGGAAGCCAGTTGAAAGGGCTACGGCGACGATTGACACTATCAATAAGGCACTCTCAAATGTTTTTAACGCGTATAAATCAAATGGCACGGTACCCAGTGGCGGCTATAAGGGTCGTGGTAATAAATACGGAGGCCCTCGTGCGAAGCCTCCAAGACTCTAAAAGATATTATGGTAGTATAAACTTCAGTTATCCGGGCTTTTGCCTCGCATTCGGAAATGTCTCCAAGGATTGGTTTCTCTAGGATGCTATTGATCTTGCTGGAGCTGAATCGCGCGTTCGGGCTGTAGTCCGCTGCCTTGAAAGGTTCAAGTCCCGAGGCCCAGCCGAGTTGATGAATGACACGATGAATCTACGGTTTGAGACTACCAAAAGCCCTGTCTGCTGGTAGGTAACCAGACCGACACGCCAAGAGACTTTGCTTTGAACGTCCAGCCCTCACGATCGTCACAAAGCTTTGGGAGGCCAAGGCCAAGGGTGTTCTCGGTCAAAACGCATGCAACTACGTCCACGGCAATGCAGACACAGGCCAGGCCGACGAGAACAGCTTGACCACCTTGCGCAGATGGCCGCTTCTGCCCAAGCGCTTGGCCGGCCAAGACAAGTCTCCCGACCTCGGCATCAACATGTTTGGCAAGGCGTGTCCCGTGTGCAGGACGATGTTCAGGGAGAAGTACGGCGAGGAGGTGGAAGACGACCTAAGACTGGCAGCCGTGACGTGGAGCAAGATCTTTATCCCCGGCTTCCCTCACAGCTGGGATGACCTCGCAGACTTGAACGCTTCCCTAGTGGTGTTAAGGGAAAGTCATCTGGTTAGCGATTTTTTCCATATGAGTCATCTTGTCTATACATCGTTTGGTCCAACCCTCCAATTCTGCCGCCCCTGTGTGGGGGAGTTGACTCTGCCTTTGACCCCAAGCTTCGAGCTGCAATAGAGACCGTTTCTGACTACGCGCAAGTCGGCCTCGTAATACGTAGTCAACTATCAACAAGACCGAAAATGTCCGTCTCGACCTGGCGTGCGGCCTCAGTGTTTGATGGGCTGAATACGAGGGCACCACATAAAGATGGAGACGTGTCGTCGCAAGGGCGCACATGCCGCTACTCGCAAAGGTAAGCGTGTAGTAAATAATGGAAGAAAAAAGATGAAATTGGGGCAATGGCGTAACATCAAGCATCGACGTCGTCTTATATCAAGGCCGCGTCAAGTCGCTTGCCGTCGGTTCAAGAAGCCGTCGTCTCACAACACCTCCCCTCACCCTCATTCATCCTCACCCTCATCCATCCGCCAAACATGCAGCTGCCCTTCGTCACCCTCGACGTCTTCACCGAGACGCGCTTCCGCGGCAACCCGCTCGCCGTCGTCTCCATCCCCGCGGCCGGCCCCAAGCCGTCGCACGAGCAGAAGCAGGCCATTGCGCGCGAGTTCAACCTGTCCGAGACCGTCTTCGTCCACGACGTCGAGGACCCGGCCGCCGACACCACCCGCCGCATCGACATCTTCCTGCCCTTTGCCGAGATCGCCTTTGCCGGCCACCCGACCATCGGCGCCGCCGTCTCCCTGCTCGGCCGCGCACACGTCACCACCCTCGTCACCAGGGCCGGCCCCGTCAGCCTGAGCCGCGACGGCGAGCGCTTCGTCCGCGCCGCCATCCCGCACAATGTCCATCTGCACTCCAGCCGCGTCCGGGACCTGCGCCTGCCCGAGGCCCAGCTGCCCGCCGACGCCGACGTGCGCGCGCTTGAGCTCGATGCGCCCGTCTTCAGTATATGCCAGGGCGTCACCTATGCCCTCATTGAGCTGCCGTCCCTGGAGATGCTGAGCCGCGTTCGACAGCCCATCGCCGTGCTGTCGGTCGACGAGCTGCTCGACGACGGATGGCGCAGTGGTTTCCTCGGGAGATACTACTACGTCCGCACCTCCTCCTCCGTCGGCGACGACGGCCTCCCCATTGTCAGTCTGCGGACGAGGATGATGGAAAACTCGCTTGAGGATCCCGCCACGGGCTCGGCCGCAAGCTGCCTGGGCGCCTTCCTCAGCACCGTCTCCGACAGGCACGACGCGCCGACCCGTAGGTACGACATTACGCAGGGTGTCGAAATGGGCAAGGAGAGCAACATTGTCGTCGACGTGGAGCTCAAGGACTCGCAAATCCAATCCATCAAGCTGGCGGGCACAGCTGTGCAGGTAATGAGCGGTCACCTTGAAATCTAGTGCGTCGTCCAGTCTGCTCCTCTTGCTCGATTTCCAGGGAAGTTGGTCATGAGTTCTTGGACACGGGGCCACCTTAATCTGCGCCTCAGCCCTTTTCCCAACATTGTCAGGCGCCAGGCTCATGAAGCGACCTCAGAGAATGTCACGGTGGTTGGCAAGGCATGTGCATTGTGCGAGCTAAATACCAGTCACGATGATGGATGTGGGCAGTTCTCATGGGCTAAACGCTTGAGAATACAACATGAAGGGCCGTCGAATTCAAGTATGATTGCTGGACACCCCCTCCATCGAGAACACCGCGATATCTCCTCATAAGTTGTAATAGTGTTCATAATGATACAACCCGAGACCTCACCAAATCGAATGCTTGGAACAAGTAAACACTCCATGATCCCGGACAGTGCAAAATGGAATGCTTCTAAAACGGACAAGGATAAAGTAGGAACCTGGAGCTTTGTAACTTTGCACGCTGCTCGTGCTAGAATCATATACGCTGAAGAAAACTGAATGCTATTCTTGCAAACACCGAGACCCCCCAACGCATACGCGCCGCTATGATTTTGTTCGTCTCACGCCCATGTCATACGACGTATCGTACATTTAATACAAGTTTCGCAGAGCGCTGCCGGCCGTAGACCCGTCATTGCTTCCCCCGAAACAAGACGCGTCGGCCTGCCTGCAGCACCTCTATTCCCAATTGCCCGTCCATCATCAGTTGACCGTCGGAAAATCTTCATTTCCACCCACATTGGGGGCGTCTTGCGGTGTCGTCTTATTCGTTACGAGCGAAGCGGGCGCCACACGCGCCCACGCCTCCGTCGATACTTTGCCGCTTTTTGTTGCGGTATTTATCCTCGCTGCTGCAATACAGAAGCGAATCGCTCGGCAACCTGCGACAATCACAAGTCAGTATCCTCTTGATAGGTGTAGCGGGATGGCGCGGCTTACCTCTGGTGTTGACTTGACAAACGGCAAATCGAAGAACATGTACTTTTCGTTCTTGACCAGTTCGAGAGTTGTGTACATGAGTCCCCAAGGCTGGGGCCAAAAGCCCACGAGTCGCTCAAGAAGAACGCGTGTAATCTCCTGCCGTATGTCGGATTCTTCAGGGTCATTGAGATCCTTGCCGAAAATGTACCAGATGACGTGGCTGAAGAACTCCGTATGCGGGTTCGGAAAGCGAAGCTGATTGACCATGCTTGAAATCAAGTAATAACGGGCCTCGTGCGGCAACTCATGGATCAGAATCGACAACGCCGACACGTCCGGCTCGCTTCCGGCAAGGGTCGATCCCGGTTCTCGCGGGGCGGCACGCTGACCGATGTACATGACAACGGCTCCAATGACTTGATTGTTCGCTGCGACTGATACGTGGCCAAAGGCAGTCTCGTTTGGCATGTTGTGCGTCATGGCGTGCGCAATCTGAGCCATGGCATCTTCGGAAGGTCCATTCTGGAGGACCTGGTCCAGAACGTTGAGGAGCCCACAGTCTCGCAGAATCGTGACTGCTTCGTCGACCAAGCCAGGATGCGTCTTGTATTCCGCGAGTCGTTCTCCCTTGTGATCTGGAAGCCTGTTGTAGTCGTGCTGAGGGTTGGCCGACAGAATTGTGTTGAGAAGCTGGGTGCAGTGAATAGGGATACTGGTAGTCAACCTGACAAAGTTGGCAGCTATGAAATCGGGAAAGTCGTGGTGGAGAACGACGAGGAGCTTCAATGTCGCACGGTACAGCTCTTTGGTGACGGCAGAAACGCTAAATGCCTTCAGCTGCTCACTTAGGCAGTCGAGAAGCTGAAGCACCAGTTTCATGAAGGGACCCCATCCAGCATTATCCGGGAGTTGCATCAGCGTTGGCAAGAAGACACGATGCTGGATGAGGCACAGCCAGCCAAAGGTGAAACCGGGAAGACGTAAGGGCCCGAGCGATTGAAATCGTGAGGCAAACTTCAAGGCTATGCTTCGCTCTTCCTCCTCAGAGAGTTCGTCAAACATGCGGTGAGCCTCATGAAGAAGCATCGAGTAAAGGCGGAAAAAGACCTTTTGGCAGAAGCGCTCTCCTCTCTTGACATGATGGTGATTAAGGACCAGGCCGATGAGTGCCAACACCGAGTCAAGGAAAGCCACACGAGATGTCGAGCCGTCGTTGTGCATTGTGGCAAACTTGCCAATCAGCTTCGCCAAAGAGTCAATCGTGACGTACGCATCCCCAAGGGCCCCTGCATGCATGATGTGATCGAAGCGGTCGACTGAGAAATCAATTGCCGTTCGCACAAAGAGGAATAGGTCGTCTCGCCCACGGATGACTTGCTTTGTCTGGAGCTGCTGAATGAAGAGAGTCGTGGCCTTGGACGATGCATTTTGGTTGTTGCAGAGATGTACCCATTCCTCGAAGACGTATTCCATCTGATCTTGACGCATGCCAGTCTCGTCGCCGTCGGCATCTCGGACGGTCGACTGCAGAGGGGAACCCATAAGCTTGGTTTTCAAACGCTGTCCAGCAGGTGAGCTGGGCTCATCGTTGATCCAGGCCCACGCGGCTTCCAAGGTTCGCACAAAGTCTGCATAAAGGGCGATTGGACGGCTGTTGAGGAGGGCGAGATCGAGCATATGCTCAAGGAATTCCAAGGAGCCATCCTTGCGAGCCTCGAGAGCCTTGGACATGGCCAGGTCGATATTCTGCCAATCTAGCAGGTCGGTTCGTATCAACGCAGCCAGCAACGGTAGACTGAGGAAGTTGGGTCCCGGTTGTTGGCTGAACAGAGACCGCACGCGATTATTCAGCGCTGGGCCAGAAATCTTGCGCAGCGTCTCCAGGACATGTACCAGGCTTTCGAGCGTCAAGTTATCCTCTACTTGCTGGAAGATGAGGGCGCTGATCTGCTCTGCCGCATAGATGGAAAACTCCTCGGAGTTCTGTGATGTCTTGATGATGAGTTGAACAAGAGCATCAACCACGTCGAGAACAGGATGCGGTCTTGGGAGACCCGCGAAATGATCCTCCCTAGCCTCACCAGCAACCCGCAAGAGTTCCTGGAGAAGCTTGTTGACACGCTCGGCCAAGCCTCGAACATCCATTTGGAACCCGGTCGATCGCCCGCTGGTCATGTTGTTGGTAGCAGCCGAGAGGACGGGCGCGTATGGTTGTAACTGGGAGCCTAGATGCTGGATCGAGGGTGTTTCGGCAGGAGTTGGGATGTTTGGCACAGCATTATACGGCTCCTGCAGCACCTCATTTGCCATTGAGCGGGTAGCGTCAGAAGTCGAAGGGGCATGAGCAGTTCCCGAGCTCGTAGCGTTGCGCGGTTGCCTGGCGAAGTCTTCGTAGATTGCCATTTGCTCGGGATTGAGGCCATTAAGATTGGGGGACAGCTTGTACGGGTTTGGAATCGTCATTCCCCAGCGATTGACAGCCCCAGAGTAGAATGGCTCGTTCGGGTGCTGCATACGGTGACGTCTTCTTGCGGCAACGTCTTCCTCCAAAAGGTCCTCGATCTCAGGCACGGCTCGCTCCTCCGCTTGCTTCTCGATGATGCTGCAGGCGAGATCAAGGTTCGAGTTGACACACATAATGATTGTACCTTCGGGCAGGCCAGAGGGCAAGTCGTTGGCCAGGTTTCGCATATAGTTGGTCATGTTGGCTCTCAGGGGCTCCTTGGACGTAACAAGGGCCAAGCTCCCAGCAGTCGCCTTTACCATATTTACTGCCGAGGTGCGCAGGCGGTTCTCGTCTGGTTCCGACACAAAGTCCTTGCGAATCATTTGCACCGTGGAGATCGCAGCAATCGTTATTGACCTGTCGACAACGGGCTGTATGATATCCTGCAAGGCGCGCGTAAGGGCAGTGCGCACGATCTCGTGCAGGCGAGATGCGCTGACGACCATTTCATTCGTCGGGGGGATGTTGATGAGAGGCCCAACATCAGGGATGGCCGGCGCGACGGCCTGCGGAGACAAGCCAGCGCCGACGACAGAACCAAGGCCGTTCAGGGAGAGGTTCTCAAAAGCATCCAGCTGATCCTGAGGAAGCACTTCGGCCGCCTCTTCGACAGAAGGACGGTTTAGGATTTCCCCAGATGGCTCAATGCTCTTATGGTCGAGATTCAGCCCTTTGCAAAGAACCTCGATTTCAAACTTGAGGTTGAGCTTCAGTTCAGCGTGGTGGTACAGCTCGATCAAAAGATGGATAATATCCATTAGCCAAGGGTTCGGGGGCCTGAAGACTGCGGACGAGGCGCCCTGAATCAGGACTTTGCACACAAACGGAATGACAACTATCAATCTCTTTGTGTCGTGCGCCTCAATGAGCAGCTGCTTGAACGCAATGTTTTTGTGCTTGATGGGCCGATCCCGCGCAAGCGTCAAAAGGCCGAGCCAGCCGCCGAGATTCTTGAGATATGTTCTCTCCGACGAGTTTTGTAGTGTAACTTCCGAGTTAAGCATGCGCGCCACGCTGATATATGTCTCACGTAGCACCTCATGCCAAAGAGCGTTGTCCTCGAATATCTTGACGAGTTCAAGGTACACATGATGGTAGTTGGGCTGCATTTTGGCACGCTCCTCGACCAGATGGCTCGCGAACCACTGCTGGTGTTTGCGCTCCAGCATTTCACGCAGCTCATTACGCATTGACTGAAGTGTACCTTCTGTAATGTTGTTTAGGACAAACTGAATTTTGCCCTGCTCTTCATCGCCAGGCTCTTCGAAGTTGACTCCGGGGGTCGGGGGGTCAATTCCCAGGGCAGCAAATGGAGGCGCTTGACGCTCGTTTGCAGTGGCCTCTTCCTGGTTGCCATTCATGAAAGAGTCGCCCGTAAAATTGAGGCCGTGTGGCGTGCCTGCGCCGTTGCGCGACCGCGCAAGCTCCTCTTCGTGGTCCCTCACGACTTCTTCGGCCTTCTTGAAAGCCTCGGTGCCTTGGAGCCCAGGAATCTGGAGCAGTTGCTTGCAGAAGCCTGGCCATTCTCTGAAGCGAACGAGAAGTTGCATCAAAGCCTGAAGACCGAACTTATACATGGGATCTTCAGGCATGTGATCTCTCACTGCTTCCAAAATCATGCCCAAGCCGATTTTAAGTGGAAGGTCCGAGATAAGTTTGTGAGATATTATACCGCCGAACAGGACGGCTGTCGTAGCAAGGGCTTCCAGGGGATAGTCGACATAGTGATTATATTCGTCAAAAAGTCCGTGAATCATGCAAGCGAATGCGTCCTGGTCCAGCGCATCCCGCGAATGTTTGTATCGGTCCAGGATTTCAACAATGGTGCGAACTTGAAGCTCGTCACCATACATCTTTTTGTAATGTTCTTCCATTTTGCTGTTGGCAGCGGTCGGTAGCGCATTGCCTTCTCGTCCATTCGCATCGATGATGTCGTCATAGCCCTCCCCATAGTTGATCAGCCGGGGGTACGCAGTGATGCAATGACGTTGGACTAGAATCAGGTCCTGCACCGGTGCTTTAGGCAAAAAGTCTTCGAGAATCTGCAGCAAGGCCGACACAGTTCGAACTTGAAGACTAGTACTTGTCTTGACAGGCGGCTGACCTTCTCCGGGCCTCTGGGATTGAATCTCCAAATTAGCTTTTATCATCAGGAATTGCAGCAGCGTGCGTGCGATTTCGACACTCCTGTCGGCATTAAAGCGCGCCCAGTTCGACAAGTCGAGGCGACCTTCAGCGTGCGCATAGGCGGCGAGATCGATACCGAAACCATTGGGGAGATAAACGAGCTCGTCAAGCCAACCATGCTTGACGGCATGCTCGAAGACCAGGGGAAGATCGATAGGCTTAACAGCATGTGCGTCAATCAGTCGTTGAACCACCCAGTCTCTGTCCTTCCTCCACAAGCTGTCGAGAACAAAGTCGTACTCTGGAGATCGCTTGTACAAGAAATTCTCAAAAAGAGAGTTCAACGTGTCGACGGCCATTGTAGCCCATGATTGCCTGGGGACCTCGAATGCTGAGACCAGGAAGATATCCAGATTTGGTACCACCACTTCTTGGAAGAGGCGTTTGGCCTCCACACTCTGCGAAGCATGGACAGAGTTCAGTGCGACGCTGAAAATGGCAGACAAGGCAGCCACGGAGACGAGTGGATGCTTCACCGCAACCGTCGCCCGCTCCTGTACATTGGCAGGGGAGTTGGCGTAATCCTCAATCTTGATACTTCGGTGTAGGCCCGGAATGGATGTCGCGTCGAGCTGGTCCGGTGTCAACGACGCATACGCACTAACAAACGACAGTTGAGCCTCCGGTTCGCTCCACGATCCGCCCCAGAGCCTCTGTATATCAAAGTTGAATTTCGAGTCTTGAGCCATAGGTAACAGGGCCTTGTAGAGGCGGAGAAATTGAGTTGATGCGATGCGCGCTGACGGCTGGTCGAAGCAGAGTACGACCTCGGTCCAATCGAACGTCTTGGGGAGAACGCGCTGCAAAGCAGCTGTGAGTACGGCCGGATCGTAACGCGGGGTCTGGGCGATTGTAGTGAAGATGAGCGCTGCGGCCACCTGGTCGGGACTGAGTTGCATGTTGTTAGGACGGTTCTGCAGATACGAAAAACAGGCCTCCTCATCTCGAGTGAAGTCGGCGCCGGTTCTCTGAATGAATCGAGCCAGCGCATTCGCTGGTCGGTCGGCCAAAACTCTGCCAATGTCTAGCGCAGCTAAAACCTCAGACGGGGGCGCCTGATCCATGCTGAGGTATCGCTTAGCCACGTAGTTCTGGAGGTCTCGGCGGGAAGAGGCGTTGAAGCTAGGAGGATGATATTGGAGAAATCGGTCGACGATGAACGCAACAAACGAGGGCGTCAGATCTGCGTGGGTGTCGATCTCTGGGCGTGATATAATGTCCATGAAACTCGGAAAGTTGGTCGACAAGATGGCATCAGCTGAAGAGAAACAGGAATGAGTCAGTATTGTACTGCGTGATGGTTCGCATGAGATGGACTAACCTTTGGACTTTAGATCGGAGCGGGAGCTGGTCTTGAAAGCTAGTGCCAGGAGAGTCTTTTCCAGCGCATCGAGCTTAAAGTGCTCCATGAAAGTCGAGAGGTCGAAGTCGCGGAAAATGTCTTCGGTGCCACTCTCTACCGACTCGGCAATCTTGCTCGCTTGGTCGACATCGTGCGCAATCTTTCGCATCTCATTGGCGAGAATGTGGTAGTTTCCCGGATTGGCAACGGGCCGGTTGAGGCCAGGGAAGATTTGGGGCGCATTCCCCGCTACCAGGCGGGTGAAGTATTTGGAAAAGACTTCCATGCCGTGTTCATCGATGAGCTGCAGATGAGACGTGTCAGTAGGGGAAGCGCGCAGGGACAAACAGAGGAACAAGGCTGACCTTTCTCAACTGGTCGACCTGCAGCTCCCACTTGGCGCGATCCTTGTCTTCCTTGATGGTGCTCAGCAGCAGATAGACTTGGGCGACGACAATCTTGGTCAGGGAGTTGGTCCCAGTCGGGCTGCTCGCGCTGGGGCTCGCGCCAGCACTGAGGACACCAGCGTGGGACGGATGTGGCGAGTGGCCAGTTCCTGTCTGAAGTGTCTGCGCAGGATTTGGTGAGAACGATCCCGCTCTTTGTGGAGGGACCATGGAGGTGTATTCGCAGGTGTTGAGGGACGATGGTGGAGCGCCTGCCTGTGGAGTCGTGGCAGGCAGGGGGGCTCAGGAAGAGGTTGATGATGGTGAGACTGTAGGAAGGGAGCGCCGGCAAAATTCCTACATGGGGGACGTGCTCGAGCTTTGCCGCTGGGCGCCAGACAGGACGACGACGTTCGGGGGGGCGCGCAATCGCGGCAGTCTGGAGCTAGGCGAGCAATGGGCAGAGAGCTGAGGCTGGAGTGGGGTGGGCAAGCAGGAAGAGAAAGATGCAGCAGGGGACGAGCTCCGTGACCACGGTGCCAACGGGCTCTTGGTTGTCGGGCCGATCAAACGGACGACGCAGCCGAGTTCGCGAGCTCTGCGGGGGATTCAGTGCGGGCTAATCGATGTTCTGGTCGTCGGAAGCTGAGCCGAGTCTGTGGCGCGATGCAGGCAGATGCCGGAGTCTCGTCGAGTGCAAAGTGATTTGGTCGGTGAGGTAATTGGGTAGAGGTGTGGAGGACAAAGTGAAGTGAAGCGCTGCACAGAAAATGACCTGCACGGGAGCAACGGCAAATTCCGAGCAGCCCTGAGAGTACCATGGAGCGGGTCCGCCAGATGCACCCATCGTCACGTGATGCGAGCTTGCTGGTTGCCTGGCCAACGCAGCCTGCCTCAACAAGGTACGGCGGCAGCGGGACCCCCAAGCCGCGGCCATTGCGTCGCTTCCTTGAACCCAGTTTACGGGAATCTCGAGTCCCTATCACAGCGACATATTCAAGTCCTTCACTTCACGAGTTCTTCCACACGCCATATACGAATCCGATACAGATTGACGAGATTGGCTGGCCATCAACATTGCAGTCTCGCCGCAGCAGCCAACCGTCAGGCACGATGCCGGCTGCTACCGCAGATGCTCCAGCGGTCGCGCTGTCTTGTGGGGATCCTTATCGAAGCCAAAGTATCGTCGAGTGGCGGATTTGCTGACCATAGCGGTAGTTGCAAACAACTTCTGGGGCAAAGAGGATGCAGGAGTCGGCCCCTTATTAGATCGCATGCTCGGCGCCAAACAAACATGTGATGAGCTCAAGTCCTTTTACAGTGGTAAGTTTCCCTCGACTTTATTCATCTGATTATTGTTGCTCATGAATGAATGTTGCAGCTCGCGCTTCCATCGAGGATGAATACGCACGGAAACTACTGAACTTGAGCAGGAAATCGCTCGGCACGCAGGAGACAGGTTCCCTGAAAATTTCCCTCGACACAGTCCGTGGTGAGGTCGAGTCAATGGGGAAACAACATCAAAGCATTGCTGCGCAGATGAAAACGGAGCTGGAGGAGCCGCTGGCAGCGTTTGCTGGCGGCATGAAGGAGAGACGAAAGATTATTCAAAATTCGGTTGAGAAGCTACTGAAGACAAAGGTTCAGCAGACTCAACAGGTCAACAAGGTTCGTTGACCCCGATACTTGATTGTCTTGACATGGAGCTAATGGTGCATGCTAGACTCGAGACAAGTACGAGCAGGAGTGCCTCAAGATCAAGGGCTATCTCGCCCAGGGCCACATGGTCATGGGCCAAGAAGAGCGACGGAACAAGGCCAAGCTGGAGAAGACGCAAATCACTCTGGCAACCGCCAATACCGAATACGAAAACGCCGTCAAGGCCCTCGAAGATACCACGGCTCGGTGGAACAGGGAGTGGAAGGCCGCCGCAGACAAGTTCCAAGACCTCGAAGAAGAGCGACTCGATTTCACCAAGAGCAGCTTATGGACCTTTGCCAACGTTGCTTCGACCGTCTGTGTCAGCGATGATGCGTCATGTGAAAAGGTCCGTCTATCTTTGGAGAAGATGGAAGTGGAAAAGGACATTATCCACTTCATCACCGAGCATGGCACTGGGCAGGAAATACCCGATCCGCCCAAGTACATCAACTTTTGCCGCGGAGACATCAACGACAGCCAGTCCGAAGCTTCTGAAGATGACAGTTACTCGGTCGCTCAGTTTCCCCGCAGCATCAATCCGGCCTTTCGGTCATCTTCTCCTCAGCCGTCAACTTTCGAGTCGCACCATGATCCCAATTCTCCTTTGGCGAATGACCTAGCTCACCGAGAACCTGTCCCATCGACAAGCCGTGAGCCAACCGTCACTCCGCAGCGGCCACCTCAGAAGCGAATGCAGAGCGAACCATACTCAGCCGAGGCTCGCCACAGGCATTCCTCCTACGATGGGCATGCTCATGGCCACGGGAGCATACCAGCGGCGGCTGTTCCCCATGATCCTTACCCGATGGATGGGATGACCATGCTTTGCCGTACCGCACCTGCTTCGGATCGAAGCTCTCAACCCGCCTCTGTCAGATGCTCGAGCCGGGAATCTCACAGTGACTACTCAGCTCCTACGTCCGCTTCCAGTCAGGAGCTTCCTAGCGGGAACACATCTCCCATGAAGCAGGAGCCAGGACCAGTACCAAGTCCTGAGAAGCGCGTCTTCAAGAAGAAGAGCGGTTTCTTCCAGAACCACAGCCCGTTTAGACGGAAGAGTACGAAGGAGCTCCAATCTTCTGTGCAGTCTGGCAGAAGTACCTGGCACGCTTCTAGCGCCCCGAAAATGGCGTCAATGGTCAGTCGCGAGCCATCACATATGGATCGGCCTGGTTCTAACATGATGATTCAGGAGCGTACGGCGAGCCCCGAACCTATAGACGCCAACGCAAGCCTTGCGCTCGGCGTTGGCCAAAATGTACTCCCAGTCACAACCCCAGACACGCAGCGACCGACCACCCGTGGCGCAGCCCCCGAGGTCGATGCGACCGACCCTATTGCCATCGCACTCGCAGAGCTCAGGGAAGTCAATATGGGTAAACAGTCATCTCTCAGGATCTCCGCAGATCACTACTCAGGCATCAAAACGCCCGCTCCTGGAGCGGAAAGCCGTCTGAGCCGCTCAGTCCCTGCTCCCGGAAGCCACGATGTGGCCATGACCAACCGTGGAACGCCGCCGCCATCGTATCAGCAGCCTGCTCAAGTAACGAGACTGGGCGTCCCACCACCGGCCGTCACTTCGAGAGCTATGAAAGAGGCCACCAAAAAGGTCACGGAGCAGACTCGTACCATATTTGGCAACGAAGGCAGGGGAGATCCTGGCAGTCGCGGCGTCTCTCCCAACTCGAGACCAGTTACTCGTGGCCACGACGTACCCAGAGCCGCCTCGCCAGCTCCTGTTCGCAGTGCATCTCCTCAGCCACCCAGTAACGATGTGCGTGGCGGTGGCTTCCGGTCGACCTCACCTAATCCCTACGGCAGCCATCGTAGGGCTCCATCCCAAGTCAGCACATCACGCAAACGTACCGACCCTGGCTTCTATGGGTCAGCCTCACCGAACGGATCTGTTAGAGGTGGAGGATCCATCAGGGGAGCGTCTCCCTCGTCCTATAGGGACTACAATCGGCCACAGAGCAGCTACAGCGTCGGTGGCGAGATGGCCGTTCAATTAGCCCCAGTAGGAGATGACCCTTATGGCTCGCAGCGAAGCCGAGCATCCGCGCGTCCGGAGTCTCGCGCCATGGGTCTTTACGATGGCGGATCTCGTCAGAGGAGCAAGAGCGTTGCGGATCCGGCCAGGCTCTATTCGCGGGACGGCCGACCGATTCTGCATTACGGTAGGTTCTCTAAATTGACATGACTAGACAGGTCGGGCGGCTAACGATCATTAGCACGAGCTCTTTACATGTACCAGGCGGCCATTCCTGAGGAGTTGGGATTCGCCAAAGGCGACTACCTTGCCGTCTTCCGCCATCAAGACGACGGCTGGTGGGAGGCCGAGGTCCATGGGGGCAACGGCCGCGTCGGGCTGGTCCCAAGCAACTATCTTCAACCTTGCTGAGTGAGGCAACAACAACTTCACAGTACATACTTTGTTTTGGCTCCTGGCTTGTACACGATAACATAACCGGCCGCCTTTGTACATGCTGCGACGTGGTACGAGAAGACGCTCCTTGTTTGCATTTACGGAGGAAATGTACGAGAATACGTGACGGCAAAGGATGATGGTCTGATGTTGCAATAATTTCCTATGTCTCTCTGGGTTTTCTTTTCTGCCTACCATTGTCTGTCGCTCTTTTGCAGATGCAGCGTATCGCGGCGCCGGAGATGCAGCCAGAAATGACGGGATCACGATTTCTTAATGAGAATACCACACAAATTGTTCCCGGATGAACCATATAGATGAGACGCTGATGATGTTTGGAATCGCGAAGTTCTCAGTCAATTGCAAGTGAAACTATCTGAAATGCAATCATGCACACGTTCAGGTCGTCTCAAGGAGGGACGAACGAGGCCGTAAATTGAGTGAGTGACGAGCGGAGGTTTGACGGCATACTCGCAAGGATGTGGCTTCAGGGTACCCTTCAGGTACCTCCTTCCACCACCGCTGCATCGTATTTACTTGCTGTCTACTTGGGCGCTGCATGACCATGTGAATTTGGGCAACCGGCCGATGCGCGTCATTCGAAGCTTTCAACTCCTCCTCAATCGTCAGTTGCGCGCACTCCGTACGGCAAGATAGACAGAAAACGTGGCTCTCGCGACCCCAGGCCACGCGCGCGGTTGCCATGGTAGGTCTTGACCGCGATCACTCCCCAAGAGACCACTGCTGATGGCGGTTTACAACAACAGGAGACACTCGAGGAGACGGTGCGAGTCGCAACATCCAAGCCCGTCCAGCGAGCCGCCGTCCATACGGCCCTGCTCGCCTCGGGCGCAGTCACGCTATTCTGCCTCGCGGCCATTGCCACTGGGCTCTTTTTCCAGAATTTCGTTCCAGACTACCATGTCAGCATACCCGTACACCTTCAATATGGGTAAGTTCTGATGCGCCCGGGGCTCCGTCGGGCGCCGACTTACCTGCGTCGACGTGTAGCTCGAGTCCGAATCCGTATGGCGTCTCGTCCCTGACGAACCCGCCCATGATCAAGTCGCAGCAGGACTACGATGTGTCCGTGGCGCTCTCAATGCCCAAGTCCCCGGCGAACCTGGAGCGCGGAAACTTTATGGTTTCGTTGTACCTGCTGGGATCCAAGGCTTCTTCCAAGCTCGAAGCCGACGCTCGCGACTTTGCCGTCTCTCGCGAGAGCTTCACCGCGCATCAGGTCCTCTTCAAGTCGCGGCGCCTGGCGCTCGTGCCGTACACCGATCCGATGGTGTCGGTGGCAAAACGGTTCGTGCTGTTGCTTTACCACATGGTCGTGCCCAGCTCGCAGGCCTGCGAAATGAAGATAGCCCTGGCGGAGCGCCTGGTCTTTCCAAAGAACTCCTACATACCGGCGTCAGCATACGTGGAGGTGGAGGCCGGTCAGAACATTCACATATATAGCGCGGCCTTGACCATGACGGCGCGACTAAGCGGTCTGCGGTGGTTCATGTTCCACTATCGCCTGCCCGCGTACATCGTCTTCACCCTCGTCTTCTGGGCATGCGAGGTCATCTTCATGGCCATGGCGTGGGCATTCTGGATCGCCGCCACGGGGTCCAAAGTCTCCGGTACCGCAAAGGACAAACGTGCCGTCACAGGTGGCTCACGCGACGACGGGATCAGGGACGAGTCGTCAGACTACGCCCACACATTCCCCACGTACGGGAGGCAGCAGCCGCTCAAGCACGAGCCAGACATCAAGGACGAGTCGGAGGGCCGTCAGCTGTCCGACATACCCTTGGCCGGGGCCGAAGCCGACGACGAAGACGACCTCGATGGCGGCGGCGGCGATGGGAGTCGAAGGTATGATTCCGGACTGGGCACGAGTTTCAGCGAGAGGGGCAGCGAGAGCATGCGGAGGCGCTCGTCGCGAGGCCCGTCTGGGAGAGACGAGAGCGGTTCGCGGAGATGAAATGATGAGAGTTTGCTCGATGTTGGTTTGATACCCTTGATCAATAATGGATTTATGCCTGTCGATAGCATGCTTGTGCGATTTGGTGCTTTTGACGATGGTCGATGCGTGGTTGGTTCGTGTCGCGACAGACGGAGTTGCGATGTTCTGGGATGCAAGCAAAGATTGAAAGTGACCCGGGTTTCCTGTTCCTAGAGGGCCTCTAAGGGTGGAATCGACAATCTTAATCAGCTCCGAGAAGCATATTCGGAACCATTCTTGAGAAAATCTTGCCTTCTAAAGCGAATTTGTACGATACTTACCTCAATCATGAGGCCTAAGGTATTTCGAGAGTGTTCGTGTCGCTATGTCACTACCGATAGAAACAATCTACCTCTTTCCACTGCCTAGGGAATTGAGCTATATACAGTGCCAGACAGAAAAAAACATCAAGACTTAGATAATGCCAGTGAATTTGGTTGATCATTGAAATATTTCCTTTAAGTTCCGTGCCTTTGAGGCTATAGGGTAGATAGACTGGTCCCTTGCCCGCTCCCGGATTGTACCCTTCGGTGCCGAGTGGGTACCTTGGTACTTTGTCGTGCGCGTCCAGGTTGAAGCCTCGCAAGCACCGGGGCCAGCCTGCTGCTACAGTGCTAGCTCTATTCCTCTTCCGCTCGAGAGCTTCATCGTCCAGCTCTCGTCATCACACCAGCGAATCGCATCTCGACTCCCGCCCATTCGACATTCGACATTCTGCACGTCGTCTCATTGCATCTGACAGAAATTGGCCGTTCCTCTTTACCTCCGACAAGCCCCCCACCGCCGTCGCCATGGGGTCGGATCCTCAGTACGCCAAGTGGCCGTTGCTGCCGCTCTCACAGCACGTCTTCACAATCACAAACGCCTACGCCTCGAGGACGGCCCAGCAGGCCGCCCTCAAGTCGCTGCAAGATGCCATCGCCGAGGACAAGATGGCGCCCTTCTACCGACACCTCGCCCACCCGATCGAGGGCATCCTGAACGCCGTGGGCGAGGGCGGAGCGTCGGCGCCAGGCAAGCCGCTGAGCCGCAAGTCGAGCCTGGTCGGCATGGTGGCGACCAAGGCATCGACGACAAACGTGAGCCTGCCGTGGGACGAGGAGCTCTACAACAAGCTCAAGGAGGACAACGACAGGGAGCTCGCAGAGTTTCAAAAGGAGGAGGACGACGCCGTCGAGCAGGCCGGTGACACCGAAATCATGGCGGCCAAGGGCAAGAGGGCAGAGTTTTGGGCTCGTGTCGGAGACAAGGTATGAGCCGTGCGTTGTGTGCCTTGCTTGTACGAGATGCTGACTCCCCGCAGGACAAGGCGATTGCCGCATACGAGGGCGTCTTTGAGAAGACGGGCATCCTGGGGACCAAGATCGACCTCGTCCTCGCCATAATACGCATGGGGCTGTTCTTCGGAGACAAGGCCCTGGTCAAGAAGCACGTCGAGCGAGCCAAGACTCTGGTTGACTCGGGCGGTGACTGGGACCGCCGCAACCGCCTCAAGGCCTACGAGGGCCTGCACCTCCTCACCCTCCGCTCCCACAACCTCGCCGCGCCGCTCCTCCTCGACTCCCTCTCCACCTTCACCAGCTACGAGCTCTGCACATACTCGAGCCTCGTCGTGTACTCGGTGCTCGCCGGGTCCGTCTCGCTCAAGCGCGTCGACTTCAAGTCCAAGGTCGTCGACGCGCCCGAGATCAAGGCCATCATGGGCGACGGCGAGGACAAGCTGCTGGCGCTCAGCGGGGCGCTCAGCGCGGGCCCCGGCGCCGACGACACGGCGAGCGATCGGGCGCCGCAGGCCGCCGCCACGACGGCCGTCAACCTGACGACGCTGGGCTCCAGCACGGAGCAGCCCGAGGCCGAGATGGCCATTGACTTTAGCCCGCTCGCCCTGCTCGTCAGCAGCCTCTACAACGGCAACTACAAGACCTTCTTCCAGGCGCTCGCCGACGTCGAGGAGCAGTTCCTCAACCAGGACCGCTACTTGCACGAGCACAAGAACTGGTTCATCCGAGAGATGCGGCTCCGGGCATACCAGCAGCTGCTGCAGAGCTACCGCGTCGTCGGCCTCGAGAGCATGGCCAACGACTTTGGCGTCACTGTAGACTTTTTGGACCGGTGAGTCTTTCTCTCGGCCGCATATCTTGCATTCGTGATGCCATCTCCCTCTCCATACGTCACGTAGTGCTAATGCTGGAATGCAGCGATCTGGCTCGGTTCATTGCTGCCGGCCGCATACCCTGCACGATTGACCGCGTCTCGGGCAAGGGCGTCATCGAGACCAACCGCCCCGACGACAAGAACAAGCAGTACCAGGACGTGGTGCGCCAGGGCGACCAGCTGATTACGAAGCTGCAAAAGTACGGCCAGGCCGTCAGACTGAGAGGCAGCGAGAGGGCATGAGGGGCGAGGATGCCGTTCGTGGCAATGGAGCGAGCAGTCGATCACGGAGTCGGATGGACGTCAGCTCAAGCGCCGGCGCAGTAGTACGGAGTCGAACCCGCTGTACAATACGAAGCTTAGATGAATATTCGGACCAATGCGGGCGGTAAAAATGCAATGCTGTATAGACTTGATGCGCCGCCATGACATGTGACTAGGAATTGAGGCTCCCTCTATGCCTCTGCATGCAGGCCTACCACTAACACGGGATCCCATGGCAATTCAGTGCATGCAATATAGAAACACCCTTGCATGCCCCTCGATCCGGGCCTGTCCGGCGCTCTGCTCTCGAAAACCGAGCCCTTGTTTACCTGTACTTGTCCAGAAACTCCTTGTGGAACTTGATGATGCTATCGACCCATTCGGTGCCGGGGGCCAAGAAGGTGGTGCGGAAGTGCAGCGTGCCCTCAGCCTGGCCGAAGCCGGAGCCGGGAACGACGCAGATGCCCGTGGCCTCGAGGAGGCGCAGGCAGTAGAGCTCGTCGGCGGAGCGGCCCTCTGCGGCGGCGGCCTCGATGGCGCGCTGCGGCAGGCGAATCGTGGGGAAGAGGTACATGGCGCCCTGGGGCTCGGCGCACTCGACGCCCTCCATCTGGGCAAAGGCGCGGTGCAGGGCGGTGGCGCGCTCGCGCAAGCCCTCGTGGATGGCGTCATACTCACGGCGGTAGAGGTCGTACGAGGGCTCGCCGGGCTTGGGCGGGTTGACCATGAGCTCGACGAGGCACTGGCCGACGACGGGAGCGCAGAGCATGATGGAGACGAACTTGTAGATGTTTGCCTCGACGTCGGCGTCGAAGCCGACGAGCTCAAAGTAGCCGCCGCGGTGGCCGCACTCACCCACCATGCCCTTTGAGATGCTGTGCAGCGAGGCAAGCTCGACGCTATCGTACTTGCCGGGCGTCTCTTGCTGCATCTTGCGCAGCACACCCTTGAAGCTGTGAAACTTGCCGACAAAGACGTTTGTCTGGTAGACCTCGTCGGCCATGACCACCAGGTTCTCCTGGCTGGCGAAGTCGAGGACGGCCCGTACATCTTCCTCGGGCAGAGAGGCGCCCGTGGGGTTGCCCGGGTTGATGATGACGATACTGCGGACGTCGACGCCTTCGGCCTTTGCCTTTTGGTAAGCCTTCTTGATGGTCTCCATGTCCGTACCCCAGGCCCGCGACTCGTCAAGGTTGTAGGGGACGCATGTGGCGTTGAGTAGGGATAGCGTTGCTGTGTAGAGGGGGTACTGAGGAATCGGGACCAGAACGCCCACGGATTTGTCGGCGCAAATGACGTTGAGAAGCGTGTTTACGCCGGATGAGGCGCCGGCGGAGAGGTAGATGTGGGCAGGATCAGCAGGGAAGCCATCTCGTCCTTGGGCGGACGGATATCATGTCAGTCCGGTGCAGACGCCGAGATTTTGAAGTAAGTGACTCACTCTCGAGAAAGGTAGCAATGCTCTGCTTAATGGCCGGGACACCGCTGCTGGCACTGTAGGCGCCAATGGAGCCGACTTGCTTCAGCAGCCACTTTGCGCGGGCAATGACATCCGTCTTGTAGCCGAAACCGTTGATCAGGGCGTCCTCGTTGTTGAGCAGCTCCGGGTTCTCGAGTAAACTGCAGACCTGGCGGAAGAAGGTAATGGGCTTCTGGTCGAGCTGCTGCGGATTGCCGATGTTGGCCGAGATGACCTGCTTGAAGGGCAGGCTCTCGTCTCCCTTTGTCAAGCGGGCGCGAAACTCCTCCGACTTGACGGCGAGCTCGCCTCGGACGGCGTACTGGGCCCGGCGGACGTTTTGGTTGATGCTGTCGACGGTCAGCCGCATGGTGGACTGATGGCGGCGCTGGTGTATGTGGTGGTGTGGCAGTGACTGGCAAGTGAGACGGCGGGGCAAAGATGACAGCGATCTCGGAGCAGTGGTGGCGGCGCTCGCGAGGAAAATGTCTCGATGGGCAACGACGACTGTTTTTTTTTTTCGGTGGATGTGAGCGCAGGACGACAGAGAATCCGCCGAAATCCTCTTGAGGAAGGTGAGCCGCGCTGCACGGCCGCGGCTCAACACGTCAGGCAGTGGAGGGTCCCTTGGGGAAAGGGTCAGGGGAGGACGACCGTGGGCGAGGCAGGCGCAGAGATCCACTTGGGTAGCAACTAGTCTTGCACCTTTGCCAGCCCAGTCCAAGGCATTGAAAACAATGACAGCAGTTTTTGCTATCTGGATGGAGTGAAGAGTGCGTGCCAAGCTGGATAATGGGCAACAAGAGCAGCAATGTCGACACCGGCCAGGCAAGGACTCAGCACAGCCTCGGATCGGCGAGGAACGCAAAAAGCAGGTAGCCGACTCGATGAAGCAGAGTAGCACAACTGACAATATGATGAAACATGGGCAAGTTGATCAATCAACCAGCCGCCACCCTGGTCTCGTCTCGGATCGGGGAGATGCCCGACACTGCGTATCGTCTATAAGTGTCGTCGAGCCCCGAGGACCGGCGACTGCCGCCGGTGCAACCTCGAGCTAGGAGACGCCAGAAGCATTGGCTTCTAGGAAGGAATCCTTGCTCACCCCAAACGACATGCGAGAGCACTTGCATCTCGTATTGCGTAAACGTGCATTGTCCACACCGGACTCGTAGACACCAGACTCGAAAGTGACGCAAAACAAAAGAACGTCTGTTTCTTACCCGCAGTCTTGGGACTTCCTGTCAGGGCCGATAGCGGCCTCGTCGTGGTGAATCTCATGGCACAGACGGCTCGAGTCGACAACAGCAGGACCGTGGTTTCCTTTCTTTCGGCGCTCAGTCGACGTGGAACCGGCGGGCCCGGCGTCAAGGCTGCAGGTAGGGACTGCGCTCCGTAATCCGCAATTGCCGGCCTTGCATGCGCGTTTCCCGTCGTGCGGGCGCTTGTACAAAAGTCGGGGTTGAGCACGTAGCCGTTGCTTAGGGGGGATGGTTGAAGTGGAAATCAGGGCACAGCAGCAGACACGCGCTAGAAAAGGGTCTTGCAGGGTGCCTGCTCGGCGTATCCCTCAGCTCTAGGTTCTCACCGGCATCGGCAAGGCGTTGGGACGCGCAACCGTCTTGCTCTATTCACACGCCAGACTTTAATTCCAAGGACCGCAAACGTATCTATTGTGCAAGCCCGTGGATTTTTAAGTGGCCCCTATCCATGTCGCTGAGGAAATGCTGCTGCAATGCTGCTTGTGATATCCGCGGAGCGACATCCTCTTGCGCCCGTTGACTTCTTCTTGTAGCACGGCAGGCATTTACCTTGCCAAATGTCATTTCCCCCAAGACGAAGCTCAACCATCACGACGTCCTTCTACAATTGCACCCGCCAATTGCACACTCCTCGGTACTTTCATCATCGAAGCAACTTGACGTCTTTCCCCTCCTGCAGCCGAACTCTCCGGCGCTTGCAGCTGCACCACCCCCTCCGGCTGTACCTTTTGCCGACGCCGCATCCGCCAAGCTTCCCGCCCGCTCCCGAAATTTTGCCTTGGCGCCCGTCGACACCAATCCAGGCCCTTGTAGCCCGGCCTCTAGACTCGAAGTCGCAGACCCTCACCGAGGCCAGAGCTTTTGCCCGTCGCCAACCCCGTCGCCTCCCCTCCGACACCATCTCGAGCCTGGCCTCCTGCGCTCTGCTCGCCCCGCGGCGACAACACATCTTGCGACCGCAGCCATGGCGAAAAAAGGTATACTCCGCCAGCTCAGACACTCAGAACACGATTGACCCCATGCGCCGCCCGCCGCTGACCCGCTGCTCGATTCTCAGCCAAGTCTCGCCTCATCCACGTCCGGCTCATCTCCATGGCCATGACCGGCTTCTTCTACACGTTTAAACGCCCTCGGACGGCGCGCATGATGGGGCTCATGAAATACGACCCGATTAGTACGCATTCCAATGCCGCTTCCACGTCCCGGCGTCACCTCTGCCTGCCAAACCTTGTGCTAATACCCCTTGCGTCGCAGTCAGGAAAAAGGTTCTTTTCCTCGAATCCAAAAAGAGATCGAGATAAAACTCCCTAGTCGACGAATCGAAACGAATCTCTACTTTTGGGTTGCTGGCTTCCTGCAAAGCCTGCCTAGGTCATACCCAGTGTACATATATCCACGTGTATCAGTGTGATGGGAATAACAGGAGTTGGGCCCTGCCTCGTCCGCTTGCGCCTTCCGACGAGCATCCGACATTCTGGAGACTTTTGACGGAATTTGTAAGGAGTCTTCGTCATGGTTCTGCCATACAATTGCGGTGAGGATTCCAAGTCGGATTTCTAGCAATTTCGCCAAGTTAAAACATAGCTACAAGCATCTCCCTTCAGACATTGACCCCGGTGAAGCTTCATCATTCTTGCAAAGATTAAACTCAACATCAGCTTTGGGCCTCTTGATCGCGAAGCTTCCGCATCCAGCCAACGGGATTCGACTCGCTGTCGAAGCGTCTGTCGTGGGGCTCTACTCGCACATTTGGTGCCTCCTGCTCTGCGTCCTGACCTTCAAATCAACAGCTTTGGACTGGTTGCGGAGCCGTCATTCTGCGACGCTTCGTGTCCACATTAGAATCGGGATCAGTGCTTTGCTGTCGCTTCGCCTTATCCGCAAAGGACCGGCTGTAGTCAGCTGAAGAGGCTTGTTCCCCCCTTTCGTAGTCGGCGACGGTGGGCAAACTCCAGGCCAAGCGAGATGCCTCATCCAGAATCTGTTCTGCCCGGATTTGCTCCACCACTGCACTCGCCATTGCGACACTGCTCTTGCTTGGCACTCGCCAGTCAGATCCAGTCTGCTCGAGGCCGACACCCATGGCTTGCCCTTGCGATCGAGTCGGCTCTGTGCCCGTTATCGCGGATAGCTTCAAAATTGAACGTGGCTGCACAGCCTCACGTCTACGTAGCTGTTCTTGCGCGACAGACGGTGGACATGACGGAGCTATGGCCACCCCAGCAGGACTATGGACAGTCACTCTGCGCCTGTAGGCAGCATCTTTCGTAGCGGTCTCTCTTCCTGAGGCGTCCGCTTCATTTGAAGCATCAGTAGCTTCGCTGTCTATGTAAATGTGTTCGATGCTGGGAACTGCATGATCAGCCTCAGGAAGTAAATCGTGTGGATCGCTGCAATCGTGCGGTGTCACCGCATCAAGCTGCTTGCACATCCAGTCTTCCTCATGAGCAAAGAACTTTGCTGTCGTGTGAAGCAGATTATTAACGTCTGCGGCTCTTTCAAGCTTTGCCTCGAGCATCTCCATCTGAGACATCGAACTCTGAATCGCGCTTAGCTGACCTCGCAGGATACCGACAGTCGTCATGTCCTGTTGCCATTTCTCACGGAGCTTCTCTGCGTCTTCTTTCCGGTCCTCAAGATATTTGATTCGATTCTGAAGGGATGTCACTAAGGACCGCCCCCCGTGAGAATTGGAAGCAGTCTCTTTGGAGGAAGCGAGAGATTGAATCACCGCCAGGTGGTCATTTACTGCTTGTAGCTGACTTTTCAGCGCCGCAATGGATGTTTGTTGTTGTCGCAGGTGACCCTCGGACCGTTCTCTCTCTTGGAGGAAGCCACTTTCAAGACCGGCTTGAAACTCCGCGATAATGCCGTCCATGGCTTGCTTGAGCTCCCCATCACAAGGTTGAGTCTTTGTGATTGCGTCGATTTTGGTCGCAAAGCCTTCAAGATTCAGCTGCATTCGTTGCTCCAGCTGAAGGAGCCTCTCGTCGCGCTCATCGAGTCTTTGGTCAAGCTCGCTACGTCCTGCGCGGACGAACTCTTCACGGACCAGACGTTCATGTTGAAATTGCTCTTCAAGGACTTGGTCGATCTTCTGGCAGGTCCCCTGTGCCTGCTGCACGTTGGACGCCAAGTTGCCCAAGATGTCCCGCAAGTGTCGCTTATCCTCTTCGTCAAAGGCCTGCGACGCTGCGTATTGATCGTTTTGATCATGGAGAAGCTTTTTGATCCCATCAAGCTCAGCGGCAAAGTTCATTGCCATGCCGAACAAAGCTTGCTCTCCACGCTGCTGATTTGAAGCAACTTCCCCGATAGCCGACACAACCCTAAAGCGATCGTCAGTAGAATCCATCATTTTCGGTGCGTTGGCGTTACCTTTCCGTGATGGAATGTACGATGTCCGTATTTGACCGCTGCTCGTGACATTTCTCGGCGCACAACTCGAGCAGTGATTCAACTTTGGAGGCCGTGCCCTCGGAGACTCTGTGCAAATCATCCCGCGCTTCTATCTGCTGACGCAACGCGTCTGAGATGCTTTTCTCCCGAGCGATACTCTGCCGCAGCTCAGAAATGATATCTTCCTCTGGTGAGAGTTAGTCAGACTCGGATATAGCCAGGATATCGGGGAAACATACTGAGTTTTCCCTCTCGCTCCGCTTGTTCACGCATCTCTTGCATACATCTTCCCATTTCCTCTCGCTTTTGTCGACCTTTCTCGAGAGCCTCGTCAATCTGTTTAGACACCGAAACGTATTGCTCGTTCTCCTGCTTCATCTCGCTCATTGCCTTTTCGTAGAATGCTTGGGATCGCTTGTACAAGGCCTGGTGTTCTTGGATGGCTTCGTTAAGCTTCTCTCGGATCTGACGATGCTTATCCTTGATCGTTGCATTACGTGCATTGGATTCGGCCAGCTGCTCACGGAGCCTCTCAGTCTCAGTGCCGGCCTGTGACTCACGCTCTTCAAGCTGGCGTAATCGGACCTCCATGTCCTCGATTTCGCGTTGTTTCTCGGCGAGCAAGGAGCAAGTCTCGGTCAGTTTCAGATCTCGACGCTTCAATCGCCCTTGGAGATCCTTGATCTCACAGTGCGCTCGATTCTTCTCTGCCTCCCCAATCTCAATGCACTCGTTCCAATACTGAGCCACTTGGTGCATGGCCATCTTTTTTCGATCCGCATCCGCCTGAGTGAATTGCTTGTATCTTTCATCTCGTTTGCGAGAGATATTGCTTGCCTGAGAAGACTGCGATCTATGCCGGAAAACCATATTCCCGTCTTTCTGTGAAGACCCTCGAAGTAAAGCCGGGCCACGTGCCTGCTTGTGCTGCACGCCTGCGGGACTTCGATGAACTAGACCCTCCAGGTCACCGCAGGTGCTTGTGGGTGAGGATTGCTTCTGGATATGCTTGGCCTTTACACCGATCTTTTCAGGCGTTTGGAAGTAGGTTGATGTCATTCCTGCAACATTGGCTCCGGCCAAAAGACCATTGTCCTGGTGTGCCCTTTCCCCATTTTCTCTCTCCTTAGCCTCTTTCGTCAGAGGACTGTTGGCGATTTCTTGGGCAGCGATGGCCTCGGGTAGAAGATTGCGGATAATGGCACGATGCGCTTGTCCCCGCTGTTCGTCTGAAACCACACCAGACGGTCGCATACTCTTGTGAGAAGACTGAGCCGAGGATGGTACGTTATCCGTTGCTCTTCGGGAAGCCGAGGCTGCGATGGGCGTACGGAGGACTTGCGGGTTAGGCTGTGCCAACTCATGTTTCTGAACACGCCGTAGCGGTGGCGTTGCAAACAAGCCGGAGTTCTGGGCGGGGAGTGACAATTCATCGAGGGCCAGCGGCGGACGTCGTGGCCCCATCGTCCGCCGAATCGACTCGGTCTTCTCGGGTTCGTTGAGGCGAGTATTAGCTTGCGGTCGATCACCGGTCTCCAAGGGTTCATTGCGAGGTCTTTCCGAGAACTGGCCGGGACGAGGAGGTTTTTTAATGCCAAACGAGAAGCCTTCGCCAAGGGCTTCGTGGGAAAGCTCATCCTCAACCGAGAACCTTGCTGGCGACCGGCTTTGATTCATTTTGTGTTGCCATGAAGAGATCAAGACATGAAGTGTCCCGAATTTGTAAGAGGGCGGAGGTTTCTGCTCGAAAATTGGGATGGCAAGAGATCACCACAACAGGAAGGCACGGCTCGACCGTCCATGCTCTTAGCGAAAGCGGTCGTTCTCACAGCGCCGCGCACCACAAACATCTACCTACTTACCTACATATTCGATCAATTATTCAAGAAAATCCGGGACATGAAATCGAGATGGCAACATTGGATGAACTTAGAAGGATTGTTCGTCTGACACGCAGCTTGCTCCCGGCTCAGACCAACACCGACAGGTCCCGTTCTTGAGCAAGTCGGATTTGCATCGCACAGGGAAGCCGGTGTACCCACAGCCATGTGTGTGCTGAGTCGAATCAGGCTTATGAGCTTCATGGCGTGAAGCGGCGGCCATGAGAGGAGTGGGCAGGGAAGCTCGACTTGACGACATGTCCCTTGGCCGACCCTGGCACCATCAGAGACGAGACCCGGAAGTTTGCTCTTTGCGTAGCTAACTCACTCGATACTTCATCGTCTGCCACTCACGGCGACTAATGCGCAGGGCGATACGGCGCGAGGCAGATGCCAGCAAGGACAGCATCTAGCAAATCAAAGTGGTCTTCCGTCGAGCCATCCCGACATGGCTTGGTGCTTGCCCTACTGCCTGTCACATTCTGCGCGCGGAAAAAAACCAAGTTTAGTGGTAGCTATTCGGTCACTCAAGGTGACCATTGATATTGGAGGACGACGGACGACGCCTCGAGGCTCAACAATATGCCCCTGCGCGTGATTACGCGCTTTCCTGGCATGAAGCTGTCTATGTATAGACTAGCCAGGTTGACGCTGCGTCGACTGGCGCCCAATGGTGCAACCTATTGGCTGCCACTCGAGTCGAGCAAGGCTCTGTGCTCGGCGCTTCGAGATGTGTTCGCCAATCATGGTTGCATCGCTGCGGAAACCAGGCCAAAAAGGCATCCAATCAGGTCGGTGGGCGGCAGCTGATGCATGCTGTAATGCCGGCATATGCACAAAGGGCTGCAAATCCCAGAAGATGGGATGCAGTACTGTATGGCAGTGCAAAATACCGGTAGCCATCCAAGCTCATTAATCCATCCCCCATCCTGACTTGCGACTGTGTCTGTCTTCTTTTCTCCTCTGTCTCAATCCACCAAACATCCATCTCGTCCTAACGCGGTTCCCGTGTCGTATTCGCCAAAGAAATAAACGACTCTTTCCAGAGCACCATGGCGACAACTACCCAACGCTTCCCACAAGCAACTCATACAATTTTCCAAGGCGATGCCGGAGGCGGCCCTATACCCAATGCCCAGTCCGGGGTAGATGCGGGCGCATCCGGGAGCAGCTCAGGGGCCATGAGCATCTCGACAGGGGGCTTCATCGCTATTATCGTCGTTGTGGTTGTCGTCAGCCTGATAGGTGGTAAGACTAGTGCCGAGTGCTCAGCCATTCGTTATATACTGACATCGGATAGTCACCACGGCGACTTTGTACTTTCTTGCCAAGAAACGGGAATGGAAGGTGAGGGAAAGGGTTAGGAGATCGGCTCGTCGGGTGGTCACGGCCCTGACTCCTCGGAGAGCCGAGTTCCCAGACTCCGTCAAGAAGCACAAGAAATCATCGCGAGGTGGCCGTGACAAGACAAAGGCGGACGACTTGGAAGCGGGCTCGGTTTCGACGATAATTCGAGATAAAAACTAGCAGCAGCTTCACTGCTTGTGGTAACGAAGTAGTGCCATTCACTGTTGAGTACCGCTTCTTGCCAGTCATAGATTGTTCCGTGGGTAGCATGGAAGCGCTGACCCTACATCTTGCGGAAGGTGTTGGAGCTGGCACTTCGTCTGCCGGCCTGAACCCTTTGCTTCGGAGCAGGGGCTTCCTCTTGCTTCCTCTTTTTAGATTCGGGAACAAATGTGACTTGTCGCTCTCCAACCACTTCACCTTGCTGTGCTCTACTCCCACGGCCTGTCTTTTGGTTTCTCGACCCAAGAGCCGTGTCCCGGATTCTCGCGCCATCGTGCTGCGAGGAAGAAACTTGCATGACGACCTTGTCGCTTGGCTCGCGTGCTGATATAGGCTCATCATCATCACTTGACTCGTCTTCGGAATCCTTGGCCTGATATCTTGTTGGGGCTGCTGGATCAACAGGTTGGGTGACGACCGTGCTCGGGTTGAGAAGTTGGAATTCACGACTGGTCTCATCCACCATGAACTCTTCGTCCTCAAAGAGTTTGGCGAAACGCTCGTCGCCGAGCAAACCAGCCTTGGTATCCACCTGTTCCCTGTTCTCCTGCTTCTTGAGGAGCTTGTCGACCAACTTCTGGTTGACCTTGACCTTCTTGCTACCCCTGATCCGGCTTGCTCGCTCTTTCTCAACCTTGTCTTTGACTCGCTTCATCCTTTCCTCTTCCCAAGCGTAAGGATTGGCGATCAGCTTAGCCTGCTCGTACAGCTTGGACGCCACAAAGTATCCATGCATATAAGGCCGGAGGAGATTCGTCTTTCCAACCAAATGGGCGAGGCTGAGTTGCTTGAGCTCCGGCACCGTCAAGAACTTGTAATTGTCGTAAGTTTCCGCGTGTACCTCCTCCGCCATTTCTTCCACCATGTTGTCGAGGAACGAGCACCACTTGGGCGCAGGGCCGAGCTGGGGAATAAAGAATGCATGTTGCTGTTTGCCTTCATTTGCCGTGAGAAGCATTCCCGTGTTCCTGCACCACGCGACGTCGTTGATATCCACCACCGGCTCGACAGATGTCCATGGATCTCCCGTGAGCTCGTCCCAGAGCTTGATAATGCGCTTATCGGCAGACATGATTTTCTTTTCTTGAGACGAATTTGTCATATGAATGAGCTTCTTGACGGGGAATCCGTAGCCGTGATCTTTCCTCAACAATGGCACAGGCCGACGCAAGTCAAAAAGCTGAACCATGCCGGACGAGGAGCCTGTTGCCAACGACAAGCCTGAAGAGCTGAAGTCCAGAGCCGTGACTTCTCCGTCGTGACCGCCCAAGATAGCAGCTCTTGTCTTTGAGCGCGGATCCCAGAACTCGACAGTCCCGATCGATGTGCCGAAGGCAAGCAGGTCGTGCGTGTTCTCGGCAACGGCTGCAACGTTGACACTTCCTGCGCCAATGCCTCCTTGTAAGCCGCCTGCTGTTGCGTCATCGTCGCCACCGACATCGACCTGGTAGGATTTCATGAAACGTCCTAGCTCGAGATTCATCCGAAAAACCTCGCCTTTGCCGTCCGCGTCGAGTCCGACAGCTGGGACAAGGGCTTCTGCAGCATGGCGATCGTACACGAGGTCTCGGCCGTATCTGGGTATCCTGGCTTCGTAGTGACATCCCATCGGTGTGTGGAATTCAAGTCTTCGATCTGTTTGGAGGTGGATGGACTTCGAGTAGTCTTGAGAGAGGAGGACGAATGAATGGTTGAGGGAGTTGGTGTGTCGGGCGAAGGACAGGGAAAGTTGCGGCAGGTTGTGGACGTGAATCTGAGGCTTGTATGTGCCCGTGCTCATGACCCAATCGCCATCTTCACTGATTCGAATGCAGTTGCTCGCTTCCTCGAATTCGAAGTCTTGCAGCAGCTCAACCCGGTTGGGGGAGCCAGTCCGGCAGCGGACGCGCGGTCGAGGCTCCCGAGATGGTGTACACGGGAACTGTGCCCGGATTGGAGAGCTTCATGGCGACCGGCGGACTGCGGCGGAAGCGCGCAGGCTCGAGTGATGGAGCAGTCGAGTCGGGGTCGCAGTTGATGTGCAAGTATAAGCCAAATCCCGCCCAAGAAAAGTTCCGGTGATGAAAGCAAAGAGGGAAAAAAAAAGTCTAGGACCCCCACTACGACTGCGACCGTTTGGGAAAGGTACGCGCTCTGGGTACGTACCTGTGCCGGCCGTGCTGGCTGACACGGCTGGCCGCATCTCGGTGAGGACCCCCACAATGCAGGACTAGTGTCGGGCCTGACCGAGCCAGCCAGCCAACGACAGCGAGGCGGCCAGAGACACCCCTAGCTCGGCTACTGGCGACCTCCTGCAGACGCTCCTCTTGGAACTCACAGACGCCGACGCCTCGTCATCCGTCCTGGTGTCGCAACGCACGCCGACTGGTAGATTCCCGACCGTTGCACGGCTCCGTCCGCACGCTTGTTTCCGCCCTGCTCCGACATCTCAGTATATACGCGACGTCCGCCGCTGCCGAGGCCAGCCGGCACCCCTGACGAGAGCCTCGGGCTGCGCCAGTCCGGCAAGCCTCTCGAACAGCGCCGGCGCAGCGACCCATCCGCGGAGATGGAGCCCGGGGGAGCCAAGGGGCCTAGAAACGCGCTTTACAGGAGCATCGGTCGTGACGCCCCGTCGTTGCTGATACTCGAGCCGCTCTTCAGCTGCTTCAATTACGCCTAGGAGTTGGCGTTGCGCGCTCGACACTTCGAGCTTTCGCGACCGGGGCCGCATCGCAACGGGCGGTCTGGGCCAACAAAAGATTATTCGCCTTCGAAATGGATACCGCAGAATACGATACAAATACCCTTCTCATCGTACGCTACTTTGCCGCTCCAAGGCGGTTGTAAGTCGGGAGTTAACAGGTCTTGTAGAGCAATATCGCGACAATCTCTTTTCGCATCTTCGAGCCGCTTCCCGATTCTTCGCACATAATTTCCACGGTCGCTCTCGATGTCGAGAACACGCTTAGACAGGATGGACACATTGTTTACTTTGATGGCGTCAAACGATGTTTCTGGCACTTTCAAATCCATGGCAAGGACGGCCATGAAGAAGTCAATAGCCATGGCCTTGATTCGAGTCTGACCTTGTGCGGCGTTGAGCTTGCTGTTGTTGAGGATGGTGTCCTGGAGCCGACGAGCTTTCAAAGGTCTCGCTCCCAGCCCCATCAAGCGATACAAACACCGACCAGTACCATTTCCAACGCCTCCGCATTCGAACAGTCTCAGCGCAACCTACAGGCTTCCGCCATGCAGGGTGGCATGTTGAGCTCGCAAGACCCAGAGCTACGGGTCGGGGACTGGTCCGGGACCGATGCGAAATCAGGCGCAACAGTTCACAAGATAGCCTACGAAAACTTCATCACCGCAGTTCTCTTGTCCATCACATCAGTCTACTGCAACCACACTGGCGCCCTGCCTCTGAATTACCGAACTATCCTACTCGCGCCCGACCCTCTTCATACGGCAGCTAATCTGGACACGAACCCATCCCAATGTCCAGTCGTCGCCATGCTCAAAGCGTATTGGACCACAACTGGCGCCCTGATCATCTGTTTCTCCGTCACCCAATGCAAAGGTCTTGCCCCAATTACGGACCCTGCGACGGCGAGCTCTGCCAACAGCAGCGCCAACATCATAGCGGCGCCTTTCGGTGTGGTATCGAATAACCAGGCCTCGTCACCCGGCGAACCAGGCACGGCAAGCCTGGCGCAGACTCCAAATACACAAGCACTAAGCCTTCGCAATGCGCCAGATGCCAATGAGTCGATGTGGAAGCAGGCATGTCTCAAGGTTTTGAGGTTACGCGGAGTCGCATCATCCGGTCTGCGCGATTGTCCGTGGGTCAGTCTAGCAGTGCCAAAACCCAAGCTTCAAGACGTCAAACCTGATCTTAGGCGAGCTCACGGTCCAAATTCCGCGTTGTCCATACCTTGGCCGATGCCTCTCTGCTTCCGGAAAAAGGCTGTCGACGTGTCGTCTACTAGCAGGGTAGGCAATAACCTTTTAAGTGGTTACGAGGAAAATCACGATCCCCTGAGCAGTGCTCGAGGATGGTTCAATGCTGCGTCTGATCGTGACGAGAGAGTCTCGAAGAGGAAAGCTGAACGGGCCTCGGCATCCAAAGAGGCCATGGCCGCGGAGTCTCGTGTGGTGAAAACCAACGCGCCACCTGCTGTTGTTCGCCGACCCAGTGCAGCAGCTGCTAGCACAATATATCCGACTCCCCCGGACGGCATACAGCACATCAATGGCGTCACCCCTTCCATCGACGGCGCGCTCTCTAGTCCAGGGAATCCATTATCCGCGCCTCCACCTCCAGAGATCGACCACGCGTCTTTCCATTCTGGTAATGTGGGCGATACTCTTGAGATTGGGCCAGATGCAATTGGTCCAGATCCAAATGAGTCAAAACGTCGCAGGAGTGGCAGTAACCTGCTCGATGACGCGGACCACATCTTTGGGGAAATTGGGGGCGATATGTTTGACGACCACGACATAACAGAGGCCGATTTCAACTTCTTCGACGAGCAACCTGATGATCTGGATCTCGACGTGACTATGGATGACGTCGGCGTTGTGCCTCAGACTGGGGATGTGGCTGTAGAGGCAGAAGCGGAACCCAATGACCCGGTGCATCATTCCAAACCGACAGCAGCACCAGAACGAGACGCTGCAGTCTTCGCCAAACCAGAATTGAGGCATGCCAGAAGTTCGAGAAACGACCCCCCTGGTCAGCACACACAAGAGTCACGCTCCAGTTCTACAAAACGCGAACCCAGCCCTTTTGATCCTCACACCGTTTTCAAACGCGTCAGGGCTTCAGTGTCAGCTACGGGGCAAGGCTTTGGTACGAAATACACAGAACACTCTCGGGCTTCACAAGCGTCAGACATGAAGCGACTCGATCCGGGTCTATCAACGATTAACAAAAAATATGAACAAGGCGGACAGTTCGACTATCGAAAGATTTCAAGCTTGGGCAAGCCCAAGGTTGAGGAAGGGACTCTCCCGGAGACGGACTACCTCAGACGCCACGCCAAGCAGAACAAACGAGCGCGAGATTGCCATTTCCACGCCGAGTCGCTCATGAGAGGCCTAGCGGTTCTAGAACCGCATGGGACGCATCTGAGCCCATCAAAGTTAGATGGTTCCCTCTCCGACGATTACGACAGCAGTGCCGGATCCGACGAAGACGACTCGAGCTATACCAGCGAGGAACCCGCTTCTCCCATTAAGTCGAGTGTTAAAATGTTGGTCATGGACGATGATGCCGTTTCTCAAGTAACGTCGCTTAAAGATCTCGAGCCTGTCGAGGAGCCTGATCATCAGATTGCTTTGGAATTGCCACGACTTTCCAAGCCAGAGTCCCCAGAATTACCACTTTCACTACTCTACTCGGACCCTGAACCACTTTCTTTAGAACTTTACTTGAGTGATGAAGAGATGATTCAAGTCGCGCAGATTCTGACAGACCAGGCAACCACGGGCTGTCTAGACATTTTCAATGGACAAGATGGAGCCAAGATGCTCCCGGCAACCAGTCTTCACACTCAGACGCCTGCCACGGATGCTAGGAATGCCCTGCAAATCCTGCACGAGCTTGTGCCCTTATTCCTCAAAGGAGTCGGTACAACCAACCTCAAAGGGCTCCTAGATATAACGGATGTTCCACTCATGGGTCAACCAACGCGAGTGCAGCCGCGGCCGATTCCCGGCAGAGATTCGAACGCCGAACCCCTTCGACCCAGCAATCTCTATCAAATACCAGGCCCACACCTCGAGGTTCGAAGGGCAGAAACGAGGCTCTCGGTATTGCCGTCCGCCGTCTTGTTCTGGGAGAGTCTTGGCCTTGCACCCTCGTCGGGTGGCAAGGATGTCAATGCCATTTGCATATTCCCAGGGTGGAATGGGATGGCGGACAACGCCAGGACATTCTTGGGTTGTCTGAAGAGCGTGTATGAGACTCTCAAGCTTGGCACGTTTGAGAGCATCAACGTGGCCTCTGAACTAGAGGATGGGGTGCTGCCCTATGAAGTGGACAGAATTTCGACATCACCAGATACATCGGTGAGTGGGCATGGATCAGCCCTCGCCGAGACCATGGGCACTGTCCTTGGGGTTCTCTCCAAACTCGAGGTGGCGGCAGCAAACATTGTCGTATATTTTGTATACTCGCCGAGCAATCCCGGCACCATTGTCGAGGCGTGCATTGCCTTTCAGCGTCTCTTCGAGTCGTACCGAAAGGTTTTGACAGCACGCAGAGAAGTGGCATCGAATGAGCTGGTCTTGCAACTAGTCTCGGCCAACCTGCTATCGTCACCCACGGCCGTGGTGGTCACGCCTGCTCCAGAAATCTTCAAACTAGGCATGGAGACGTACGATCGGTGCACCATGTTTGGCGGGCCCATGCCGGCTCCAGCTATTCGATTGGAGCAGCCATTACCGCGCATCATTGATTTCAAGCTCACAATGTCGCCGTCAGCATCACTCATCCGAGAGAACTCGTGCATCCACGTCGCATATGCGCAAAGTATAGACGAGCGCTGGATCACGGCAGCGTGGACCGATGATCGAGGTAATCAGCAGGAATCGGCGTCTTACTGTCTAGGGCGAAAGGGCCGGCCACCTTCTCGCTCAGCCAATGAAGTCGCTCACGAGATCTGGGAATCAACACTGAATCTGATCTCCGTTTGGAAGGTCCACTGGCGGGTTGTCATCACAAAGTGCGGGCCCATGGACCAGCAAGAAATGGACTTCTGGGCCGACCTGGCCCGGACAGAGATCAAGGCCTCGGTCACCATGATACTCATGACGGTAGACACAAACCCTTCTCTGCAGCTGTTACCTCCGCCCGTCAAGCTGCTGCAGCCCACAGCACCGCTTTACACGACTCCCGTGTCAACGCCACAGGCGAGCATACTGTCGCCGGAACAGATGGGGACGCCGGCAACCCCCGCTCGTGATGCAAATGCTACAGCGGCGACGCCTGGAGCAGAAGGTGGCGGCGAGTCGGAATATGAAGCCGTCTTATCCGACGTGACAGACCAGACGTGGGGAGCCGTCGTGGGTCATCGCCTCAACAACTCGTTGAGCGTGATTGACGTTCACCCGGCCCTGGCTAGCGGATACTTGATCAAGCGCACAGGTAGCAAGGTTGAAGATGCCCCAGTGCTCATGGAAGTCAACCTTGTTCACACGGATGCCAGCCCCAGAGCGTACGAACCGCTTTTGCGAGAGATGCTGAGTTACTTTAGAGGATTGGGTACTCTGGCGCGTGCAAGGGGAGTTGTGCAGCGGGAAACGGATGTAAGGCCGTGGCATATCGCGGCCGCTGAAAAAGGGGTGAGAGCCTTGTATCTTCTCATGTGATGTTTGCGCAGGAGGTAAAGCATTTCACGACACGGGATCACGCCTGGGCAGAGAGACGAAGTGGTACAAGGCGTTCCGGGACATCATCGCATACGAATATCGGGTTTGCGTTGGGATGGCAGAACGGGATTGATTACGATTGAGTACATAGGGACAGAGATGAATACAATGCATGGAATTGGTAAATTATGGCTTTATCACGCCGCTTCAAACGAATCGTTGAGTAGGCCAAAAGTCTGGCAGGAGCGTTTATGCATCTATCGGGACGGTCTACTCACTTATACAGGTAGAAACGCTTGCACTGTATAATCTAGGGCCAAGTGCGAATACTTGACTCATCTGCATCAACAACCCGCAAGTCGCACAGCCCAAGGACTGCCAAGAAATTCAACAAGCGCATCAGGATGAGCTGGTCATGTCAGGTCCGTGGTTACCGCGGCTCCAGATCGCCCAAGGACACACGTCCTACATTCGAATCCCACAGGGCCTGTCGCGCGAGCGCCGAAACCGCAGCACGGTCATAGACTGACGGAGTCGCAGCACCAAAAGTCTCACAGCAGCTCGCGATAAATTTCCCTTCATGATGGAAAAGACCACCCTGGGGCACCTCCCGGATCACTTGCTGCTGGATATCGTAGATTACCTGCAGACGGCCCGTGACGTGTCTCGCCTCGGATTATCGTCCAGGCGGCTATACGACCTGGTCCACCAAGAGGGCTGGAAGACGTTTGTCCGCAATGCGTTCCCATCTTGGGGTCTGCCAAGAGGCGAATCCACGCAATGGAGCTCTGTGGCGGACCGTCTGACGTACCTGGATCGCTGCTGGGAGCGGCGTGCCCTCGTCTTCACCACCTTGCAAGAAGACGCTCGCAAGCGCGGCGGTGGCCAGCGCTTTACCCAGAGAGGCCAGTCTGTGACGTTTCAATGCATGCTCGATGCGCTGTTACTGGCGTCCGGGGGGGAGATGTTCGCTTTGGGTGCAGGCGAGGACCTGCTCGTGCGATGGCGATCGACACGGGGTTCTAAGCATCCTGATGTCTGGAAGAGCCTCAGTGGCCGTGACATGGAATATACAGCAGGCACTGGAGACGTGACGGCAGTCTCCGTCATTGAGCGCGAATCAAGGTGCGAAATCATTGTTGGAAGGGCAAACGGCGACGTGCAGCTGCTCGATGGGACCGAAGGGGCATCGTTCGGGCGGTCAACCAAGCGTCTGGTCCCTGCTGATCAACACGACGCACAGGGTCGACGAAGTTCTCCGGGTCGCCTAGCTGTGTCCTGGATTGACTGGCAGCCAGAGACGCAAATGGTGGCCAGCTGCCGGGGTTCCACCCTCAGCCTTCACGCGCTCTCCTCCGACGCCGGGGAAGCTGCCTTGGAGCCCGTGGTGGTATACGACGTGGCCAAGACAGCCAGACCGGGTCAGAAGCCGCTCTTGCGATGCGCAAAGTTTCTGGGAGGCGACGCGATAGCATGCGGCATTGGCAATAGCCCGGAACCGCTTCGGTGGGGACATATCCGACCTACGGGTGTCGAATTCACCTCGGCTGCTCATGCCGATGCACTGGACGCCATCTCCATCACGCCGACAAAGGGGGCGACCGTGCGGGCCATTGAGAGGGTTGGTGAAGGCAGGAGTAATATGCTCCTGAGTGCCTGGGACGATGGAAGCATGAGGTATGTCTTTGACCTTCGACAAATGCCAGCCAGTACTCATTCTCAACCAGACTCATGGACCTGCGCACACCCTCGCACACTGATGCCGTATATCGCGACCGCTTCCAGCCATATGCCAGGGCAGGGTCCTTGCTTGTGTATGGAACGGAGCGGTTCGTGGCTGGGTCCACGACGGAGCCGGTGGTGCGCATCTTCGACTTTCGCTATCCGAAGCCATATCATCACTTTGACGCCCTGCCATGCTCCAGTCAACCTCCATACCCCGAGTCACCCGAGGTTGGACGTCTGCGAAGGTCGGAAAAGGAAGGGCTCGCCGTGGCGCTGACTGACCAAGACGCGGCCGCAACTTTCCCAAGTCACTGCGACTCAGAACGACGGTGCGTCTGTCGCCGGCACCAAGAAGCCAGGCATCCGTCTTGGCGGCCCGATGCGACGTTTTACCTCGGCCAGGAGGCAAGCAACAACATCTTTTCACTGGCCAAGCCATCGGACTCGTCCGGCACTTTTTACTGCGGCCTGCGAGGCGCCATGGTAGAAGCAACGTGCGTATTGGGCCAAGACGTTCAGCCAGACGGCGCCAAGACCCCAGCCCCTAAAGGCTGGATGCTGGCAAAGGACCACAAGACTTCACGTCCATCAGTGATGCTGGAGACGGGTGTTAGTCGCTGTTATGACGATGATTGGCAAGCCGTGGATCGGCTCAACGATCTCTGGCTCTATCATCGAATGCCCCCGGGTAACGTTCGGGATGCGAATGTCCCGCAGCAAGATTGGAGCCGCCTAGATTCGACCTTTCGACGTGCTGGTTATTCTGACGCGCGATAATGAAAGGAGCCGCAGTTGGCGGGGCGCATTTCTGGAGTAATGGATTCTTCATTCACATTAGCCGTGCAATCGGACGACTGAGAAGGATTGTCCTAAGCGCCGTCAGGTAAATGTCTTGATATTTGATTTATGAACTCAAGTCGCTGACATGTAACCCGGTGGTTTGATAAACAAGACATGCACAAATCTATAGTTTGGATGCAGGTTGAATCAGGGACAGCCTCTCTTGCAATGCCGTCTCTGCTTCCTTCTCGATCCGCTTGACAAGGACATCGCACGTTGGGATGTCGTGAATCAGGCCAATGACCTGGCCTGCCGTCCATACCTGCACGGGGAGAAGGTTAGAAAGCACGTCGCCACGGGCAAAAGGGGCACTTACACCGTATTCGGGGTCGCCAGTGACAAAGACCTCCTTGCCGCGCTTGCCGCTGACGAGGGGCGCGACCTCTGCGAACTCGCCCTTTGTGCTCTCGCGCTCGACGCGCAGGGCCTCGAGCGTGACCTTGTTCTTGTACAGGCGCGTGGTGTTGCGCCAGCGGCGAAGCAGCAGGGTGGTGTCGGTCTCCTGGGCGCCGACAATCTCGTCCTTGATGCGCTGGTGGATGGGGGCCTCGACGGTGCACATGAAGCGGGTGCCCATGTTGATGCCGCAGGCGCCGAGGCACAGGGCGGCGGCGAGCCCCCAGCCGTCGGCGAAGCCGCCCGAGGCGATGAAGGGCACGCCGAGCGACTGGCGCGCGCGGCTCAGGAGGATGAAGTTCGTGATGTCGCTCTCGCCGACGTGGCCGGCGCACTCGAAGCCGTCGATGCTGAGGAAGTCGACGCCCAGCTTGACGGCGCTCTGCGCGTGGCGGATCGACGTGCACTTGTGCAGGACCGTGACGCCGGCCTTCTTCAGCTGCGTGATGATGGGGCCCGGCGAGTTGCCGGCCGTCTCGACGATCTTGATGCCCTCGTCGATGACGGCCCGCGCGTACGCGCCGTAGTCCGGCGGCACCATGGACGGCAGCAGCGTCAGGTTGACGCCAAAGGGGTTGCTCGTCAGCCGCCGGCACCGCCGGATCTCGGCGCGCAGGGCCTCGGGCGACGGGAAGATGAGGGCCGTGATGATGCCGAGGCCGCCGGCGTTGGACACGGCCGACGCCAGGTCGGCGGTGCCCACGTGCATCATGCCGCCCTGGACGACGGGCACTGTTGGGGATCAAGATCAGCCTCGTCGTTTCCTTTTCCTTGCTTCTCCACGCATCCCTTCAGGGCAATGTGTCTTGTGCGACGGTGTGACGCTCGGGGATCAGAGCGAGCGTACCTCGGATGCCCAGCCGCCGGGTCAGCTCGGTTGCGAGAGGCATGGCTAAAGTCTAGAAAAAGAAGCGAACCAAGAGACTGCTCGTGTCGTCTGGATGAAAAGTCGTCGACCGAGTCGAGACTCTATTTGGACCCGTCGGGGCGTTGGCACCGTTGCAGACCGTTGTACGTCGTGAAGCCCTTGGAGACGGACGACGGAACGAAGACGAAGCGGATAGATCGGGACCAAAGGTTAAATGGAGTCGCTCTGGGCGCCTTGGACGTGTATATGCGTGTAAGTCGTAGTGCGGTCGCGCAAACTGAAATATGTAGTCGTGAAAGTAGACGAGGGAGCGAGAACAAGACAAGAAAAGGGACCGACGGACGGCGGCTTTCAAGGGGGGGGGGGTCTCAACGGATGTGCCGAGGCATCGACGGCGGCGGTACCGATTCTCCATAGAAAAGAGGCCGACCCGCAATCTCGTGTCCCCTCCTTCCCCAGAAAATCGGCGACGGCTCGCTCGCTTTGCCGGCCGTCCGGGTATACAGCATGCATTCATGTTCATAACCACGCATGTCCTGTTCATACAATGTGATATCGGAGCATTCGGGCGCTCCAGGTTTCTCCGGATTCTTTGTTTCGTGCTCTCCAAGGGCAGGTATCCGTATCCGTATCATAGCGCGCGGCCCAGCAGTCACATGTCGAGAAGCTGAGACTCGGCGTCGACGGATTTGGGTCCGGCAATGTTGTACCTCGTGCCAGGGGCCCTTGGACCGGCTTTCGGGTTTCCGCCTGGACACCGCTTCTCCGGTCCGGACCGACCTCGGACTTTGGCTAGAGCCACCTCGTGCACGCCGTCCGACTACTCTCCCGTCTCAGCGTCACATCTCCAGCGTTCTCGCCTCGTTACGAGTCTTGCAGCGCGACACACGATGCACAGTTTAGAGAGTCCACTGGCGATTTCTTGGACCCTGCCATTCAGGAGTCAGGGCCTTGTCGTGCTTCAGAACGGAGAAGCGCCTATGAATCCTAGACTCGCGAACCCTATTCAACTCTTGGTGATGCAGTGCAAAAAGTGCACAAGTACAAAAGAGATCAAGACGCAAATCACGCCAGACGCCATCGCTAGTATAGCCACACATCATAACCTTGTCAAGCTCAAGGCTATCCCATCCCAGCCTCTGGTGCCATCATCTTCCCTATGGAGCCACGCTCGACAGGCTTAGCCAGCAAGTCTGCGTAGCCGTCCAAGCTCGCTCCCATGACCTTGGCCACATCAAAGACATGCGTTCCCTTGAATGTTTCTGCCCAAAGCCGCACCACCGCGCTCGCCAACTGCCGCACCCTTGCCCCGTCGCTCATGCCAACCTCAATAGTTCCGGGCTCCACGTTTTGTTGCCCTGATAGCGATGGATCAATGGGCACCGCAAACTCCGTCTCGTCAAGCATCCGTCGAATCATGCCAAGCACCTGTCTCTCCTCAGGAGAAGCCGGCGGGTCCGAGGTTGTTATGGACGACAGAGCAATGAGCCACTTGGCCAGTAGCAGCGCGCACTCAAAATTGCACACTGCCAAAAGAATGATTTAGCGCCGTCCATACCAAGGATCCGAACTTATTAGAGAGAGTTCTTACACGATAGTTGGATGCTCCATTCAGTCGACTTGGCCCTCGCCACGTAGTTAACGCCAGCCTTGACCAGTGTAGACAAGGCATGAACTGCCTGAAAGACTGCACGGTTTAATCGCGGGCCTCGAATCAGCGGTGCTCCCGAGTTTAACGAAGAGGCAATCAGCATAGAATCCCGCGTCTCCAGTGATCTACTCGGCGGCATGTCCGCATAAAGCCGTATGTTGACGAGCCTTAGCAGAGCGGTCGAGTTGAAGGCCAAGGGTCCTCCATTTGCAGAATCGATCCCCGAGTACTGCCCCGACTCCGCGGCCCTGAGTTGACGCCGCTGATCAAATATCGCCTGCCACGTACGTAGAGCTTGCGCTACTTCCTCGACGTCCTCGGGCTTCAGCCTCCGGTAAAAGTCGTACGGCAACCCCGCGGTGAAGGATGTCTGCTTCAAAAGATAGACGTGCTGAATCACTGCGTGCATCAAAACATAATGTCCCAAAGTAGAGAGGTGCATTGGGAGACCCGGGCTCCCGCGGCCAAAAAGCCGAGAAATTGCGTCATGCAACGTTATTTCGGCCACCGGAGTTGACTGCCGTAATTCTTGCCACTGCCAAGCAGATTCAGCTCGCCACAACCGTGCCCGTACGGGGAGATATATATGCAATTCCGAGGTCATTATCAGTGGAGGCATGTCGTACGCCGTGCTGCAGAGATTGAAAAGGGAATACGCAATCAGTTTTGTCCTGTTGGAGCCTTCTAGCCTCACCCAGGAGTCCCAATCGTTAAGCATCGCCTGATTGGTCTCGATATGCAAGCCCTCTTCGCGTATTAACAGGGCCAAGGTGCTTTGAAGAGACAGTGCGTCCTGCAAGATCGTCTTGGCTCCCCACAGGCCGACAGCGAACAGAATGAGCGCGGCCTGAATGGTTTCTAGGCGGGCTTGTGGTGTGTTGGGAGAGCTATTCACCCTTGGTCAGTATTGTATACCACAAAATATCATGGAACCACTTACTATGGTTCTCGGTGCGTATCTTGTGTGACTGGTCTCTCTGATTGTGCCGACGCGAAAGAGTGTCGATAAGTGGTTGTTGGCGATGGCCGGGTCGAGTGCGGACTATAAGCGGCAGCCGTAGGTAGCAGTGCATGTACTTCGGAACTATGCCTTCTGCGTATCTGTTCCATGATAATAGCCTTGGCAGCATACCACAGGGCATAGCCTCGATTACTCTCGAATCTGTATTGTGCTCCAACGGCTGAGATGGAAAGCAGCAACTCTGGCGCAATTTCGGCAGGTGAGAGAGTTGGCAGGTGCAAGAAAGGAACGTGTTCATGAAAACCTGTGATATATCCTTCGAGGAACCTGGTGAGGGTGTGGCGGGATGGAAAAACAAAATCACTTGGCAAAACTCCCGAGTATTCGTCTATCCGATTCTTGATTGCGCCATGATCCAGAGCGGAGATCCTCAAGGAAGGGACCCGCGATAAGTCTTCGTGTGGGCGATAAAAGGTGTCGCCAGACTCGCGTATATCTGGTGCAAGAGATGCGAACCGGGAAGTAAATTGGGGCGAAGGGCGCCCGGGAGAGCGAGTCCATGCCGTCATTGATTGCTCAGGCTCGAACTGCGGGAGCGTCAGATGTGGCGAGGTGCTTGGATCGTCCAAAAAGAGGCTATAGTCATCGTATGGCAGATTAGCCGGCTGAGATGCGAAGCCGGGAGGAAGGGCATGTTGATGGTCCTCGCGAGGTCGGTCGATATAGCCTCCTAGATGCTGGCCATAATTCTTGTTCTGGTGACTGTCTTGATGCTCCGTCATCTCATTCACAATTGCCTGAGAAGGGTGAACCTCGGTGGCCAAGGCAGCATCGGAAAGAACGTCGAGGTTGCAAGCCACTGTTCTCGGCGTCGCTCGATGGTCTTGAGGCACATGGGCCGAATCTGAGTTTGAACCGGACATACCATGATGATAATGTGTTTGCACTTGCTTCTGCTGTGCCTGGACAAGCTGTTGACGGATCTGCTGTTGTTGACTATGTTGCAAGGGAGTTCGAAACGGGGAAGAGGTACGGGCATGATGCCGCCCTGGTACGCTTTCATTGGCGGGGATAGCATTCGCTCTACCCAAGCAATCTGATGACGACGACTTGTGCGCAGTGGTACTTGTAGAGCTTCTCCTGGGTCGTCCGCCGTCTTTGCTGCCCTCATTGAGATGAACTAGCTTCTCGTGCCGGACGAGAAGATCACTGATGTCCATATAAGTATTTTGAACCTGCAACGGAGCCCGAGGCACTTTTGGAGGTGAGGAATGGGGGTTGCCTCGCTTTCAGGAGAGGTGCAGGGGCAGTATATGTTGCTTGAAAGAGCGAAGGACAAGAGGCTCAGATCACCGAGCCGTGCTGCGGCGGCACCCGTCTGCACCACCTCATGTAGGGCCTGGATGCATGTATGTCTGGAGGGGGGATTCGAGGGGCGTGAGTGGTGGGAAGCGGCGCGAGGGAAGTGTGATTGCGCTTGTACGCAACTTGGGCTACTCACCGACGCCCAAAGGTCTTTCCGCAGCGGTCCCAGCCACAAGAAAAAGGCTTCTCTTTGGTGTGTGTCCTCTCGTGCCTCTGTACGTGCTCGACACGCCTAAGAAGCCATGTGAGCCAAGAGTTCAGGGTTAATGTGATGGGGGATGGAAAGGACCTGGCACACGACTGACCTGAAGCGTTTGTTGCAGTACTTGCATGGTAACACCTTTGGTTTCTGATCACGGCCCTGCACAGAACCATGAGTGCGAGCTGGGGGGCTCTCTAGCGCGTGGTGTAAAGGAAGCATGACGCTCGACGCTCGACACACGTAACACCGGCGCCTATGCCAGGGGGGGGGGGGGGGGGGCTTGTGTCCGAACGGAGTAGCTTTGGCGTTGAAGAAGGGAAGGCGATCAAGAGACAGGCAGCAGTGCTACAACCTCCTCGGCGAGATAGGTAGCTGGGGTCGTTGCCTGGCTGAGGTCCTTGCGGAGAAGAGATGCGGTCCAAACTAGATAGGGGAACTTGGGGAAAGAGTAGAGTAGCTTCGGTGGCTACGACACGAATCACGCCAAAACCGAGCTTGCTTTCGAAGAGTAGTACCCTGACGACTAGGCTACGACCTTCTTTTCAGAGGCCAAGGTGGGGAGTTTCTGAGTGAGGGGTTGGAGACGAAAGGTTTACTCGCCTTGTTCGGGTCGAGAGGGACACCAACAGAGGAGACCAACAGATGGGGTAGAGGTGGTATAGGCTAGGGACTCTCGCAAGGGCATAGATAAAATCGGCGGCGTGGACAACGGCGAAGCAGCGAGATGTTTTGAGGAAAACACGGTGCGTCTCCGCAGGACCTTGGGGGGGAGGACCTGGGGTAAGGTGGAGGCAGAGCGAAGCGTCGGAGACATGGAGTGGGGGGACGGCATAGAAGACAGGTCGAGTGCCCTGCGAGCTGTCTAGTGTGGAGGCAGCCGATCTGAACGCGCGATTATAGCTCCGTCAGAGAGTCGAGGCATAGCCTGAAGGCTCGGGTCGATGCCAGGGTCCCGGGTGACTGGCGTATGGCGGCGGCCTGCGGGCGGGCCAGCTTCAGCCAAGGCGGCTTCGGGGAAGCGGGAGGTGAGACAGCCGCGAGGACGGGAGACGGGTCCTTGTGCGATGGCCTTCTGCTTCCGTGTGCCTTCTATACCAGCAGCGACTGACTGGCTGGTTTCGACCGGCTCGGCATAAGAGTCTGAAGCAGATTAAAGGATTTTGCACATGCTTCGCAAGTAGACGAGCTGCTGCGGTTAGGTGTCACACCCATTCTCCAGGACGTTTGCAAACCATGGGAAGTCGGCCGCAATCTTGCTTAATCGTAGTATTGCGCAAGACGGGATTGGATTTTTGCAATCGAAAGGCCCGGATCGTAAGGTTAGGAGCTGAAGTCTCTTGATTCTCTTACCATAGCAGAGATATGGCGTCAAGACTCAACACCACTACGTGCGCAGATCGATGCGCCAATCCGGCAGGTTCGGCGTCGGAGACGGGGGCCTGCAGGCGAAGAGAAGGGGATGAGTTGGGAAACGAGAGGTAATCTCTCCCCGCGAGAAAGAAAAATGTGGTGGTGGTGGTGAACGCTCAATGCTGACTGGAGAGCGGTAGCTTGGAGTGACGATGCGATCCAGGGAAGGTGGGGAAGCCCACTTGACTTGGTTGCTCCTCCCCCATGGGGTTAAAAACCTGGGGTCGTCGACTCCGCATTGGAGATGGGAGGGGGCCAGATTTGGATTGGCACGCCCGCTTCACCAACTTTACTTTTTTCTTTAGCATTCGAACAATTTATTGTTGTCTGTTCCAAGTTTGGCAGTTTGCGGCATCGACTTTGCCAACGCAGAAATCTGTAGTTACTCACTCACTCGCGCACACAAGCATGCACCTGCTCGCCGCTACTCCTGCTGCATCCGCCGACAGCACGAAACGAATCCTCGATTTTTCATCGCTGTCCGCGCACCCTGTCGTAACCCTGGCTAGGTGATTGACCGTCTCTTTGCCCAAGATTGTCCACCACGGCGACATGTGAGCTATCCCAACCCGGTAGGTCGCTAACCAGGCCGCCGATGTGTGCTTTATCGAGTGGCCGCATCTGCCACTCCCAGAACCACCATGCTGACCTTTCTCCATCAGTTTGACTCTACGCCATTCTCGCGTTGAGACATCTTGGCACTGCTTGTTCGGACGCCGACTTGGCCGTGTTCATGCGTCGGCGCATTTCGTATACTTGCGTTTCAATGCTTCCCTAGCATGTCATGGGGGGGTTCATGTGGCCGAGCCGCGCAGCATCTCGACGTGCCGACTGCGGCCGCCTTTGCCATGTCCCAAAGCACTGCTTCCTACATAATCACCGCCATCAAGGCCGGGGCCGCCACCAATGGCAGCTGCCCGAGTACAAACCTTGACCTGCCGTGACACCATCGGCCGTGCAACTCGTTTCCCTTTTCGAAAGGGCGGTGTTGCTATCATATCCCGCCTCGGGGCTGCGAACACGGCTGAAGTGCGGCCGCGCGCTGTCCAGACCGTGTGCGCCGGACCTCTGTAATGGCCCTCCGAAAACGCCGTCCTTCTCGCGAGCTCGCAGCATTTCGCACGTGATGAGAACAATCCTCGGAGAAGTGTATCATCCAAATATCTCGCCGTCTCAAGGCAAAAAGATTGGCGTATGCACTTCAATGCACATTCTCGCTCAGAAAGGCTGCTTCTGTCTTTGCCTCCTCGACCGGGATGACATCGAGGCAGAGGCGAACGCCAACAATCGTCGCCAGCCTCATCAATACGTGCTCGCTTCGAGCGCATGAGATGTCGTCGACGGTGAAAAGCCGCATTCTCTGGCTCCTGCTTCGCGCCATGGCTCGTGCGAGCTCGGCCTCAGTGCGCAGCCGCTGGGCCGGACCCCGACCTGAATCCCGCAACCCCGATCACACACGCACCCACATCTGATGTAGGATCCGGGAAGGAGTGCAGATTCGGGGTGCCAACAACAGGCCAGCAAGGGGCATACGCACTTTCAAAAATACGAAAGACGCAAGTGACGTGATCAGGGTGATCACACGTGTTTGTTCTGGAGAGACCTTATCATGAACAGCTGATGGACGCTTTCTGCGTATAGAGAATCTCTCCGCCAGACCGCTACATTCGCCGCCATGACTCGTTTCTACGTCTGGCAGGTGTTTGCATGGCATCCAGCATTGGGACCTCGTGAGTGGCGGATGCCTACCACGCGGTGGGTTGCTGCTTCGGGTTGGTTGGGCCGCATCAAACTCATGTCTGCTTGTCGCCGCGCGTATCTAATAATATCCCCAATCTACACCCATGTCCATGACTGAGCGGCGGAGACGATAGGGAGTATCTCACGCGACCACATATACACCTTCTTTCCCGGGAGCCTGCTCTGAACGCGCATACCAGCGACAGGGGAAGGGCTCGTGGCCAATTTGAAACCGGAAACCGGCTCTCGAGATGCAAAATTGCGTGGCAACCAAGATTGTATTCTCACCTCAGTATCGCCTGCTGGAGCTCACGTGTTCAATTCATCTACGACCACAGTGGTGACCGGGGGCTACCTTGGCCAGCGACGTGCTTCGTATAGGGGTGCATATGGAGCCATCCCCATCGATCTAGCTCTGGTGCCTGAAGCCTGCTCGAAAAGGCATCCCATGCTCGCACAGGAGACAACGGCCCATCCAGACAGTCGGCGGCAGTCTGTTCCCTCCTCCCCCTTATTGGGAGTCGTCGCAGAGGTGACGAGGCATGAACTTCCTCTTGCCGTCAGTTGGCCGTCATCAGAGCAGCAAGTCTCACTTTCGTCACCACAGGAGCGGCGAGGAAACACACGCACGCACGTACGCGCCCCTATCTCGCCGGCACAAGACGCGGGGAATCCCTGGAGTCGATGAGGCCGAAGGTGCAGACTTCAAGGCTGGCCGGCGGCGGCTCAGACTTGAGTCCTTGCCTTGCCCAACACTCCTATCCTCGAGGCTTGTATCGGCGTCATCCGAAAGCAGTCAAGCTGCAGCCAACGTCTACCATACCTCGAAAGCGCATTGCTAAGAATAACCGTCTCGAGTCCCGTCATCCTCTTCCGCGATTGTTGACTTGTAAGTATGAGTCTCGCCAGGCGCCCCGTCCTTGCAGCCCACTCAAGTGCCACTCCTCCCTCTTCAGCCCGTCACGGCATCTCGGCTTCCGCCAATCTCCATCTACCTGGTTTCCTAAACAATCCCGACGTCAAGTTCAGGCCAATGTCGCTATCGGCTGGGAACGGGACCTGCCTGTTTCAACCACAGCACCTCAGTCTCCAGACCCCTTGACGTGACCCTCCACGCACATCCCGTACTCGAGAGCCACGCCATCCAACAAGCCACGTGCGTTGCCGAGTCTCGCTGCGACTTGGGTAACTTTGGATTGATCCTGTTGGTGCGATTTTCCTCTTTCCCCGGCCCTCGGGAGCATGCCTGTGGTCAAGAGGATGGCGCCCGATCCGCGTGGAGGGTTGCGCCGCGCTTACACGGCTGGCGGCTAACCGAGCGATTTTGGCTTCCCCTTTTCGGCCAAGACGCCTTGTCTCAGAGGGATAGCAAACAGCGGGCTTTGCAGCGCGCAAGGGTTGTTGCGCGACCTTCCTTTACGAGCAAGTGGTAGGAATCGGATGAGAGTGTCTCGTATGCAATGTAGACATTGATGTCCTATCAAACCCGTCAAGGCGTCGGGCGGCATGTCTGGCCGACTTCACTCTTATGCTGGCAATCAAGACCAAACCTCCTTGGATTAAGAAGTACGTACTCCGTAGATGGTAGTTATTGAACTAGGTAAGTTTTTTACACAACTCACCATTTCAAACATGTCCAGGATCAAGCCAACCGCCCGGCCAAGCCATGCCCAGTACACATGTCCTCAGGGCTCACTTGCATCGAAGTCCCTTCACGTAAGACGGCTTTCAACCCTTTAGCGAGTAGCCAACGTCGCCGCTTTCGCTGCCCATCTTGACTAGACGCGCACGCATGTCCTCGGCGCGCTGTCTGTCGCCGTCCTTGAGCCGGGTCAGGTCGACCTGGTCCACCCAAGCGCCGATGCCGTGCTGCAAGACGTTGCGGGCGCGCAAGTTGCTGCCGCCAGTATGGCCGACGGAGCCGTGTAGCGTCATGCGCTCCTTTTTGCTGTCGTAGACACCCCGGTGCAAGATATTGTTGTTGTAAAAGGCAATGTCACCCGGTTCGAGCTTGACGACCAGCTGGTCAGGGAGCACCTTTTCGAAGGGGTCGGCGTTGCGCTCCGTGTCGGTGCGGGCGCGACGGTGAGAGCCTGGGACGAGGACGAGCGAGTCGTCATCCCACAAGGCGAAATTGTACTGGGCGTGGAAGGCGGGCCGGCCGAGGCGCTCCATCTCGACGTCGGGCGAGGCCTCGGCGGGGATGTCGTCACGGTGCCAGCGCAGCTCAAAGTCGCTGTCGGGGCGGACAAGCATGTTGAAGAGCTCCATTACGAGCTCGCCGTCGTCGCACTGCAGCAGCTCGCGGACGATGCTCAGCACCTCTTCGGAGAAGTACAAGTCGGTGAAGACGCCGCAGCCGGGCAAGGAGGGATTCATGAGATGCTGGACGCCCCAGATGCCCTTTTCAGGCGTCGGGTCCCAGGGAGGGAACTGCTTGCCGACTGTGCGAATGTGCGGCCACTGACCGGCGCGGGCAAGAGCCTCCACTTTGCGGCTCGCCTCGCGCAGGGCCTCGAGCCTGTCGCCCGAGACAATGGACTTGACGACGACGAAGCCGTCTCGCTCAAGATCGGCGAGCCGAGGGGATATCTTTTGCGCGGGCATGATGGAGGGCGCTCGTTTGTGACGAATCCAGGTGCCTAGTCTTCTTGTCGTCGCGACAGTGAATGGACTGACAATCTAACAGACGGAAGGTGTGACAATGTTGGTCTGTTCAGGGCGCAGAGGAGCCACGAGAGAAGCAGGGCGCGGAGACGAAGTGCTGAATGCAACCATATCCATATATGGAATGTGTCCGAAGTGCAAGCCGTCTTCCTCGGCCGACGGGTTCAAGAGGCCGCCTCTGCGAGTGGGGTCCACCAACGGCGACAACGAAACAAGCTTCCAAGCCGTCTCCAGACCCGCTTTGCTGGACCGGTCGTGAACCCCTCACCGGCAGCGTATCTGCCTCCAGGAATTCATCAGTGAGGATCCAGAGGGGGAGGGCTGAGCATCTGCAACGGAGTGGGGTTCTGATGCCCTGGAGGGACCTGAGGGGTGGAGTGGGGGAGGGGCCACAGCTTGGGGGCATGAAACAATAACCCCACAGTCGTGCCTGCTTGATGCGGATTCCCTCGACGTCGACTGCTTCCATGCCAGCAACAACAAAGTGCAAGTACGGCAACTTCACCTGCCTCATCCTCTCAGCTTGATAAGCAAACCAGGGAAGGCACAGCGCAGCAAGCTCGTAGCCTGACGTCGGGCAGAACTGAAGCACTTTCCCTGCGTATCCATACAGAAGAACATGTATGTACACGTATGAGCCGCATGTCGGAATCCGCGTGCGGAGAAAATGCCCGCCCTGGCCGGCGGTGCGGTAGCTGGGCGTAACGTGCCATTGCAGCACTGTGTCACTGTCGCCGTCCAACATGACTCTTCGTCCGCCCCACGGGCTCACCATCTGCACCGCGACGAGACCTCATGGCTCGAATGTTGGACAGTTGCGCCGGTACTCCCGGCGGCCTATGATTACGATTCTCATAAAAATATCAGATAATAGTCGACTTCGACGCACGTCAGATTCGTTGCATGCATGGCTCCGCATCCCGTCCGAAAAAGGCATCCGCTTTTCAGGTTTCCTTCTCCATCACGCTCGCTTCCCTCGTAGCTGATCCAAGCTGATCCAAAATCATGTTCGCCGGACCTCGGCGAGAGCAGGAGAAAAGAACGGCCGCCCTCCGACAGCTGTGCTGCAGGAAGACGGCATCGATACGACATGGCTGCGCAGTTCAAGGCACGGCCCGCCGTCTCATTGCACCGACTCCGGCCACCGCACCACGAAGCCCTTGACCGTCTTCTGCACCTCGAGGTCGCCCGGGTCGCCGTTGAAGAGCGGCTTGTCCAGCTTCCTCTCCGTCACCTGCTCCACTTGGAAGCCCGCTGCGCGCGCCACGTCGAAGAAGGCCAGGTCCAGGCTCTGCTTCCACGGCCGGTACGACGTGAAGAAGACGTAGGCCGCGCTCTCGGGCGACGGCCGCATCGTCTCCCGGATCGTCTTGACCAGCGCTCCGTGCTCCGAGTGCCGGAACAGCAGGTCTCAATGTGGCCGGCGGGCTCGACGGTGCCGTCGCATTCGTCAATGTTCTTCTGCATGTTGGCCACGAGGTCCGGGTCGGGAAAGTCCGTCATGACCACCTTTTTCGCCCCGAGGATCCCGGCTACCAGCGACGGCAGCCCGGCCGCCGCCCCGAGCTCCAGCACCGTCTTGCCGCGCACTCGCGACGGGTCCTGCTCAAAGTAGTCGGAGATGAACTTGGCCCCGTTCCACAGGTGATGGGCCTCGGTCGGGCTGTGGCCGACCAAGTGAAGCGTCACAACCTTGCCGCTCTGCATCGTGAACTCTTGCTTGGTCGGTTTCGGCGACGGCGGATAGTAGTCCTCCGGATCGTCGAGCAACGACCCCATGTCGTAGTCGCCCATTGTAACTCAATTAATGGCAGTGATGTCCGGGAAGGGTAGATTGGGCGCCAATGGCCGAGCGTTACCTTCGCTCTGCGCTTCCGAGGCGGTTTCTCACTGAGACTGAGGCTCTATCGCGTAGTGAATGAAACCCAGACGAGCGAGCGCGAGTCGAGCCAAGAGGTGCGGGGCAGTTCCTTCCAGCCAAAAGCCTCGCCTTGGTTTCCGGCGTCGAAAAGAATCAAGAATGCTCGCAACAAAGCAAAAAGGAACCAAGACGTGTCAGTGGCCCATCCCGCCAGCAAGCCTCTGCGCGCAAGATTTTGGCCAAGGGTGGGCCCTCGACCAAGCCGCCGGCGTCGGGATCCACCGCCCATCAGCCTAGACTAACCACGGAAGGCATATCACGCCCGCAGAGACTAGGAACATGCCGAGATCGCGCGGCATCAACTTGGAAAGATTTTGTCATGAATTGATTTTGCTCTGCTTGACATGAACGAGGTGAAGTTTGGTGTTTGGTGAATTCGCTCAAAAAAATGGACGCGCCCGTCCTCAGCCGAACCTCTGCTTGGCCAGCTCGCGCAGCATGCTCACGGTGCCCTCCTCCCTCTCCTGCCACTGCCGCCGCCGCGCCTCCATCATCTCGCGCTTGGCCCGGTCGAGCTCCTCGCGGCGCAGTTCGCGCTCCGACTTCTTGCGCCGCTCCCGCAGCTTGAGCCGCTTGAGCTCCTCGAGCGAGTCGCCGCCAGCTCCTCGAGGCGCTCCCGCTGCAGGGTTCGGTCGGCGCGTCGCGCGGCGCGCAGGGCTTCGCGCTCTTCCTCGCGGTCCTCGAGGATGAGCTCGTCGCGCAGCGAGAGGTCCTGCGCCGTGGGGATCTCGGCGCCCACGCGCCGCCGCGTGGCGGCCTGTTTCTGTGGGAGCGTCGGTCCGTAATCGTCAGCGTCGTCGTCGTCGTCGTCGTCGTCGTCGTTGTAGTCATTGTTGCTCCCCCGGCCACTCGTCACCTCCGGCCCGCGCTCGCCCCGCGCCCCATCGGGGTCACTGCCCTCGTCGTCCTCGGCCACCCAGGACGAGATGCGCGAAAACATGTCCGGGTCGTACCACCCCTCGGCCAGCTCGCCGCGGTTCCACTTGCCGATGAAGCTCCTCCACCGGCCCCTGAACTCGCGCTCGTCCATGTCCCGCGCCTCGCGCTGCTTCTGCACCGCCAGGTAGTGGATAAATAGCGGCTCAAACGTCGCCAGGTCCGCCTTGCCGAGCGACCGCGCCGAGTACGGCAGGTCCCACCGCGGCTCGCAGTCCTTGGGCTTGGAGTCCCCGCGGCGCTCGCGCGACGAGTGACGACGTCGCCGCGGACGGTGCCGGTGCCTGCTGGAGTCTCGCGCCGCGCCGTCTGGCGATGCGCTTCTCCTTCTGGACTCTTCGAAGCTCCGACGCCGCTTGCGCCCGGGTGATTCGGACGATCGTCGTTCGTGGCCTGTGATGGGTCTGCTATTGTGGCGACGGTCGCGGCTCTCGCGTGTGTCCGGCCTATGCCTCGACGAACTGGGTGAAGGGCCGCCCCGGCGCCCAGGTAATTCAGGCATATCGTGTGGCAATGGGGTGTCGATGCGTCTTGGATTGGCTTCCTAGAAAATCGGAGGGCTTTGCGATGAAAATGCGCTGCGCGGTGCCTTCGCTGAGTACTGGGCAAGCCGCCAAAGGGAAAGTCGACGTGTCGTTGCAAAAGTTGAAGTTCTGTGATGACGGGCAGCTCGTATCGATAGCCGTCTGTCGTGCGACGACGAGCACGGTACTTCCTGGCTCGAGGCTGAGCGATGGCGCTGTTACCAGCCCCAGTGTCGCCTTTGCTCGTGCTTGTCTCGACTGCGTTCTTTTGGTCAAGCGTCAGTGCCTCTCGCGTCGCTTGAAAGATGCAAGTTCTTGCCAGAGGTTCGGCCAGGATGGCTCGCAGTTGCAACGACCTTGAGTGGTCCACTTTTTGGTGACGCTGACAAACTATATTCGGCGACTCCGCCCACGAAGCCAGCATTATGAGCTGGCATCACAAGACAACGTCCGTCATACCTCAAGCTTGAATGCTCGTCGGTTAAATTGACTCAAGGATTGAGGTGTTCCCCGAGTATAACAGTGCAAAGAGCGTAATGTTCAGACTGTCCGGCTTCCAACGTTTACGGCAAGCTTCTCGGGCTTACTTGAGCACAATCACTATCAAATGCACTCGATTCTTCCAAACACATTGCTCTGGCAAGGCTTCATATGGCAATCTACTGGATTGTCGCTTTTCCATTTCTGACATCTGCACTCATCTTCCAGGGGTATCGCTCTCAGCACACATAGTCCATCATCGTCCGCAGATATATACCTCTGCAGATCTCTGCAGAGAATCGTCTCTAATCTCCAAGCGTCGGTGATCGGATTCGATTTCACCTTTTCGAGGTCGACGCCCTTGCTTCCCAGCGCAGCTCAAGCCACCTTGAGCAAGATGTACATTCATATAGTTCAGAGAGTCGCCGACTCTTCGTCCGTTTGCTCGGGCCCAGGGTTGTTATGGATAACGCATCCTATGCATTGACAGTCGTCACCGCATGGACAGCTTGCGGTATCCCCTGCGCAGGAATCTCCAAACGGATAGCTGACAAAGAAGAAGTCGTTGGCCGACAGTGTCTGCTCTTCGCTCAAGCCAGAAGTGCCGTCAGATGGTGTCTGTGGTGCAGGGGGCGACACAGCGCCTTCTGCGGCGGCAGCGACCGGAGTCGTTGCCTCGTTGGATCCGTGTCTTGTGGAGGGGTCGTGAATACCGTCGGCACTGCCATTCGCGTGGCTCGCTGTGCCATTCGCGTGGCTCGCTGTCCCATTCGTGTGACCCCGTGCCTTTGACCCGTCCTCCATCATGGTGTTGTACGCCGAACGCACATAGTTTTGTGTAGCCTCGTTGTAAGGATGAGCCGCGCAGCCTATGCATTGGCAACCATCGCCACAGCTGCACTGATGAGAAGTCCAGGATGCACCACCTGGCGTGCTGGGTACATTGACCATGCTTGACGCGGCATATGGCGCCGGTCCTGCCATCCTGAAGCCATTGGGAGGAACGGGCTGCGCAAAGCTCATGCTCGCCATGAATTGCTTCCACTGCTCCGGCTGAAGAGGTTGAAGGAAGGACCCAAATTGTGGAGGGTAATTGAAGATGGTCGGGTGTGAAAAGTAAGGATACATACCATTCGTGATGGCCATGGGGTGCTGGAATGGAGCGATCATGACGCCGCTCAACGGATGCGCTGGTCCTGCAGTCGGCGCCGAGCTCAAAGGCGTGCCGTTCGGGGGAGACTCCGTCTTTGCGGAACAGCAACTCTTGGCCTTTCCATTTGGCGTGCCGTTCGTCGATGGGGCAGGCGAGGGCATCTGAGGCTGAACTGTGCTTCCTTTTCCGCCGCCTCCGCAGCAACCGCCGGATTTTGGTGCCGGATTTGCTACCGTCGAACCGTTTGTGGACTCGGCGTGGCCGTTAGTCATGGACTTGACGGCCGACGGTGTCATCATGGGAGGCTGCATGGGGTACGGGAACATGGGCGGGAACATGGAGGATTCGGGACTGAAAGAGCTACCGGGGGTCGAAACACCCATGGCGTACGCGGACATGTCTGACAATGGCGTCATTTGTCCATTCGGGACGGGAATTGCACCCTGTAACCCAGTGTAACCGGGCATGATGTTGAGCTGGCTGGCGTCCATCCTCCCGAGTCCGGCGAGGTCGACGGAAGGCTTCCTATTCGGTGCAATCTTAGATGCGGGCTTCTGGACGCGGAAGCTAGCGGTGGAAGCCTTGGGAGGGCTCGGCGGAGAAGCATCGCCATTACTTGCATTGCTGTCATCGGACTGCGCCGTTTGCGAAGTGCCGCAGCGGCATTTTTGCTTCCTAGGAATGGCAGCCGTTACTGCGGCACACGAACAGGGCCGCGAAGATGGATGAGGACAGGAGCTTAGTGGACGGCCAGGCTTGCGGACGGGCACCATGAGTCGCTCATTGGCGTGCGTGCATTTGGTAGATCGATGGCCGCGAATACATGGCTCGCTATGGAGTCATGGTCGGCGATTAGCAAAGGGACCAAGATCGACCAAGGAATATATGGGCAGCAGGGGCCTAGGGATGAGGAATCGACGTACCAGGCCATCTTCTGGCCGTTGATAAGCGGCATGGCGGGCTTTTGGCGACGCGACAGCGCCTCGGCCGCTGACGAGGCTTGTACGCGCGGCGAGAGAAGAGTCGGACGCGGCGAGGCGGTCGCACGCTGGGCTGCGTCGCTACTTGAAGAACGAGGCGAATTCGGTATTGGCGGAGCATCTAGTCAAGCAGAAACGGTCGATGTGAGGGCGCTCTGGACTCGTTCGTGAGCGTCTTTCGTGATGGCTTCGGGCCCGAGCGAGTAGATGGAGGGGTCGGACAGGATAGGGTGGGTTGCGAATGCGAGCGTCGCGGGGCCAGCCGTCGAAGTGGTGCGCAGGCCCGAGGCTCGCAGAAGGCTACGAGTCGGGCGCCGCGATCGCGAAGGCCGTCGGTGCCGTCGATGGGATGCAAAGCCAGGTGGAATGGGGGGGTAAAAAGGGCGAGGTTGTGAGAATGGGAAAGGACCGCGCGTGGCCCGCCAACCAGGCAGGTACGGAGGGCGGAGAGGTAGGTAGGTACCTACTGTACTTGCTAGCTGCAGCAGGTAAAGTGGCTAGGTAGGTACCGTGGCCTCGGTTCCTCGCCTTCTCCTGAGCAATGGCGGAAAGAAGCGGCTACCTGCCCAGGCCACGCTCTCGAGTCTCGACCACGGGACCCTTTCTAGGCCCAAAGGAACAAGGCGCCTTGCCTGAGCAACAAATGGGACATGTCGATGCCACCAAGCCAGCTCATTAGCGTCCCGCTGCCCTGCTTACAGCATGGCCGGGCAGCTCTGACGAGGGACTTTGTCGTGGTCCCTGGCCTTCGAGTGGCTTGCCCGAATGGATCAACAGCAAACCGTTTCATCCGACGAGAAACTCTGTAGACTCTATCCCAGCTCGACTACATGAAGCCCGGCATGCCCCCTCACGTGCTTGCTATTCCAGTACTATGTCGGCACCCTTGCTGAAGTCATTGCCCAGCCCGGTCGATAATCGACGTCACATATGCCGCCGGCATCTGCTATAGCGGGCGACTGGGCCCGTCGGCGAGAATTACTCGGCCTGCCCGCAACCGCGCCAGATGCCTTTCTGAAACCCTCGGCGCCCCAAGGAGCACGGCGGCGCCGTTATACGATCGAGCACGCACAGGCCGTTTCCCCAGCCGCCTCCCGCAACGCCCTCCGATTCTTTCGGGCTCCGTCCTTGCCTATAGCCGAGGGTCTCCGGAAAGACTGCCTACTACATGCGGCCGTGCAGTCGTAGTTTATCCAGCAGTGCCAAGAAACGCGCGTCCATGTCCTCGATGCCGACCTCGACCGCGCAGCAACGGACAGGGATGAGTATTTCCGGCCTTCACCAACTGCTCTCATTATCCGGCCTAGGATGATAGGCATCAGCCGTAGAGGCAGGAAATGGTGGAAGCAAGACTATTCAGTAGCAAAGATCGTCAAGCTACCTATCTCCTCTAACCTTTCGCCCTCGACTGCCCGACTGCCTACGCCTACATATGTCCGGATAAGAGAGGCCTGATTCGAAGGCACAGTTTAGGCAGGTAGACAACAATTCCGACCTGCACTTACTGAGATCCTCTTTCCTCCTTTCCTCCCTCTCCACCTCCAGTCTTGGCGGCATCGACCAAGGCATGCGGCAGCCGCATGGCAACGGTGCGATCCGAGATGCAACATGGAGCCGCACCGGGGCACCTTCACGCTTGCTCGTGATGGTGTGCCCGAGTAGAGAGCAAAACACTGCCAATCATGGACTCTTCACTCCGCCCACGGCTCTGCCCCTGGACGTCCGTCATGTGCGCCATCGACTCGACCGACATGCCTGCCGCATCGGCGTCGGGCTTCGAGAACGATTGAATTCCTCAATGAACTCCAGGTCGGCACCCTGAATCTCGCTCTCCAAAGTCGCCTCCCTGCCTTCAGTGCTGCACAGTAGACCCTGTCCGCGCATTTCCTCGACCCGTGTCTCGGGCTTTGTGGTGAATCTTCTCACTTCATCAGTCACGGCACCCAAGTTCTCCTCGGCAGGCAAACACCAACATGACCGCGAAAAGGTCGCAACCGTCTGACGATTGTCAGCGCCGACATGACCTCTTTCCAGTAGTCTGTGCCCATGCACGTCATCTCATACGGCCATGTCCACTCGCTACTGCATGCGTTGCTTAGAGACGGCCCGGCTTAGAGGCCACCAAAAGGGTCGACATGAGCAAGTTTCCATTGGCCACTGGCATGGACGACCGAGAATCGCGCCCACCCAACATCCTAATCGCGCCTGTGCAGTACTTTGCTCAATGAGCTACATGGCATGCCACTTTCTCTCGCGCAGAGATGACTCTCTAATTACATTCCTAAGCCGTCGCACCCGTCCCATGGTCTTGGCTGTCGCTGCAGAGGAGAGCGTCCTGCACCCTCGGCGCACTCGGCCTGCAGCATTGGGTGTGGCTTTTGAACGGTCCACGCCAGCTGCTTCGACATATTGCGCCGCTGCTGCTGCCTGTCCATCAAGGAGGCCTGGTCAACCGAGTAGACGCTTCCTGTTTGTCGCCTTCACTTGCTACCTCTCTCGGAATCGTCAGAGTCGGCAAACATGTCGACTGCTCGCATGCGTTTTCGTGACGGTTGCGATTGTTCGCTAGATGTGTCGGCTCGTCCTTGACCGGCCTCTCCGGTGTGTCGCGTTGGCTCTGCGACCTTTTCCTCAGTTTCGGAAGGAGCCTTTTTCGATTCCTTGGCTCCAGTGTGTCCGCTGTCGATGTCGTCGTCGCCAATAGGTTCGCCTTGCACATCATCGTCAAGTATCGGCTCGCCTTCTACGTCGTCATCGAGTATCGGCTCGCCTTCCACGTCGTCGTCGAGAATCGGCTCACCTTCCACATCGTCGTCCTCAATGGGCTCTCCCACAACATCGTCCAATGCAGCGTCTCGCACAACTTGATCCGGAGCCTCAAAAGAACTGACCTCATCTGCGACTGTTGGTTTGGCCGCCATCGACTTCCACTTCCCCTTATCCAATGAAGTCTCGCTTTGACCTTCCTCGACCTTCAGCGAAGGCGGCTTCTCGAAAGTCGACGCAAATAGCTCCTGAGTCTTTCCTGGGAAAACACACCAGCCTTCCCAAAGATTCAAGATGTAACTGATACTGCGCTTCCATTTTTCCGCTTTCAATCGACCCCAGCCGTACTTTTCAGGCATCATGCCCAAAAAGTCAAAAACTTGCAAATCTTTGAAAGCTTTCTCAAAAAGGCCTCTGAACCGCCAAGCACGCGGCAAGACCGTCGCAGAAGACGAAGATAGGATGTCGCTTACGAGGTAGAGCCCAATCAAGCTTCCAACACTCGTGTCTGTTGCTTCGTTGGTCTCATCTGTTCCGGCTGCTTGTCGAGCCTCCTTGGTGACTGTATTCAAGTCTGGGTTCGCACTGGTAAAGGCAAACGGCTTTCCAATGTTGGACACGATGAGGTCGACGACCTCGCTGACTCCTCGATCGGCATGATTGAGCGCAAAAGCCGTCACACGAGCAACATCTCCCTTGCGTAGTTTTGAAAGATTCGTGGGTAACCGCGCCATGAGGTGAACAAGCTTGGCCTTCTCGATGGGACTGAGGAAAGGCTTCTCCACCTCGGCGATGTTCGAACCGCGGTTGCCATCCCCTTCAGGCTCTTCATCATCCGAGGAATCGTAGTCCGGGTCCGACACGAACTCGTCCAGTTCGCTGATAAACTCAAAGGGGAGTGATTCGGGTACTTGCCACGGAGGTGCATCCTCGAAAAGGTTCACGTGAGGCTCGTGCTTTGGATTGGCGCGATATCCGGTGGTAAGCTCCCAGAGTCGCCAACGGTACCAGATTCCGCCGACACTTTTCGAGTCCCACAGCCATGCCCAGCGCTCATCACGCTGCACCTCTGGCCTGGACATGAGAAGGGCTTCAAATTCGGGCCCGTATTCGAGAACACGTTCCGCAATCATGTGGATGAGCTGAAGCAGCCGCACATCATCGGGCGGCGCTACGGGGACGTAGAAGCGGTCTGCTCGACTCGTAGCATTGAGATTGTTGTTATAAGATGTTGGCGGAGCAAAGCCACGATGTGGTCCATGAGGGCCGCCGAACTTAGGTTCCGTGGGCTTCTGCTCTATCAGCTTGGCTCCGAATGGCTGAGCAGGCGCAGAAGACGCGCCTGAAGCGGAAACCGGGTTCAGGACTGCAGAAGAGAGATGCCGATGTGCGGATAGATAGTACCCGTAGCCGAGATACCGGTTTTGTAGTAAACTGACGGCTGCATCCATTGCGCCTCCAGGTGAATCTCTCGATAGTGTGACAATGGCATTCGTGCACTTTTTCTCCGTACCGGACCCTATAGCCTGCTCGATTTTTACTGCGTCGACTGTCAGAGTGTCTGGAACCAGAGCCTTGATGGCTGCCGGCGATGTCCCGGGGGGCATGTTGGATAGTCTCAGTTGGGCTTTCGCGATTGCCTTGAGCTCTGCGCGCTCAATCGCATCTCGCTGTACCTCGTCCTCATCGTCGCTCTCGTTGTTGAAAGCAGCTGAGACAGACATGCCGGCTCCCTTGGACTCTTGAGCTGCAGATCGAGACCCGCGATCCCTTGATTCTCTCGCAAAGTCATTGAATGAGCGCTTCATTCCGAAAGTCGACGGCGGAGGCCCAAGACTTCCCGGCCCGCTCTTTCTGGTCGTGGACATGGCAAAGTGCCGCCTGCCCGTGTTAAGACCAGACGGTCCCCCGAAGCCATGCCGGGGACGCTGAGGCGCCGAGTCTCTACTTGATGCCCCGTCATCCTCTTCGTGGTCGAAACTCTTGACAAACTGCGCATAGACGGCTGCCGTTTCCGCCTCGTCACGCTTTCGCTTGGCTTCGGCCTCTGCCTTTGATCGCTCGAATGCGGATTGCTTGACGGGCTTGGCCAGCTTGGCTTCGGCGTCTGGGAAGTTTGCGGCTGGCTTTCCAGAAGACATGGCTGATGATGTGTGAGCTCACAAGCGGTATTGATGCTTCATTTTCTCGGGCGATGCAGTAAGATCTCATAGGAGACCTGTAGATGCTGAGGGTGTCGAGCCAAAGCGGCTCGCGGTGGGTCGCCATCCTGGACGCTGCAGGTGGCTACTTCGCACCTCGTTAGTAGCCACACCCCGCTATTTGCATCTGGCTCGTCTTCGTTTACATATTTGGCAGGCAGTATGAAGAAGACCTACCCTGAGCTCAACACTCTGCACGCCGATTCGAGTCAGGCTGAGGGAGGTCTTCTGCCAGAGACATGTGCCGTTTGCAAGAGGAAATGTTATTCTCGCTGCAGCTGATAATTTCATTGCCCTTGATGCGTGAGGGATGCCGTCATGATAAGGCAGTTGCACTTTCATGACTGAATGCTTCACGATCAGTCAAATCAAGGGGGTCTCTCATCGTACCAGTTGCATCTAATATTCGGTCATTTTCAAGTAGATCCGCATGGCGAAACGCAAGGCTGGCGAAGGAATAATCGCGAATGCCCATCCAGACGACTGAACAAGGTCTATCTCCGACCAGACTGGCAGTGCATGTACATCTAGCTCTTTGTTATTTACACAGGGATTTACTTGCAATGGAAAGAAGACCGAGAGGTCTTAAGCACACTGCCAGGTTCATCATGGTAATGTGAGCATCGAGATGCTAGACGAAAGCAGAATCCTGAAGCTGATTGAGAAGACTTGGTCCCGAAAGAAAGGCATTACCTCGTTCGACAGCCAGATCATCTAGCCTCTCCTTCTTGCCCCCCCTCTAACTCTTGAATCCCGATACGACACTTCAATCAGCCGTTACTCTCCTCCATTCGACCATTATTAGATGGCGTGGCGCCTGTATACGCGGATGGTAAGTACGGCTTTTGCGCAAATTCGGCAAACCCTTTTCTTTCTTACAAAGAATATCGATTCAGAATAAGGACTATGTCACGGAGTTCCAAGCAGTTAACTTCGTCGATAATCGAGCAATCTCCGATCAAAGAAAGATATATGCCAACTCGACATATGTCCACATCGAAACCCTGAGAGCCGCTACCCCGTTGCCCCAAATGGCTCAAATATCCCAAAGCTCGTCTTAAAAACGTCAACGATATTCCCCCTAGAGGGGGGTAATAGTCCATCTCTCCTCTCTGATCATCGCCCGCCAGGCTACACTGTTGGTGATTCAGTTCCCAATAAAGACAGCAGAAGTCGCTTGGGTCCGTGATAAGTACAGTGCTTCGAACCTTGTGGCCTATTATTCGAGCAATCTTTGTTTTTTGTTTTCTTTCATGTAGCAGTTCTACGGGAATACGGCGCCCGTCGTGGAAACTACCTTGAGATGGCGTCACACCGTCCATGATGATTCACTGGTGATCCTTTGTCGCCAGCGGGCGGAAAAGCTCGAGGCAGCGTCATGAGGTAAACTGAATGCATGGACTTGACGGCCCGATGGTTGAAATCGCATAATGACATTTTGCTTTATGCTAGCTTGGCGCGAATCTCTGACCGAGTCTTCTCAAGTTCCTCGGCCAGAATTCCGGAGGCGCCGCCACGGCTTCCGTCCTTTGTGACGAGCCGGCCAGGCTCACCCCCCGCTGCCTTCCATCTCCATTTGCGCCCCAGCTTCCCCCCGTTGCCGCTCATGCAGTCGACAACTTTGTCGCCCAGCACGGGGAGAAATTTGTACGCGTGCCCGCTGTCCCCCGTCGCCACAAAGAGGCCCTTCCAGCCCGGGTGCCAGTCGACCAGCCAGTCCCCGTCCCTCGTGTCCGAGTACCAGCAGATCCTCGTCTCCCTCCAGGGTCGCATGTGCAGGCCCTCGACCGGCGTCAGGTCCCTCAGCGCACTTCCGCTCGTCCGCGGGGGACGGGGGCAGCGCGTCGGCGACGGTCTGCGGGTTCTGGTAGCCATAGCTGTGGCGCGCGACCTTGAGCACCTTTTCCCGCGGCGGGATGACGAAGAGGCCCGACGTCATGTGCAGGACCACGGGCTGCTTCGCCAGCTCGGCCAGCTCGGCGTCGCTGATGTCGACGTAGCCGAGGACCTGCCCGGTCGCCTCGACCTGCCCCCGAAGGTCGATGAGCTCGCCCGTCCACGCGCCGGCGGCGACAATGACCAGGTCCGCTCGGAGCACGTCGCCGTGAGATAGTCTGGCGCCCACGACGCGGTTCCCCTCGGTCTCGAGTCGCACGACCTTTGCGTCGACGAAGCGGACTCGCTCGGTGGCTTTGACGCGCTCAAGGAGCCATTCCATGCCTTTGCCGGCATCCGCCCAGCCTGAAAACGTATTCGCGTATCCCCAGTCGCCAGCGTGGCCCCGGATTCCGAGATGGTCCTTGACCGCCTTGCTGGTCTCGAGCGTGCGTACCCGAGATGCCGGATAACCCTTAGCCGCAGCGTAGGCGACGACATTCTCCCAGCTCTTCTTAGCATAGCCCATGGGCCCGAACTTGTCGTCGGTTGGTGCGTCAGCCGTCAAGACGAGACCCGACTCGGAATATCTCCCCTGCCCACCGAGCTCGTCATCGCCTTGCTTTCTCCATTCTGCCTGAGCGGTGGTTGCCAACTCGGTGTAGTCTGGATCCGCATAGTCTGCTCGAATGATCCTCGACGAGTCGACTGACGCAGCGTCTGGTGGAGGAAACTGGCCACCGGACTGATCGACAACGGTTATGAGGGCGCTGCGGAAGGATGGTCGTCTGGCGAGTGCCCAGGCTGTGCTAAGACCGAACAAGCCTGAGCCGACAATGAGTATTGACGAAGTCTGCTCCTCCATCTGAGTGCTACCGTGTGTGGGTGGGACCTGTCGAAGCGTCGTCACGATTTGTTGCCTGTTTTCGAGATATAGTCCATTGATGCCAGAAACGGCTGCAACAAGTAGTTTATATATTTAAATAGATGCCTGTCCGTTACCAGTGGGGGTGGTCATTCAGTTTTTCCTCCACGCCCCAGCCTGCCATCTACGCCCTGTGCGGACCCGATCCAGCCTTGGCGGACCGAGGGTCAAACGACAGTGGCGACACCAGGATGTTGACTTGAGCATCACCATTGTCACTACCTTGAGTCACAACTGATGCTGTCGCGGAGCATGTATTCCACTTCATATGTCACAGCTAACAAAGAATCATCCTCATTGTCTTCATTTTGGGTAGTCACTATCTTTCGTGACTATACTAGCTTCGTCCTCTGCTCGAGTCACGCTCGTGACCTCCTCTCAATTTTTCACAGCCTGTTTCCCCCTCGAGACCGAAAAGACCTGCGCGAGCAGGCACTCAGCGACTCAAATGGTGGCTTAGGCAATCTATGTAATGTCGCGGGATGGGTAGTCTTGAATTTTTCACCCTGAACCATGTCCTTCGAAAGGAAGAAATATGCGCATCACCCTTGTCCTTCCTTTACCAACGCCAATGCAATGCTTAAAGAGACTGATACACGGAAATCATCATCTAGCTTGGTTGTGGCCTGCCAAGCGTGGAGATGCTTCCGAAACGCAGAAAGCAATCGTGGTATCGTGACCGAAAAGGTCGATTTTGTACAAACCATCATAAGGTTGTGATGTGAGATGTATTCACATTGACCGCCGTCTCCGACTTAGACCTTGCGGAAGTCTGCAAACGGTATCAGCGATTGATTCGGATTGAGAGACAAAACACATATCAACTGACCTTGGAGCACAGGGTAAATCATCTCAAAAGCCTGATAGATCTCCTCTCGCACCTTCGCACCAGTCAAGACAATCTTGCCGCTGACGAAGATCAAGAGGACAATCTTCGGCTTGATCATGCGGTAGATGAGACCAGGGAACAACTCAGGTTCGTAAGAACTGAAGTTGTGGTGGCGAGACGCAAGACCTTCCAAGCGAATGGGAAACTTGATGTCGCAGGAGCCGACAATGTTCTGGATCTTGAAGTCGGTGAACTTGGCGTTGAAGCCCAGTTTCTGGATGATGCGAGCATACTTGCGAGAGGCAAGCTTCGAGTCGTCCTCGGACTTGGCACCCGTGACAACCATTTTGCCACTGGCGAAGATCAGAGCCGTCGTCTTCGGCTCACGGATACGCATAATGACGGCAGCGAAACGCTAAGTCTTTGTCAATAACGTGCCCTTGCTTGGATGGTGATGCAGTGGCAATGTGAGCATACCTTCGGATTGTACTCTGCATTTCGAGCGTGCAGGGCAATTGTTTTGAGGTCCAGACGGCAGTCAAGGTTGACAGTGGCAACGATGTTCCTTTAGGAGTATTGTTAAGTAACGCGTATCAAGCAAGGGCTCGCGTGCTCAAATACATACTGCAAGGTAGGCGTAATCCCACTGGGACCCTGCGTGGCCGCAGGCGTGGCAGCAGGAGTTGCGGGAGTCACCCCATTTCCGTTTGCCGCCTGCTGGCCGTTGACAGCTGACTGTTGCCCAGCACCGCCATTGCTAGCGGGCGTGAGCTCGTTGGTAGCCCCCGGAAACGAAAGCGAGCCAGGCGCGGTGAATGCCTTGGCCTGAGCCGCGTTGGAAGGGTGAGTCTGAATGCCCTCCATGATTCGTAGTTGTCGAGCAGACTGCGATCGGAAACGAGCCGACTTGACGTTGAGCTGATCTAGCCTTTGATTAGCGTTGGTTTTGTGATGGAGAAATGGGCGACTCCTTCGTTTGTGTGAAATGACGCGTCAGGGAGCAAGGCGGTGTTGTTGCTTGATGTTGTGTTTGGGAGAGAAAAGAGTACAGAGACGGAAAAGGTGCGAATGCAGGTTAAGTGATCACTGAGTCACTGGCCCGCGGAGCTGACAGCTGCCAGCTTCAAAGAAAAATTTGCAGTGACATTGAACAAGTGGGAGAGTAAACAGCTGGCAGGGGGCTGCCAACCAGAAAGGTGTTCAACATACCACGTGCGGGAGATGAACAAGTAAATGTCTCCCCTACAGGTGACGCTCAAGCGTAACAGACGTTGCGCCGCGACAGCAGGCAGGCAACGAAAGGCAGAGAGTTGAGGCTTGTCGACTGCTGACGGGACTGCGACGATCGCAATCGAACGGTTCGAACACGGTCCGAGGCTTTTTACTTCAAGGGCAACGCGGTTCTCTTTGTTTCTTTGACTGCTCTATTGTTGTCTACAGAGGCAACGACCGGTAGATGACGACGACGTCGACGGCGGCGGCGGGTTTCGCTCCTCTGTCTTGGTCGGGGTCAACGAGATCGGTTGCACTTTTGGGAAGTGCTACAGCTCGAGGAACGTATTCCAGGTCTTCGGCTGGTGCGCAACGGTCGGATGCCAATCGACTCGACGCGAACGGCTCACGGGCTGTGCTTCAACCACTCGCTCACAGAGCTGGGGAGGTAGCACAGGTCTGCAAAAAGATTTCGCCGGACGATGCGGCAGATGCAGATTTGTGTCTGCGCAGAAAGGACCAGAAAAGGAAGCGTCGACTGCCGATGCAGACGAAAAAGTGCGAAGCAGTGGAGGCAAGAGCGCACAGCCGGGCGAAATGTGGGGCGTGACGTCGTGGAGAGGAAATTTTTTGGCTCGATGAGTGACCGACGTATGTGGGAGGTACGTAGAGCCACCGGTCGGGACTTCCGCGCGAGAACAGCGAAACAGGAGGGTTGGGGGAGGGCCTGGGTACTTATAATTTTGGCATTCGCGGGTCCAGCCAGTTCTCCCAGGCAACAGCAGGTCTGTGGCGCCGCCGCGGGCAGGCTAGGCCTGCTTTTAGCGTGGGCGCTAAACACGAGCTCGGCCAATGACTGACCTTGAAAGTGATGATTTATCTCCTTTGGCCCCACCGTGCAGCCCATCTCTCCCCCAACAGACCCCCCTGAGGTACCTCGATATCAAGCCGACCATCACTCTACACGGCAAAGACATCTAGGGTGCGGTGCGAGCCCGATGCGCACAGGGCGCTTCACGGCCCTTTTTTCCTTTGTGCCGCGTTGGCCACCGGTTGTCCTCACCTCGGTTTTTCTTTGCGATTGCCTGCTGAACAGAGCTCAAACCTGTTCCTTTTCCCTCACAAAAACTCACGTCTCGCTGCCCACCTCGACTCCAACCTTCCTAGGCTCCGAGCAGCGCGCCGACCACGGCCCTTCGATGACGACGACAAAGACCTGTGTCGACTCAGGCGCGCGACTATTGCAGGACGCTCTTCAGTCGCTCTTCCATCGCACCCTCATCGCAGCGACGAGACCGACGCCCGTACAGCAACGAAGCTCCTCATCCTCTCTCGTCACGACGCTTTCCCCTCGATAACATATCGTGCTGCGCCCTGCAGCGTGCCGCCGCGATAAGCATTTCGCCTATGGGCAAATAAAAGGGGGATGAGGCGGGGGTTGGGCGGCCGGAAATTATGGGCTACTGGTTGGCTCCGTTCCCCACGCCCCCCCATCAGGGCCACTGATGTCCTGCTCTCACCCTGAAGTTGCTTCTGGTCACCCCCTGGAGAGGCCCCTCACATACAGGCAGACCGAAGACACACACCCACACTGAAACACTCGCGGCCACCCCTGGGCTGATGCAACTGAACTCGCCTTGGAGCGCCTTTTCTTTCCTCCTCGACGAGGTGACGCGGCTCGGCTTTTGAGAAAAAAATCGACTCGCGTACGGACCACTCGCTGCTACCTTGGACATCAGTCAACCGCCACGGCGACTCCTCGACGCTGCTCGTGAGTCGCGGTCACCGGTCATGCTGGTTTGCGACATGCGCATGGTACGATGTGGTTATGCTTTCGCATCACTCGTTCGTCGACCTGCCCAACGCGCGCTGTCGTGGCGACATTGCGCGTCGCAGCCATCCGATGTCGCGACACACAGAGTTTTTCATCCTTCATGTGGGCTGCGACGAGGCGATAGGTTGCCAAAGCGCGAGTGAGTCATGGACACTTGTCCAACCACATGCCGCGAGCGGCTCCTATCCTCCAGGTGGCCCGCTGTTTGCGTCTTTTGAGTGGCTGGCCGCCAAGGTTCCGGTACCTCGCGCTCGCGTCCACGGTCCCACTGGCGTTACCCGAGGCCACCGCTCGCTGCGCGCGTCTGCATGTCCGCGTCCGTCGTCGCAGAATAAAGAGGAAATATGCGTGCGAGCTGACACATTTTCAGGGAAGAAGCAGCAGTGCTCTTCGCTTTTCCAATCAATCCAGCGTTGCGCGGTCGCAATGTCGTCGGTCGAACGTCTATAACAACCTGTCGCGCCCAAGACGAGAAAAGTCTGACGCTTCCGGGGTGTCGTGTACCGCTACCTCTCGGCGACACAGCCCCGGCCAAGTGGCCCGCTCGTGCAAGTACCGCCTTAACAATTTCTGGGATTCTAGACCTCCCCCTGGACTTTCCGGATTCTCCATCCTGGCCGACCGAGAGACCAAGTAGGCCAGGTGTCCGCTAGGTGTTCGCCGGCCTTGCCCCGATCCGCCCGCTGGCTTGCAAGACCCTTGCGACACACGGCATGTTCACTAAATCAAGACGAGTGTCTCTAGACGATGCCCGATGCATTATCGGAGTGTGCTGCTCTCTTTGCTTTATTTACTTATGGCCGGTTGCGACCGCTCGTCCGCCCTATGCTCACGCCGGTGCGCCTTATCGCCCCGAATTCCCAGATCAGGGTTCCGACTGGAACGGACACGTGGAACGCCCGGGCGCAGTTTCCTCCCGCAGCCGGACCTATTTTTTTGCACAAGATGCTTGCGCATCTGCCAGCCTCCGCTCCGTGACATCTGGGTTACTATCGACAAGAGCATTCTACTCTCAGCGGCCGAGCGAGCGTCCTGGTGGCAGACGCCCTTCGAAATCGCTCTCGGGCAGGAACTGCCAGCCATGGAATCTCTTGAATCGCATTCATAGACTCGTGCCATTTTCTGTATTGACGCATTGTGTGGTGCGTGAGACGTGCCGTCAAGTCATGTAGTACTTGGGCCCTTCGCCTCCCTGCGGTACTTGCCAATTGATGTCTTGATGGGGGGCCTTGATATCGCACGTCTTGCAGTGGATGCAACTGGACAAGTTCACGTCAGCTCGGCTCTTCTCAACGGTCTCGGAAGCAAGGGAGGGTGTGGGTGGGTGATGGGAGTCTCACTTTTGGGCATTGATCTGGAACCTCACGCCATGAGGTTTCGATTCGTCCTCGACGTACTCGTACACGCCGGCAGGACAAAAGCGATTCTCGAGACCCTTGAACGGGGGATACGTCTTTTCGGTATGCGCATCCCAGTCCTTGACTTGCAAGTGCACGGGCTGATCCTCCTCGTGGTTTGTGCCGGTACGAGAGACACTGGTGAGGATGTCGAAGCTGATTTTGCCGTCAGGCTTGTCGTACTCGATCTTGGGGAACTGGTCGGCGGGCTTGGTGGCGGCGTGGTCCGGGAGCTTGTGCTTGAGCGTCCAGGGGACCCTTCCCTTGAGGATGTAGGCCTCGAGGCCAGAGTAGGCCACGCCGCCATAGATGCCAAGGGGATTGTGAAACGAAGGGCGCATGTTGCGCACCTCCTTGAGCTCCTTCCAGATGGACGACTTGCGTAGGGAGTCCTCGTAATCGTAGAGGAAGACGGTGCCCTCGTTGCTCTGGTTCAGGGCGGTCCACGCAGCCTCGGCAGCCAGCATGCCAGACTTCATGGCGTTGTGCGTGCCCTTTACCTTGGGAACATTGACGAACCCTGCCGAGTCGCCAATCAGGGCGCCGCCGGGGAATGCAACCTTTGGTATCGACTGGAAGCCGCCCTCGATGAGAGCGCGAGCGCCGTAGGAGATGCACTTGCCGCCCTCGAGCACGTTCTTGAAGAGGGGGTGGTGCTTGAGCTTCTGGAACTCTTGGTAGGGCGACAGCCAGGGATTCTGGTAGTCGAGCGAGACGACTAGCCCCAGGGCCACGAGGTTGTCGCCAAAGTGATACATGAAGGAGCCACCGTAGACGTCCTTGGGCAGCGGGTAGCCCATGGAATGGACGACGAGGCCCTTTTCGAACTTTGCGGGGTCCACCTCCCAGACCTCCTTGACGCCGAGGCCGTAGGTTTGGTGCTGGCTGTCCTTGCGCAGGTCAAATTTGTTGATGACCTGCTTGCTCAGGCTGCCGTGGCACCCCTCGCCAAACATGGTGACGCGGGCGTGGAACTCCATGCCGCGCTCAAACGTGTCCTTGGCGGCGCCGCTGCGGGCGATGCCGAGGTCGTTGGTGGCGACGCCCTTGACGGAGCCGTCGGCGTGGTAGAGGACCTCAGAGGCGGCGAATCCCGGGTAGACCTCGACGCCGAGCTCCTCGGCGCGCTCGCCGAGCCACTTGACGAACTGGTTGAGGCTGACGATGTAGTTGCCGTGGTTGCTCATCTGCGGCGGGGCGGGGATCGGGATGGCCGCCGTCTTGGTGAGGAAGCGCATGCGGTCAGCGCCGGCGGGCGTCGCGTGCTCGAAGCGGTTCGGGTTGGCCTCGTCGAGCCAGTCGGGCAGCAGCTCGTTGATGGACGAGGGCTGGATGACCGCGCCCGACAGTATGTGGGCGCCCATGTCGCCGGCCTTTTCCAGCACCAGGACGCGGAAGTCGTCGTTGCCGGCCTCGCTGGCCAGCTGCTTGAGGCGGATGGCGGCGCTCAGGCCCGCGGGCCCGCCGCCCACGATGCACACGTCGACCTCGTCCGACTCGCGCTCGACGCTGGCCGGGTCAAAGGGCTCGTCGGCAACCGCGGCCCGGCGCACGCCCGGCGTCGTGCTCATGGCCCTAGCGGTGACGGGCGAGCATCCGGCGGCGGACCGCGGTCCAGGGCGACGAGAATAGACGGTCCGGGTCGACAGAGATGCGGCGGCGGGACGGAGGGTGCGACTCGGTTGCCATCTCGGCATGGCTCGGGCGCCGCGCTGGACGCACCGCGACACGGAGGCGGAGGCCGGAGCGGACATGACTGCTGCTGCTGCTGCTGCTGCTGCTGCTGCTTCTGCGACGAGCTGTGCCGGAAGAAGCAACGAGGCTTAGAGGATAGCCCCAGCGAGGTGAGTCGTCGATGAGGCGAGGAGCAGCAAAGGGGGGGCGTAGAAGAGGCGCGGCCCACCGACTTCGACTCGGACCGAGCACGGAGAGGGGTGGGGTGCGTGCTGCCGGACGAACAGTACAGTACGCTTCAGTAGACGTCAAGTATGCGCCAAAGTATGTACGTTATGTGTGGTTCGACGACTGATCGGGGTGCAAAAAGCTGAAGCTCCGGGGCCCTTGCACGCAAAAGAGTTACAATTACCGCGCCAGCAATTGGCCCTGATGATGGAGGTGCGGGTCCCCCGTTCTCACTCTCTCTTCCCCCCAGAAAGCCGGTGTAGAGCAAATAGCCGATTCAAGCCGGGGGGCCGGGGCGGGCTGGTCCTGGGGAGATGCGCGCCTTCTGCTTTGGGGGCGGCTCGTGCAAGGGATCCGCTCGAGCTTGACGCTGCCAACCGTGGAAGAGCCTCGGCACAGGCGCTCTGCTCTCACGGGCTTTCGCTCGGTCTGTATTACGCACCTGCCTTTGGTGGGAAGCAAGAGTCCAACGCTGGCCATTCTGCACCGCATTCAAAACCAAAGCTTCCGGGAATACCTGTTACGGCTGCATTCATTTGAGCCTCTCGCAAAATGTAGCCTCGGTGTGTCCGCTTGGGCCGAGGAACAGTCGAGCACCGAAAGTCCGGGGTCGGCCATCAAAACGGCACGTCACCGTGCATTGATGCAATTGCCTGCTACAGCAGTACAGAGTAGAATAGTGCACCTGAATGCATGAAATCTGAATCACCCCGTCCGTCCAAGATGGAGATATTTTTGACCAAGACATGCCGAGGGGCGTCAAGGGCCAGCCGGCCGGGCCGAATCAGAAATAAACAGAAACACGACGAATGCTGAATGGCGTTTTGGGGGTGCGCCAGTGCTTCATCTATTGCATGTTTACTGCATTCCAGGTCCTTCGGCTCGGCCATGTTTTGTCCCTCCTTATCGGGCGTGAAAGTTAGGGGCGAGGGAGACGCACGGCGGCAACCTCAGACAGCCTACCCTGAACCACGGCTAGAGGGCCCGGTTTATCGCCGGCGACTTCCCTTTGGACCAGTTTCTTCCCCCCTTTGACAAACCTCGACCTTTTTCTCCCTCTTCCAGCACCCCTTTCGACGTCGCGTCAGCCACCGCCCTTGCCCGCCCTCGAGATGGAGCGTCAAACGACTCGTGACTACTGCGGCCACCCGACGCCATGGCTCTCGCTGCAACCCAATGCAGGCTTCGGCAAGCACCCGCGCCATGAAGAGCATCTAGCCCCATCGCGGCGGTAGCCCTCTTCAACATGTACGACCAGCATCCTGCAGATGATTGCACCTTTCTCTCCTCGGTGGCTGGCCCTACCCCGCATCTTGGGGGAGAAATGGGGAAGCCGCGAAGCGTCTTCGGGAAAGACAACGCACTACGAGCTTGGCCACGATGCGAGAGCTAGACTAGAGCCCTGCCGATCAGGTGCATCTCAGGGCAAAGGCGCGCCCTTTTCACCCCCCAAGGACCCGACGCTTTCGCCCGGCCCTTCTCTCGACCCCCTTTTTGACTCAGACGCGCGACGACTCCCTCATCGAACTCGGCAGCGATCCGCAGACGTCGGCGACAATGAGGCACCAGCACGTCCTTGCCCTGGCCGGCGCCGTTGCTGCCGACCGGCCGGTGGGCCTTTCCGTCGCAGCGTCCGGAGCCGCGCTGCCGCACCTACGCCGTGCCCGAGGTGGAGCGCACCGTCGCCGACGCCCGCGCCCGCATCCGCGATCCGGACCTGTACCGGCTTTTCGAGAACTCGTGGCCCAACACGGTCGACACGACGGTCCTATGGACGGGTGTGTCGGCTGAAAACCCCGAGGAAGAGGTGCGTCGCCCCTCGGCGCCGTCCTTGTCCGTGAGCTGCCGCATCTGACTCGGGAGCAGTTGGCCTTCATCACCACTGGCGACATCCATGCCATGTGGCTTCGCGATAGCGCCAACCAGCTACAGTCGTACAAGTCGCTCCTCGGGCCCGCCGCGCGCACCAACTCGAGCGAGAGCATCGCCGTCCTCTACCGCGGCGCCATCAACCTTCAGGCCCGCTACATCCGCCAGTTTCCCTACTGCAACGCCTTTCAGCCCCCGCCCGAGTCCAAGATTCCGCCGAGGGCCGCCTCCGCCACCAGGCGTGACCTAGCCAAGCGCGCCGACGTTGTCGACCCCTCGTACGACCCGGCCGTCGTCTTTGAGTGCAAGTACGAGCTCGACTCGCTCGCCGCCTTCCTGCAGCTCTCGTGGGACTATTTTGAGGCCACGGGCGACGCCGACTTCTTTGGCCGCTTCGGCTGGGCCGCCGCCGTCGGCCGGATCCTGGCGCTCGCCACCGACATGATGCAGGGCACCTACGCCCATGACGGCAGCGTCAACAAGTCCCCGTACGCCTGGCTCCGCGACGCCACGAGCGCCACCGAAACCGTCTCCAACCGCGGCGCCGGCAACCCCGTCGCCGGTCACATCGGCCTCGTCCGCAGCTTCTTCCGCCCCTCGGACGACTCCACCATCTATCAGTACCTCGTCCCCTCAAACATGATGTTCTCGCGCTTCCTCAAGGCCTGCGCGCCCATCATGGAGCGCATCGACCCCGGCCGCGCCGCCGAGATGACGTCCATGGCAGACGGCATCGCCCGCGGCATCCAGGAGCACGCCGTCGTCCAGCACCCCAAATTCGGCAAGCTGTACGCCTTTGAAGTCGACGGCTTCGGCTCGTCCAACCTCATGGTACGAGCCTGCCTCCTGCCCCTTCGACTTGCGCCAGCCACTTTCCCCGTAGAAAAAAGCTAATCCGCGATGCCTGGCTAGGACGACGCAAACATCCCGTCGCTCTTGAGCATCCCCCATCTCGGGTACCGCCCCGCCTCGGACCCCACGTACGGGCGCACGCGCAACTTCGTCCTCAGCCGGTCCAACCCGTACCTCGCCTCCGGGCCCGTCCTCAACGCCACTGGCGGGCCCCACCTCGGCCCCGGCATGGCCTGGCCCATGGGTGCCATCATGCAGGCCATGACGTCGAACGACGACGGCGAGATTGTGCGCGCCATCAGGCAGCTCGTCGGCTCGACGAGTGGGCTGGGCCTGATTCACGAGTCGGTCAACTCGCACGACGACTCCAAGTGGACGAGGTCATGGTGAGTTCTACATCCGCTCACTGAAACATAACAAGTGTTGACGTCCGTCTGCCGCAGGTTCGCCTGGGCCAACGGTCTGTTTGGGCAAATGATTCTAGATGTTATGCACAGGAAACCTACCTTGCTTAAGCGCAGCTTTCAGAATTAATTACACAACTCCTCATGGATTCCAATCGCTTTCTACCTAGGCTCGTATCAATACATGAAGTTACAATCAGTTCATGGCGCCTCTTTCGCCGCTGCGTGACTCCTTTCCTTGCCCGCATTCTCGACACCCCCCATGTGCCTCTTGATACCCTGATGCTCCCCAGTCTAACTCAAGTCAAATCCCGCGCCAGACGTCACTGCGTACAGCAGCTTCTCTCTCAGCGTCTCCTCGCTCTTGTAGCGTGGCAGCTTGAGCAGGTTCACACACGTGCTCGTGCTCGGGAGTCGACTTTCATCTGTGCCGGCGTCCCGTATGCTGAACTTGGGATTGAGTTGCGAAAAGCCGAGGAGCGGCGCGCGCGGCGTCGAGCTCACGTACTTGAGCACGTCCCGCCTCTGCGCGTCGCTAAAGCTCCTCATGACCCTCCAAAATAGCTGAATCGTCGGGTGCTCCTGCTGGTCATCACCAATCTCGTACACACCGCTGTAGATGGTATTGCGCCGCAGGTCCTCAATGTCAATCTCGGACGAGTCGCCACCTACGAGCCTCTGCAGCTCCGACTGGTTGAACATGGAAAGCCAAGAAGGGTGGATGATGGCGCGGAGACCTCGCAAGAAGGCGGCTGTTTGCAGCGCAGGCTGAACGACGAGACGATGACGAGCCATGTAAGATATGTAGAGGAGGCGGTTATCGTTGTTGACGGTCGTTTCATCGCCGTGAGCTATCAACTTTCTCGTGATCGTCTTGACGGGCCGCCCAGGGTGCGATACCTGATCTTCGACCGTGAAGTCGAAGCCAAGTTCGGACACGTCGCCAGGGTAGTTTTTGAGTCGAAGCATCCCTTTGTAGAGCTCTTCGTCCATCTCGCGCAAATCATTGATGCTGCCTTTGTAGTTGTTTTCCTCTTTGGGCCCTGCCGACGGCCATTTGAGAAGGAAGAATCCCGCAAACGCCAGATCGACGAGGATGCCCTCGTACATGCATTTACCGACGACACGCCCCAGAAACTCGTACGTCTTGCACAATTTTGCCAGGGATTCTCTCCATTCCGTGTCGCGTTCCGTCCACCCGCGGGTGCGCAAGTCTTCTCGCAGTACATCGGCTGCAGTGGGGCTAGGGAATAAGAGACCTTGCTCGTTTGAGGCGAACATGGTCAGCTCATTATCAGACGTTGCGAATATCTCGGCTGTCACACTCGTCAGGAACTCCTTGGTCACACCGCCACCATCAATTCCGGCCTCGGGCGTGTCGAATTGGTCGACAAAGGTAATCTGTATCGGGTCTTTCAAGCCATCACCTAGAGGGTAAAATTGCGCCATGGCATCCTTGAACAGATTGCCTCTGCGGATTCGGGCGTGGTGCCTTCCGAACGGAGACAAAAACCCATTGAAGGGCGATCCACCTCCTCTCCGGCCTTGGTCAAGATGAACAAACTGTCGGAAAATCATGACTCTGGTATCGAAAGGCACGATGAAAGGCATGTGCTTGAGAATCTCAAGCCTGGGCCCCATCTCTGCTAGCTTGCGCTCTCTCTGTGAGCGCAGTTGCTGTAACCGAAGCCTTTCCAACCTTGCGTGCCGAGATAACCTTTGTGTGGTAAAAGAGGAGTACGTCGAATCGATATCATGATCCAGGGTGGCAGAGTCTATTTCCTCGTCGCTGCCATCCTCTTCTTCTTCTTTGTGGCGTATGTCGTCCTCTTCGATGACTGCGTCGATGAAGTCCTCTCCCTCCAATTTTCCAGGCATCAGCCAGTCATTCGGATCCAGAAAGTGAGTCCTTGAGTCCCTCTCATACATCATTTTCAGCGGTGTCGTCATTATACTTCGTATGCTGTCTAGACCAGTTTCCGCAGAATCTGCAAAGAGCGCTGGAGCAGCGGTGTTGGGGGCGCCAGGTTTGCTGGCTTCTGAAATCGAGTCGAGACGCGAACTGGAGTTGGGTTCCGATGTAGGTGGTTTGCGTAACAGCTCTCTGGGTTTGTAGTAGGTTGGGAAAGCTGCATTTTTCAGGAATATGGTGAGTGCCTTTACATCTTCCAGCGGCAAACTGCAGGCTCGAAGGCGAGATATCGACGAGTCTCCACGCAGTGTCTGGGCGGTCATGCCACTGGCGAAATCTTCGTCGTCACTGAGTCGTAGGATAAAGATATACAGCTCGAGAAACAGGAGGATAATGGGCCATTCCCCCTCTTCTGACCTGTGCTTGGGCAGCCGCCAGCTCCTGTGAAGAAATCTTTGTAGGACAAGCTGCGGCTCTTCCGATTCCGTTTTTACTTTTCGGAAAACAGTTGTTTCCTTCATCATCTGCCAAAGGTACTTAACCGTCGGAACCTGCCCCGATGGAGTGGGGATTTGTTCAAGAAAGAGGCGCATGCGGGTATCGTCAGCGCTGTTTGGAAAACACTGCAGTAGCATGAGTATGTAGCCGGCGAGAATGCTGGTTCCTTGAACGTCAAGACTTGACGAGCGAGTCAAGATGTCTGAGAAATCGCGTAGAAGCTTGGAGATGCCATCATGCTCTACGAGCGAGAGTAGCATGCGCGATACATACGGAGGCATGGACACGGCCGAAGAGTCCCTGATATCTTGAGACGACTGCTCTGCCGTAGCCCTCAAAGCCAGACGTAAGCTAATTTCCGGCGACAGAAATGATAATTGCGGGAGTAAAGCGCCGAGATAAGAAATGTTGCCGAACGGGTTTGGCCAGGAGTGGCCCAGGTCGATGAAATGCGCCAGCAGCCATAGAAGAGCGTCCTTCGACATTGATGCCTCGGTTGTCGACTGGTAAGACGTTCGTATTGTTTCGGCAACCTTGACGGCTGGTATGCGTTCCGAGAATTGTGGGACATGGGCTTCCAGCAGCACCATGTCGCTTTCAGAAAGGAAGCGGAAGACCAAAGCTTGGTAGATCGCCGTCTCTGCTACTTGGGTCAGAATAGGCTGGTTTCATTGAGTCTCTTAGACAGGTTGAGAGCTTACCATCAGTGGCCGCGTCTTTTTGCAAAGGTATTGTGACCGCTTCGAATAACAGCGAAGTGCATGATTGTGCGTCTTGAATGCGTGAAAGTTTGGCCAGCGCGTGATAATACTCCCCTACGTCTCGGATCACTGTGACTGGGGAGTCTGCTATTATTCGGATAACGAGTTTCAAGAGATATTCAGGCTCTTGGTACCGTTCGCTAGTCCAAGAATTAGCGGTTGCGGCGAATTAGGGGGCAAGCTCGGTAACACGACTTTGCTTCCGCGATTCATGACATGTGACATACTATTTCGATGATACGGCGAGTATCGAAGAAATCAGAACATCCAACAAACGACTCTGTCTGGAAATATGAGCGCCACTACGTAGCACCTTGTCCAAACCAACCGAGTCGCAGTTATGGGCGAATATCAGGGCGCGTCGAATATCATCGGCCTTTCTTCTGGAGAAGAAGGCGAGTAAGAGGTCGAGGACAAAAGGGAGTTGTGAGAGCGACTCGGTCGTATTGTCTGCCAGACAACGCAGCATCTGATCATAGGTGACTCTTCTATCATCAGCCAGTATCCTCCTCGACCTATGCCCTCTCCAAGTCTTCTGGATCTTGCCCGCTGCTTTCAGGCGTTGTCGCTCAGCCTGTCGTTTTTCGCGTTCGGCCTGCGCGTCCGAGACGGTTTTGGTGGCGTTGGAGGCCAGTGACGGACTCCATGATGTGTTGGCAAATGGATTACCGGTCTGGCCGCTGAGGTTGACGTTTCGTGGTCTTCTCGAGCTGCCGGTGAAGGTGGAGAACATGATGGCGATGGTTCTGGAATGGACGTGCTCTAGGCGAGGTCTGAGGAGGTCAAGATCAAGTACATGATCAAGTGTCGCGCCAAGGTCGAAGGCAAACGGTCGGCAAAATCTCGTCGGGGAGAGGCAATGATGGCCCAAAGATTCGACCGGAGTTTTCGGTCAGTAATTCAGAGAGAGAGACACGCATACGTTGGCGGGGCCTAGTCCGGGAATGATGAGGTCAGGCAACAGCGCAGCGCTCCGATAAGATAAGAGCACGGAGAGTCGAGACTACCATGGAAGTCCGTCGAGAGCTTGTCATCAATTTACCATGTGATGATCTGAATAAGCGCGAAGCTTGTCACTTGACGGTGCTCATGTTCGGAAATACAACGGCAAAGTAAGCGCAGCTCTCTGAAGTCATGGCAAGAGAATGTTCTAGCACATTTCGGTTCGACTCTTTCCAGCTAGAAACCGATGGAGGTAGCTTGCTGGAAAGAAGACGAACGAACGCTCGAGCTATCGTCCTTAGTCATCCAGGGTGACGCTACATAGGCGGGGCATCCCGTTCTGGACCCCTGCTCTCAAGCTGTTGATGGTCTTGTGGTGCAAAAGTTGCCCCTCCATCGGCTTCCAAGACCGTTTTCCCCAAAGTCCGTCGATTACCCATCCAAAAAATCGCATCAAGCAGAGCTTCCTCGATACCCATCTGAGCCATGGCAGATAACTCCAAGCCAGGTGAGTCCTCTCATCAGATTACACTCCCCATCTACCCTGCGCGGCTACTTCTCTTGCGTGGGTTTCGCGAAATCATGTCAAGGTATATGCACATATAATGAGACGTTGCTGACCGGTAGGGCCTTGTCCCCATTTCAACAATTCAGATCCTACACCTGCCGAAGAGGCCGCTGCCCGAGCCAAGGAGGCCGAGGAGCAGGCAGCGCTGCCCTATAAATGGATTCAGACAATTGGCGACGTCGACCTAAGCTTCAACGTGCCCGGCAATCTCAAGTCGCGAGACTTTGTCATTGAGATCAAGAAGCTCAGCTTGACGGCAGGTATCAAGGGCCAGGATCCCATCATCAAGGTTTGTCTTTCTTATGGGTTCGGCGGCATTTCCCAAGGGCCTGCCTTAGTACCCTTTCACCGATACTAAACTTCCTCTTCCCCTTAGGGCGACTTGCCGCATGCCATTCACGTCGACGACTCCACGTGGACACTGTCTACCAACACCGATGGCACAAAGACGGTCGAAATTCACCTCGACAAGGTCAACAAGATGGAGTGGTGGCCGCACGTCATCACCAGCGCACCCTCCATCGACGTCACCAAGATCCAGCCCGAGTCGTCCAAGCTCTCCGATCTCGACGGAGAGACGAGGGGCATGGTTGAGAAGATGATGTTTGATCAGCGCCAAAAAGAGGCCGGCCTGCCCACCTCGGACGAGCAAAAGAAGATGGACATTCTCAAAAAGTTCCAGGAGCAGCACCCGGAAATGGATTTTAGCAACGCCAAGGTCAACTGACCGACTTATATATGCAAATCTTTCATTTCCTCGTTAGGGCGGCGTCAAGGGCTAGCTTTGCTTTTCGCTGAAAACAAAAAACACACAGACGCATCATATCATCGCCTTGACTCAAGGGCCTGCGCGGCTCGTTCCAGAAACGCGTTAAAGTCTTGCACTTGATGTAACATGCCACCAGTGGAGCTCGCAGAGCAAGCCTCATCCGCAACTCGCGCCAAGAGAAGCTCGAGGTTGGCAATTTCGGCATCCTTTTGTTTTTCACGGGGCAGCTCGGGTGCCTCCTGCCCTTGCTCGATGGCAACTTCAATGTCCTGCATGAGGGCCGATGTGTTGATGCGGAACTGCGTGCCGTACGGTTAGCGGCCTTGTCAGTGGATACCGGCGCAACGGCGACGATGATGACACTTACCGTCGACTCTTTATTGTCAGCCTCGTGCTTGATGCGCACCGCATCCATCCGCAAAGCCACCTGCTCCCTCTCCCCTTTGAGGCGAAGTATCTCTTCCCTGAGAGACAGCTTCTCCTTTTGCACTTGACGAACCTGCTTGCGTAACGAGTGCCAATGGTCCAAATGTATTGCCTGTCTTGATCGTTAGCACCGCGCCTCCAAGCCATCGTTACGGTCGGGAGTGATCCTCACGTGTTGCAAGAACCTCGAGTTAAGCTCTCCTCTGTACGCCTCGAGCGCGCGCATCTTTATGCGGTATTCCTTCTTCTTGGCCACGTTATCGGCGGCATCGGCAACTTGCTGAAACTGCGCCAACGTCGAGGTAATGACTTCGCCGCACACTTGGGCGAGCACATCGACAACGCTCTCACCAGCTCGGTTGGCGAAAGGGATGGCGACTTGAAGCGGGTCTGGCTCGTCCTCTTCTCCCGTCCTCTTCTTGATATTGACGAATCGCTGAACTGTGATTTCGATGGCCTCACCCTCATCCTCGGACATCTCGCCATCACCACTCTCGAGTCGATTTTGATCCGCCTTGTCAGGGGCAGTTTTCCGTCTACGCTGCTTCTTCGCTTTCGATGGTTCCTTGATAGTGCTGGGCTTGCTCTTCGTCTTCTTCTTGGTCTTCTGCGCTGCGCGCCTTGGTGCAGGGGGATCGGTCCTGTCGCGCTCATGGTTCTCGTCCGAGTCCGATTCTTCCCCCTGCCGTTCGGCCTCCGCAGGTCCTGAGCCCAGCTCCGGAGAACTGGCGCGCGCATTTCGTGTCCGTCGTCGCCGGTCTAGCGTTCTGGCGGATTCTGCAGGTTCTTCTTGCTCAACTTCGTCTTCAGCAGGCTCGGCCTCCAGTTCTTCAGGCAGTTCTTCATTCTCCAGCTCCACACGCTCTTCAGCGATAGGTTCTGGTAGCGAATACTCTTCAGCAGCGACGCCGCCTGCATGCTGGTCCAGCGACGACTCATCTGTGTTCGCAACCATAAAGACACGGGATGCGGAGGCACCCGACCTGCGGGATGTCGTCGAAGCTGCGCCATCACTTCTCCTAGACTTGCGCGCAAGCGGCGACGACGATGGAGGCGCCATGTCGTCCGTACTCATGGTGTCCTGCAGTCTCATTGTCGAGTCTGTTATGGCGCTCAATTGTAAGTTGCGCCGGCGCCCGCTTCCTGGTGCATGTGCGGGACTCTCTTCTATCTCCTCGAGGATGGCGCGCGACTGCTGTGAGCGCGGCGGCGATTGCAGGCTCGGAGCTGCCATCACTGCGTCGAGCTCATCCGCACCGGTATTCGCAAGATTCAAGGTCGCCGAGACTGCTCGAGCAGAGACCCTCCTCGAGCGACCAGACGAGCCACTCGCTCCATCTGGCTGTTGGCTTCGCGCCGACGAACTTTGCGGCAATGGGGGAGACTGAGTCGGCGCCTGCGCGGGGGCTAATGGGGGCTTCTCCGTCGAAGACTGCGTAGCGCTCCGGCGCCGCGAGCTTTGTGCGGAATCTTGATCGTTGCGCTTGCGTTTTCCGATCGTCGTGCTCGGGCTCGGGCCCGGGCGCGGTGAGCTCGGGGGTTCAGGCGCGGGCTGGTCCAGGCCCTCAATGTTGAGATTGAAGGAGTCATCGCCAATATTCGTCCGCCTTGCCTGGTCAGGTTCTCTTCAAGACAGGACGCACGACGCAAGGTGAACCTACTGGGCGCCTCTCAGCCGCTCATTGAGTCGCTCAGCACGACGTTCACGCCCTGCTGCTCACGATCCCCGTCAGCTCGAATCACGGTGTCGTGGGGCCGTCGAAAGACGCACCTGCGGCCATGCCAGGCAAATCCGCAGACGTCGCGGGAAAAAAGAAGCTCGTCGCTAGGTTCGCATAGTCGTCGGAATCGAAGCGCGAGCTTTTACAGAAATTGCCGTGCACGCGAGGGGGGTGGTGATGCGATGCCGAGGTTCAGGCTGCTTCGACGCGTGAATTGGGAGACGCGTGCGGCAAAGTTGGCAAAGGCAAGAGAGTGACGTCGCGGGGCAGCGGTGGAGAACCGGCGGTCCTCAATGTACGTACAGTTTTTGGATCGCCGCCCGGGCGGACTGTTGGCCTATCACAAGCTGCGGAAATGAATAGTTTTATCTGCTTTGAAGACCTCTTGAGATGAATTGCATAAGAAAAGGACGTGCAAGCTGTGTTATTTATTTCCTTGCGTTGAAAGGGTATCTAATCCAATGCCATTCTCCTTGCGCCAAAATCCCAAGTTTATCCCTCCGTGTTTAATGCAAATGGCTCCAGAATCCTGTCCTTGAAAGCAATCGCCATCAAGGCGCAATCACCCACTGCGTAGCTTCTTCGTCGAATACGTGGCTGCCAAAACGTCAGCATCGCCGTCGTATGCTCGAGCGAGGTTCTTACCCATGAAACGTCTTATTCGTCAACGCATCCTTGCCGTACTCTGACTCGAGCATGTCCTGGTATCGGTACGGTATCATGACCGGGACTCCTTCAAAGGTGGTGTTCCTCAGTGGGAATAGGAACGTATCCTGCGCCTGCGTCAACATGTCTCGGCATCCGCAGACCCCCTCGGGAACCTCACTTACCCGAAATTCGTGCCCGTGCTTGTCGTAGAGCACTCCGACCCCGGCGGGATGGTCGACGTTGTACCGGGCGGCCGTGATGTCAATGAACAAGCCCGTGGCCAGGTCGATCCAGCGTGCGTCGATGAAATTGAGCACGTCGTCCATTTCGCGGTGCTTGAAGTGAGGGTTGATATCGAGCAAGAAGTACCGGCCCGTCTTCATGTCGCCGTATTTGTAGTAATACACGGTCATGTTGTGGTATGCCGCCAGATAGAACATATCGGCCTCCGCGACCTGTAAATCGGCGTCAAAGTCCCATGGCATCACCTGCAGAGTGTTATCATGGGTTCCGTGAAACGAAAGGCTATGATGCTCCCGCAGCCCAAAGGGAAGCTTGCCTTTTTCCCCCACCACCATCCAAGGAGACTGCCATGCATCAACCATGTGTAAACGCCGAGGCCGCGGCAGGTCGCAAGAAACGTTTGTACGAGGTAGCGGATAGTCTTGTGTTGCGTCTCTTCGTCGAGAGGGTCCACCATGAAGCGGGCATCGTAATGCGGGTCGGTGCTATCGTGACATTTAGCTTCAGTGTAGCGACTGAGAGGGCTATATATCGAATTCGTACAGATGCTCCTCTGTAGATCGGTTAGTATATTTGAATGAGATTCAAGATACATTGACTGACTAAAGTACTTGGGCTCCGGATATTTGTCTTCATCAGACGGCACAAGGTCTCGCTTGCCCGCTGGACTTTTCGGTGCCGCGCCCCATGCTGAGGCGAACAGCAATAGTAGCAGCGATGCAACAGCCCGACGACTTTTCATCCCCTCTTAAGACCCTGGCGCTTGAGAGCCGGTGATGCGCGGAAGCGATGGCAGAGTGTGGCTCCAAGCGCCTCGATAGCCAGGGCGCAACGGCTCGGTCGGGCACTGGGTGTGACGAGTTGCCTCGCGCAATTGCTTCCTACCGAAAAGCTCTGCCGGAATACGCTGCTTTGCAAGTCCGACTTTGGCAATATAATGATGGCTCTTTGTGCCCAGACTGTGGATGGTGGGTGCTTGAAGAGTGATTACAGAAATAGGCGCAGGATGGCACTTTGTAGAAACAGGGAAGCTCAGGAACGGCTGCATGACGCACGGGCATGGGTGCTCCAAGTGCCGACCCCCGAGGAGCTCTTACGCGTCCGGAGCCGCAATAGCTGATGCAAAGTCACACACACAAGCTCTCAACCCCGCAAATCGCTGTCGCTCAGACCTGGTAAAAACTCAAGTCTAAGCCACTTGAAGAAGAATTGAACATGCAAGTCATGCAAAAAGAGATGGGGGACGCGAGTGCAGGGGCTTAGTCGAGTGCACGCGTATTAGCACTTTGAGGTTCAAGCCGCACAAGCCTCGACATGCCCTGCTTTTTCTCCGTCGTCACCGAAGCTGCTGCAATGCCACGCATTGAGTTTGCTGAAAGAAGAGTAAGATATTGGCCATTCGTTAATCATTCAGTTCTTCAGAAAATCATCCATGTGCGACTAGACGCACAACGGATATCCAAGTGCCCCACGGGAAGCGACGCAGGCCTTGTGCCCCTTCTACGTGAGCTACCATCTCCACTGACGACCGCTCGACAACTGTGAACACCTTGAAACTTGGCAGAACCACGGTCTCTGGAGCTTCTCACAGAACAGTCAAAGTTTATGAGCAATCGTAGTTGCAACCAATCATTTTCATGGTCTTGGCTCTAGAGCGGGTATCTTTCTCTTCATTTCTCTGCCACGTATGCATCCTCTGTAGCTCCTCGCCTGCGGCTCGTCGACCTGCGAGATTTGTTCTAGGTTGTCGAATGTCGTCTCTCTGTTGATGAACCTGCTCCTCGAAGCGGCGTGCGTCTCGAGTAGCCCTTGCCCGGAGATGGAATGCGACTTGCACCCGATGACCGAGGCTCGTCAAAGTCAAGGTTATACCGCATCGTCCGTTTTAGTTGATGAGCAATGTGACCTGCGGTTAAAATTGTCATCAGACAGTGCTCATCCGGAAAGAAGGAAAGGGGTGCTTACCGCCATGAAGACACATGCCAGACTAACGTACGGACTCATTCGTTCACCGATCCTCGCAAACTTCCACAGAATCCCCAGCGGTCTAAATGATAGTTAGATGCGCATCGAATCAAGCGGGCCAAGGACGTCATACCCATCCTTGTTCGAGTCGAGGATCCGCGGGAATATTTGGTGAATATACGCCGACGTGCATGTCAGGAGCAGTAAGACAAGCACAAGCGACTGGAGGTTGAATAGAGCCGTCTGCGAGATGTGCAATCAGTAAATGCATGCGCGCGACACAAACTGCGTAAGCGGAAAGCGTACCATTGTCGAGTTGGTTGTCGTGGTCTGAATGCTGCCAGGCGCGGCTCCTCTGGCATCGCTTTTGCCCAGTGACAGCTCCAAGTGTCCTCGGGAAGCCGTCCCGGCAAGCAGGCTCCGCGGAATATCAGCTATTCCGCTCCGCCTCTGTCACTTGTCGCATTGGTGGACCTGGTGGCAGGGGTCGATTGCCAACCGGGTCCCTTGCGGCGTGCCGTAGCAGTGTGATGCGGCTGGGCTGCATTTATTATTCCTCTCCCCACAGCGAACCCACCCAGACACCCACACCTGACGCAAGCTCACTGCTCGCCCTGCTGGCCCAAACTACCAGACCCTCACAGCCCCGGAGCTGTCCCCTTATGCGCGCCTCGTCATCGCGTCCATCCTTCACCACGACGGCCACGTTCACCCTATTCGCGAGGCCTGGTCACGCCCATACCTGCCAGAGGGCACTCTTCGATTGTTCAAACCTATAGAGCCCGTCCGGGTGACGCCCAGACTGCCACCATGACGGCGTGGAATGTAGGTGGCTGGATTCGTTATAGCCGTGGGCACGCCACATTATCGTCAGATACGCTGACCGCGACGTCCTCAATAGATCTTCCGCATCTCTGGCGACCTCTCCCATGCCCTCTCAAAATGCATTCTTATTCTCGCCATCCACCGCAACCGGAGCGCCGAAGGCGTATCCTTCATCACACAGGCGCTCTACGCTCTCGTCTTTTGCACTCGATATCTCGACATTTTTATCGAGCGTTCAGTCTGGAATCTACTGTTCAAGACGTTTTACATCGTAACCTCGTTCTACATCTTGGGTGTCATGCAATGGCTGTTTCCGCGCTCGCGCGAACGGGAGCTATCGTGGAAGATGGGCGCTGCCGTGCTAGGCTCATCGCTCGTACTCTCCCCGTTCGCGATGCTTCTCTTTGAGGACTCCTGGAGCTTCAGATCGGTATGAGAATCACTCCCCCGTCTAAGCTTTTGCATTTGATGCTAATCAGACCAAGTGGATGTGGGTATTCTCCGAGATCCTCGAGTCGGTTTGCGTCCTGCCCCAGCTGCTCCTCCTCCGCCAGACGACGGTCCCGACTGTCATCGATTCTTTCTACCTTCTGGCACTCGGCTCGTATCGAGCTCTGTACTGTTTGAACTGGTTTGTGCGCGCATTTGACTCGCGCAAGCCCGATGCCGTATCCGTCATCTTCGGCATTGTACAGACGGCGCTGTACGTCGACTTTGCGTGGGTGTACTATACGAGACAACGAGTCAAGCTCCGTGGTGGCGGCATCGTCGACGCCGACGACATGGGCCGTGGCTGGCTTCTACGGAGAATATTCGGCAAGCACGTCGAGGTGCCCGATGATGAGGAGGGTGCCCCTGCACTCGGCGGTCACGGCGAGGGCAGACGGGATGGGCGACCCAAATGGGGATCTCGTGGCATTTCCGTCAGCGCCGACGAAGGCGTGCTTGATGCCGAAAGGCATGACCAGGCGGACGGTGAGGACGACGACGCCCTCGACCCAGACGCCAGGATGCAAGATCCTGATGAATTGGCCAAGGCGCTGGACGATGACGACGACGCTTTTGCTGCAGCTGGCTCGCCGTCCTCAACGCGGGAGATCGGACAGGGCACACCGAGAGGCATGAACAGCGGGAGTGAGTGGCGGGATTGAGATCAGACTGACGAAACTATTGGGAGGCGCCTGCCAGTAAGTGGCACAACGCGCCACGCCATATCACGCCCCCTGTGACGCGGATGCGTCTGGCGTTGGACGAGGGCTTGAATAGGAATTTCTCACAGGTTGGAAGAGAGGGACGAGGAAAGACATGGCGATATGCCGCAACAGAGTGCATATACGAACCGCGAAAGCAGCGCAGGTGAAGCGTCAAAAGGCGCGAAATAGATTTTGCTCAAAGAGGAAATGGCAACGGGGCCAAGTTCGTCATCGTCTTGGGCCACGAGGACGTCGCACCATGTCTGCCGAGCTGGCGTGTCATGCCGAAGGTATTGGCATGTGCGTTCCGAATCCGCCCGACATGCACCTCGGTGGAGCCACCCCAGACACGGCTCACACTCGGTGCGGGGAAGCTCGGGGCAACTGCAGAGGACCTGGAGTGTGTTGGTTGCGACTCGGTATCACGAATGACGCCCTCATGTGAAGTGCTCAATAAGGTGTCGAGCCGTCACTTCGTCAATGCTGAAGGACGACACACACGCTCTTGATAATTTTGTCTCTCCAACACACACGATCGCGTGATTTATATACATAATGGTCTCCAACGAGAAACGAAGGACTCTGGTCAAGTAGCCTCCTGATTGCTGTAGTCCAACCCGTCCCTAGGGATCATTTACCTCCATGGGGCCTTTGGCAATCCCTAATCCTGCCACTGTGGCCCGGGCAGCGCCCTTTGCCGCCCGTAAGAACTCCAGTAAAAAGAATAATAAGTACCCTATGCCGAGACAGGTACATCCCGAGACGCGGTGCTTGGGTAAGACAGAAGAAAGGTAACAGAATGTAGCGAAATTCACGCCCATGATTCCATCATGGATGCCGCCTAACGATGCCTCCCAGATTAGAAGCAGGTGTAGGTGTGGTTGTAAGCGAATGAATCAGCCGACGAAGCGGCTTTCAAACTCATCGTATAACTTGGGGCTAATCTCGTCACTGCAGAGGCCCTCGACCTCAATGAGAACCCCCTTGCGGGCGTAGTGCTCAAGTAGTGGCTCGGAAGCCTCGAGGTAGCGCTGATAGCGGGAGCGGTAGACTTGCTCGTTGTCGTCGGGCCGTTGCACTAGAACCTCGCCGGTGATGTCGTCTCGTCCGGGGACACGCGGCGCATTGAACGAGGTGTTGTAAACACGGCCCGAAGCCGGATGAACCCACCGACCGGCGATGCGCTCCAAGATGACGGAGAACGGTGTCTTGATGGAGACGGCGAGGTTGATGGGGACAATGGAATCGAGCGTCCTGGCCTGCGCGGCGTTGCGCGGGTAGCCGTCGAGTATGAAGGACGCGTCCGGGTCTTCCGAGGCTTGAGGGGGAGGAGCGCCTGCGAGCCAGGGCTGAGGTGGTACTTGAGCCGGGGAGACACCGCCGTCGATTAGGGACTCGAATGCCGATGGCGACGAGCACGATTCGGAAGTAGCTGTGGCCTCTGCAGAGAGTGTCATGACGTTGGGAGGACCGTGGCCGTAGAGCCAGCCTCGATTTCGGAGTTCGCTCGAGATGAGGCGTAGCATTAAGTCGTCTGCAACCAGACCGCCCGTCTTCATTGTGTTTTCCGCCATTATGCCTGCATGCGACAACCATCAGTAAGCCGGCTGATTGAGGATGTTTGGCCTCCCGGACCGCTCGGAGTGCTCGGAGTACCTACCAAGAGGCGTGCGGCTCTTGACATTGTGGCGCAACAGGTCGCCAGTGCTGATGGACTGCAGCTGCGGAAAGCGCTGGAGCAGGCGCTCGGTCTGAGTGCCCTTGCCAACACCTGGGGCGCCGACGAGGATGACGCGGGCGGCCCTATTGAGACGCATGTCGAAAGCTGGCGAGTTTCCCTAAAATTGTATGACGAGTTGAAGTTGTTTGATTTTGCGCGCCTCTCACGTCCGAGAGAGGGGGAATTCAGTCCGCTATGAGCCGGCGATTGCAACTGTAAAGGAGGGGGTGACGGTGGCCGCGTTGTCGCGAGTAAGAGGAATATCGATGAAGCAAAAAGAAAGAAAAGCCAGGAAACCAAAATATAAACCTGAATCGCAAAGGAACAGCAGGTAAACAGTACAGCAACAGGTGCGGCAACGAGACGCAAGCGCGCGACGAAGTTGTCGACGCCGATTGACGGAGGAGGGGGTGGAGGGAGGAAGAGGAGGGCGAGGGAATGCGCGGATCGGATAGAAGTTCAATTGTTGAGTGCAGCACGCCGTCAACGGATGAGTCCAGCCAAAAAGGTGGGGTTTGGCCGCCTTGGCTGTTCCAGCAAGGGCCGGGCCCGCTACTCCTACAGTGGCAGGCACGCGGGCAGTGCTCGCTGCGCTGGCAATGCTAGCAGACCGCCAAAATGTCAGTGCCACGTTCCACGCCGGCGGTCGAGTCCCGGAGTGGATGGATCCACAGCGGTTGGCCGAGGGTCTAAGCTACCTTACTGTACCGCTTATAACGCCGCTGATCTAGGGGTCCAAGGATGTGCGACGCGCTCCAGCTCCCCGGTTAAGATATCCCATTGATTGATCCAAGTGCCAGTGCCCCTTGCGCTGGAAGAAAGGGCATTAGGCCATCGAAGTAGCAATGACCACTGACCAGCGTGGAGTACTCGTGCTGCGCATTGATCCGTCATGAAATCCGGGGAAAGCGACGGCTCAACAACATGCACATTTGGTGAAACTCGATGCACCAAGGCAAGCCTGCCAAACAGCTCATGGCAGGCCTCGTGACGCCAGGAATGAGAGGCTCACCAGATATCACTGTGCCAATCGACCTTGACTGCGGAGGAGATACAAAAGAATGTAACTTACATGCCGGCTACCGTGACGCTTGATCTCCCAAACAGGGTCCAAGGGTATCGACACACAGCAGCTGCTTTGCACTATGCTTTAATGAGAAAGCGTGTGCACAGTCGGACATTGCCATGCGACGCAGCCTGGATGGCCCTTTTTTCGCCCTGCGCCCGCCAGTTCGCCCTAGAGGACTCGACATGCACAGTCTAGATCCCGCCAGCGCTGGCCTCGTCTAGCCGCCTTCCATTGCTCCCGGTATAGTCGTTTGCGACCACCTAAGCAGCGAAGCAGGCCAAGTTGAGAAGGGTGAAAGACAGGCGAGTGCGCCGGCCTCGACCGGGGATGATAAACAGATAAGGGAGGAATGTAGGAGTAAAAGGGCAGTATTCGAGGCCCTGACGGAAGAAAGCTAGAGAGGTCGAGATCTCGGGGTTCAGATAAGCTTTAGCATCACTTTAATCTTGTAAACGCCTTACACAGAATAGAGTCTGAGGCGTAAACCTCGAGATCGAATCCGTGATCTTGAGGAAAGCACGGATACTTAAGCACCAGCTGTGAAAGAGCGAAGCAATTGCGCTGTACTATATCCGGGTTGATTCTCGTATTCACCATCCGCTCATACGCAGGGAAAGAGCATGTCTCCGATGTCGGGAAAAATAGGACCCCAAATTCGAGGTCGGATGCGTCTTGTCCCCCCTGCCCCCACGTACCCACCCCCTGTAAGAAAAAGCAAGCGTGCATTCCCGCATCGGCGCCGAACACAACCCCCAAGACACACGCACACCAACCACCAAAGTCAGACCCGAGATCCGACGACGCTCACGCCAGTCAGCGCGCCATGCGCTCCAGCCTATCATGCGATGCATGTCGGTACGTGGAGACTTCTACACTTGCAATTTACACGGCAAGCAGCAAGAAGGGTCAATTGGGCCTGCTGCGATGCACCGAGAGTCTCGACTTCATGACGGACGCGCTGACCCTTAAAGGCGCTCCAAAATAAAATGCGTCAATTCGGGCTCGCCACCGTGTCAGCGCTGCGAAAAGTCGGGCATCGCTGACTGCGCGCTGTCGAGGCCACGGCCCCTGGCCAGCAGGCCGGCCAGTAATGGAGGCAGCATCGATGGCAGAAGTCGCAAGCGGTCGTCGTCGGCAGCGGCTTCCCCGAGGAAGAATGATGTTCTTCGGCAACTCGATTCGCCTCCCGTGCCCAGGTCCGTCTCGGCAGCGGCGACGCCCAGGCCGGCCCCTGTGTGCAAGGAATCGGTCGCCGATGTGCCTGGAGAGACGCCGCCGTTTGTTGCTCCCATGGACATCGACGCCCATCTCGTCGGGCTACCCGAGGGCGTCGTTCTCAAGGCCCTAAACGTCTTCATCAACAGCTACCCTGAGCTTGCCGTGTTGCATCTTCCCACCCTCGTCCAAGACTTGCGAACGACCCGCTCGTTCGAGGGCAGGGCTCTCCTCGGCGCCGTTCTGGCCGTGACAAAGGCTCAGCTGGCGGTGCTTTCTGCATCCTGGGCCGGGACTCTTCTATCGCGCGAGGAATACGCAGGCTATGCCAAGAATGCCCTTGCCGGCTTCATCTTCCAACCCCCCAAGGTTCAGGTCGTTCAGGCCTTGCTCATAATCACTCTCCACGAATGGGGATCACGCGATTTTCATAAGGCCTGGATGTATTGCGGTAGGCAGCTTTTGCTTCAGCTTATTTCCAGAGCCGTTTTCCCTAACACTTTCAAATAGGCATCGCCATCCGCATCATGCAAGCGATTCACAGCTCGAGGGTTGCTCCGCATCGCCTCGATTCGGCCACAGCCAACCATGACGGCAATGATGCTGTTACCCTCGCTATAGAGACGCGAGCCTACTGGTCTTGCTTCATCATGGATTGTATGGTCAACTCGGGGACCTACAACCCGCCCATGCTACCCATGTCGGAAATGCAGAAGCTCAAGGTTGCGCGACCGCTAGGAGTTGTTGATTTTGCCTTTCCGCCCGAGAACGTACCGCCCTTCATCTCGGCAGATCAGTGCCCGCTCGCCGGAGAAGCCAACGGTCCCCTAGACTTCACCCGCAGCTTCGAGATCCTCGTCGGGGGCTTCGACATCTGGACACAGGTCATGACCTTCATCTTCAATGATGGTCGCCGCGCACCCGGCATGTGCGCTCCTCCAAACTGTCCCTGGGTCGCCGGATCCCCGTGGTCAGAATCGCGGAATCGGCTCGAGATGTGGCGAATCGGCCAGCATCGGAAGCTGCACTATCCCAGCAATTCCGTCGCCATCCACATGACACTCGGCTTTGGCGAGACGTTTGTCTACCTCAACCTCCTCTATTACACCAGCACTCTCATGCTTCACCGCGAGTACTTTCCCTTCCTTCCGACTCCGGACGCCGGGCCTTGCGGACCTACGGATCACCCGCCCCTTGAAGCTCCGGCCCCGCCTGGTTGGTGGGAAGAGAGTGCCCGCTTACTTTTCTCCGCCGCGGAGCAAATCGCACGCATTCTTCACGATGCTTCGGAGTGTGGTGTGCACCTCATGACTCCATTTGCTGGATTCTGTGCCTTTTCTGCCGCATACGTGAATCTCTATGTCTTCCGGTACCCGCTCATGAATCTCGGTCGCAGCCCCGGCGCCGAGCATTGCCTTCAGTTGTGTCTCGACTACCTGCACCAATTTCGACACGTTTGGAGCATTGCTGATGGATGGGTACGTTGATTTCCCTGCATCCGCTAAACTTGCTGACGGTGCCTTCTGGGATTAGATCAAAACTATTCATCAGGCGTCGCTCCTCTACGAGCGTGCCACCAAGGATGCGGCCAGATATCGCGGCCGCTCCCGTCGCGATTTTGACACGCTTCATCAGTCAGTCCACGAATTCCGCGTTGTCGATCGTTCTGACGACCACACGCGCGAGCTCGACGGTGCAGAGCATGCCCTTGTTCCCTGCTCGCTGGAGACAGTCCAAGAGGTTTCAGAAAACGCCCACGAAATGGACAGCTCTCGCGACGACACCAACAGTCTCCTGAACCAACTGCTCACGGAAGTCAGTAACAATGTTGACGAGCAAGGTGTATGGTCTCAATGGTGGCCTCAATTCCCGATGGCGCCCCCGTCTGCACCCTGACAGTCTCAATGAAGTCTATTCTATACTAATCTAAGGCAAGCTTGGCCTTGGGATTCAATCGCTTTTCTCCTAGCCTTATCTGATGCAGCAGTCTATTCATTGCGTTCAGATTTTGATACCCGCGCCATTCCAAGCGCATTTTGGTTTTCATGATGCTTCAGTGTTCGTTTCTCAAGTTTTGTCATCGCTTCGTTCAACATGTTATACACGCGCAATTATCTTTTTGTTGCGCCTTATTCGCAACGCTACCACGAAAATCAAGCCGAGCATGGACGTTGCTCCCGCATAATAGGCAGCCGGGCGATACTTAGTCGTATCACCATCGGTGCCTGCCAGTGCGTATAAGCGTGAGGCAATGGGAGTACCCTAAATCAAGGTCAGTCGAGTTGGGACGTGGACGTGACAAAGTGCTTACAAAAAAGTAGCCAAAGAACCAACTTGTCCACATCATTGGCAGCACACCCATCGTGTTTTCTGGGCCGAAAACGGAGCTGACGACAAGAGGGAACAAGCTGAAAAAGGAGCCGCAGCCGATGCCACTAATGACGGAAAAGAGTGAAAGAATTCCCATGTTGGACGCAAAAGGCCAAATAGCCAGCGCGCTGACGCTACAAAAGAATATGGCGATGACCGTGCTGTTCAACGGGCCGAGAAAGGAATCCGCGGTGAAACCAGCAAAGATGCGGCCTACTGTTGAAGAGATGTTCCAAATGGAAAGAGCAATGATGCCTGTCGAACTAGAATCGCTGATGGATCGAGCAAAAATGGGAATGAAGTAAGATGGTACTAAGAGTGGGAAACAGGCGATGGCCGAACCGATGAGGAGCAGCCAAAACTGCGTCTCTCGCCAGCGAAACCTAGAAGAATCGTCAGCGAGGTTCGGATATCTTGAAGAGCCATAGTTCACGGGAAACCATACCACTGGATAGGCGGGATTATGACTCGCGATTTTGGGGCTTGACCAATGCAGCAAGCGGCCGGGAGGCATACGGCCCACAGCAGGAACCCCAGGATTCGAAAGGTCCACGGAATGCCAACATGGCGGACGAGTTCATGGGTCGTGACACCCATGACGGCTGCACCAAGACTACTGCCGCCAAAGACGACACCGAGCGCAAGCCCCTTGTGTTTTCGGAACCAATAGAGAGGTGCTGTCGAACAGGGCTTTCCAAGGGAGCTCGTGTTAGTTACAGGCAGAGCAAGGACTTGAGCTCGTCGGAATTGCACATAGCTTACCATAATTGTCAAGCCTCCGCCGATGCCAAAGAGGAACCCATGCGTGACGACGAGGGCCCCCAGATGATCGACGAACCAGCTGGACAGGAACTCGCCGAGGCCGAGGAGGAAGGCGCCGAGGAAAGCCGTTTTGCGATATCCGTACCGGCGGATGGCCTTGCCCACGAGGATGCTGATGGACGACATGAAGGACGTGGCGAGCGAGCCGACAAACGTCAGCGACGTCAGTGACATGGACTTTTGTCGAGCAATCTCGGCTTGCAGGATGCCCCAAGAGTAGATGACGCCCATGTAGCAGAAGACGGAGCTGGCCGCCGCGGCGACGACGATCCAGCCTCTCCACGAGTCGAGGTGCGCCTCGTCCTCGGACGGCTGCTCGGCAACGGGCGTGGCCGCCTCGCTCGGCGTCGTCGTCGTGCTCTCATCCCCGAGCCCTACGGAGGAGCACCGCGCCGAGGCCGTCTTGCCGTTTATCGAGGCCATGGCGAGGGCCGGCGGCGTCGTCGTATGCTCGGTGAGCTAAAGTGGGCAAGGAAACCAGCGGCACAAGGGGGAAAGGGGGTGTGAGCAAGAGCGCCGAGTTAAGCTCCGCGATGGGCTCTCTTGGCATCTCCAACGGTACCGTAAGAAAAAAGCAGGAAGGGTCGAAGCCTTTTGCACACAGAGAAGGAGAGAGAAAATCTCCTTCTTATTCCCAAATACTCTTTCTATTATCCAGTCCCACACGCGTGTGACTCCTTGGAGCCGTCGAGGCCGTGGAGCACATGGCGTCTTCGGCTTTGCCGCCAGGGAAACCCGACGAACGTCTTTTTATATAAACGGGGACGGGGGGTCCATCAACGTCCCATAAACCTGCAATTGGGGGACTCTCAGCTCCTGCTCCAGTGCTGCGGGAGTGGAGGGGAAAAAACTACAGCACCTAGTTGCCGACGAGTCAAGCGCCGGCGGTTCTTCTTTGACAGGAGCCACACATGCGCGCGCGCGCCCTGTCGCCGACGAGGTCCACCGCCGTCGCGGTCCCTGTGGAGTTTTCGGCTTCGCGCCGTCGGGAAAAGCATGCGTACTTGAAACCCGATGGGCGCGCCCGTGGCGGCGCGTCAATCGACTGCGCGAGAAATCTTGCACACACGATACCTATACTGCGGTATACGAAGCACGGGAAGCAGGAAAGTCGAGGAATTATCGTGAACTGCGTCGAGCGTTGCGCCTGCATTTCCGGCCGTCGAGCTGCGGCTCGCGGCTTAGACGGGTCGTCGGCTCTCGGCTCTCGCCGTGTAAGTCGGTAATCCGCATTTACGACGAGTTACCGCATGCTTAGCTACCCAATTCATAGCCTTGGCTGATTTCCCCTCCAATTCAAATAAAGGCTCAAGGCCATTCACTTCGCAAAAAAGACCGTGTGTTGTATTCCACCTCCATTCTCGTTCCACAAAAACTCCTTGACATCGACGCCTTGCTTGCTCCAAACCACCGACGCCACTTCACAATCAACGTTGCTCAACGTTGCTCATTATGTCTATTCTGTCCAAAGGCTCCAGGCCTCGCTGCTAGCTAACTACTTTTACCATGATGCTCGATGGGTATTGTCTCATCCAAAATCAGGAATCAGCATCGTCAAAACGCCATGCCAGCCGCTCGTGCAAAGACGACCAAGAGAAACAAATGCCCGCCTAACCATGCTTATAACCAAGTCGCTCAAAACCAATCGCGCCCGCTTTCGCTTTGAAACCCCATAATCGCTCCTCCCCAAGTATCCATGATTTTATTCGAGTCGAATGTTTGCCCATTATGACTGGCCGTCCTGCCAGAGGATCCCACCCTGTCGATTTCGAATGGCGAATGTCCGCCCCGCCATCAGCTTCAATCCATGCGTAGGGTGCTTGGAATGTCTAAGCAACGGCCACGTTCCCGGTCGTCTTTGAAGGCGAAGTGTCATGGCTTCTGTTCATTCGTGTTCCACTGAGAGCGTGGCCGCCTCGCTGGTCCTAACGTCCTCGGCAATTGCCGTGAGCTGCTCAAATGTCACGTCCGTCGCCGGTGGCGTTCGCGGTGCGCTGAGAGCGGTTTGGTAGTCCGGCACAGGGACCCCACCAGTCTGCGTTCGCGATCGCGCAGGTGTCCGTACTGCAGTCGCGTAGCTCGGTACGCGATTCAACTCGGCAAGATCTGCTTCGTCAGGCTCGTAGTGTTCCACCGAGTTCCTCCTCGAGCAGTCATCTTGACTGTTGCTTCTAGTCAGGTTGCCAGAGTGAGGCTCAGATCGATGCGCATTCCCTGAGGACCCCGAAGGCGGCGAACCTCTACCCATCACAGAATGCATAGATGTGTATGAGCTATTACGCCGCGGAGCATCCAAAGGCACATCTGCAAGCCGTGAGGAGAGTGCTGCCGGCGTGATGGGGTCGTTGTTGGCCAGTGCAGCCAGGTTTTCGGACGATCCCGCCCGGGACATGGCGTAAAAGTATGACGGGCTGCAAACCCCAGACTGGATAGCGGGCGTCTGGAAGCCCGTGACATCGACATCCTCGTACAGCTGGTCCAGGACGTGCTCGCCGTATCCGGGCGGCGCCAGAACAGCCGTGTCTTGCTCGGTTGGTGCAATGCCAGGCGTCTGGTCGACCAGTGTCCCGTTCTCGTCAAAGGGCACGTTGGGCGAGATGAAAATCGAGACCGGCAGGGTAGCACGCAGCTAGATGATTGTTTAGCTTTGAACGTGACGTATGTCCTCCTGGTAGCTCACCTCTGAAGTATGACCATCTGGGTTTTTGAGAGCCACAGTGAGCTTGATTTTGTGTCGAACCTTGATGCCGTGATGGTTTAAATCTTGAATGCACTGCCGCAGGCGCTTAGGGAGATTTAGTGATTTGGTCAGAGTCCAGCCCTCCTGTCCGGTGTCCTCAATCATGTCCTGCCAATGTTCGTCAGGATTGACCTCAAACTTCCAAGTCGAAACTTCTCGCTCTGTGCGATGCTCCCGAATGTTCATGCCCGTGGATCCTTGAATCCAGCAGTCGCGAAGTTCAATAAATTTGGCCGTGATTTCGCCCAGCTGTAGCCCTTTGAGAAGTGGGGTGAAGCGCATTACCATATTGATGGTGCCACCAAAGACGACGGCTTTTTGCGGGATGATGATGGAGTAGTCGACTTTGTTGGGCCACGTATTCTCCACGCTCATGGCGTGGAGGAATTCGAGGGCGCTAGGATCGAGCGTACGGATCACGCGCAGATGCTTGTAAGCATGAAGATCGTAAGCAAGCTTGCCACGGCCGACTGTAGCTTTGAGGCGATAGGTAATGGATGCTTCGGGTATGCCCTCGACACTTTCGGCTGTGTCGCCGGGTAACGTGAACTCGAAGGGGTATTCGTAGTTGCCAGCGGGCAAGGTCGTGCTCTTGCCATGAGCGCCATAGAAAGGAGCCCAGCGGTGATCAAGTATAGTGATGGACTTGTCGACCTTTTGGCCCGTTACGCCCGGTGTACTTGCTCTCTGGTCAGTCCAACTATTGGACGGGTCCCGGCGTCAGATGAATGTGCATTGGCCGTAATCGTCGAATAGATGGGAATGGAAGTTGGGGAGGGTTGAGCTTACGATAATCTCTGAGTGCCCGTGAGGCGCAGCCGGACGTCCTCGACTCGCAGCGAGGACGAAAGGCACAGGACAACGACGCCCTTGAGTATCTGGCCGGAGGATTCATGGTCGCTGCCTCGAAATACAATGAAGTCCTGGTCAAGCCTTTGCGGGGTGTTAGTATCGGAAGAGCTGGCGCACGCAGAAAGAGGTCGCGCATGCAAGAAACGCACGTCTGCATACAGGCAAGGAACGGCGCACTCACCGGATGTCAAACAGACTGTAGCTGTTGCGCCCCGTGACGGCTGAAAAGGGCTTGAAGGACGGCATAGTGATGCTTGTCGATCGGCAGATGAAATGGAGGGGAGAGGGACGACTGCCGGGCAAAGCAGCCAAGAGAGCTGCTGATGGAAGAAAGCAGCTGCAGCGGCGCCGGAGGAGTGCCGCAGGCCAGTGGTTTTAATCCAGCAAGGCCAAGCATGCCACTTTTGTGAATCTGGACGGGTGCCAGCCTCTTGGCCGATAACGGTGGGGGGCACGACAGCAGCGGCGGGAAGGAGATGGGGCCTTGACCGTTGCGACCAAGCGCCGTTGTGGTTGACTTTATTGGTAGCGACTGAAGTAGGAGGGACTCCGTACCCACGTGCAGATGGAGCACGGAGATTCGTACGGTACTTGGTGCCTTATCTACTAGAGGTACGGTGGATCAACCCGGACAACGGCTTGATGGGTCAGCCTGCTGTGCCAGAGGGTGGGTCGTGGCGGGTTGCGTTTTGGAGGCGACTTTGTTTCGCGGTCAAGTGTGATTGCCGCCGCCGTCTCGATTGTGATGAACTCCCGCGTGTGCGTGTATGTAGCAGTAAGGTATCTAGATACTTGATCAAAGTACCAGCAATGGGCTTAGTGGTGGTTCCTTCTCTGTCGGTAGTGGTTGCTGCCGTTGCAACGCAGAGTCATGGAGACAAGGTTAGTCGGCCGGCCCATGTGCTGTGCGCGAGTAATAACAAGGGGGCAGGGTAGGAAGGGCGCTCAAGATTTTCCAGCGCCAAAGTGGAGGGGATCGGGAGATGATGTCCAGATGGCAAAGAACACGACTTGACGTTGCTCGCCGGGGCCGCGTGTGTAGTATTTGAATGCCTTGTGTTCCGCGTGCTAAGATGCCTGGCGCCAGCATTTCACAAGCTCCACGTCGCATGAGCCGATGTGAGCAGGCGCCGTCCAACTTTGAGGCCGCGCTTGCCTGTGACATGGAGTGTTGTGTGTCCTGCATTGGCTGCCTGCTCGCTTCTACCTGTTGCGGTACTCCCCTTTTCGGCCAATGGCGAGGCGCCCGTGATCGAGGCACTCAAAGGAGAGTCTCCGGATACACGAGCAGCTCCCAACAGCCGATACGCACGCTTCCGGCATCCTGACGATACAGCATGTAGGTACTGTAGGCATGTACATACGCACCCAAAGACACATTTCGGCTGCACGAGCAATGAAGAATGGCCGAGTAGATGCTACTTGTCCTATCTCTCATCGCGAGCCCCGTCGGCAGGTTAGCGGTACCTGAGCGGCAGGGGGACAATGCATGAGATCAGCGCCGGGTCAAGTACCCGCTACCCGCGCACCACCGTTTCCGCCATTGTAAACGCCGTGCTACAAGATCGGACCGTGCTGTACCTCACTTCGAGCTATGAGGACATGTGAAAGCTTCCTTCTTAGGTGAATACCGGGCAGAAATATGCGCAGAGGCGCCAAGGCGGTCAGAATCGTGAACATGCACGAGCGCGTGGCCACCCGGCGCACCGACGGGTACCCGTCAAGTCGCAGGTATCGAGTACCTACACGTGCTTTCGCAGGCTTCAACTCTTTCGTGCCCGTCGAGATAAGGCCTGAGGCAACACCGCACGTATCCACGAGTCTCGTCACTAACGTCAATACCTGCGTAGGCTGCATGCAAACACCGAAGCATCCCCATCACATCAGGAGACTTGGTCCCCTCGTACTGCATCCTGTGGCCTAGGCCTCACAGCTATTATGACGGCATCCGTACCTTATCTGACACAGCCTTTCGGACGCCAGCAAAAGCAACCACAACGTCCCGCAGATTGTCGTCAGCCAGTCGGCCGGCCCTCATCAGCATCTCGAGGAGAGGGTCTCGACGCACTTCGGGAAAGGGGCGGAGGGCTCATCCCGGCAGAGAGCTGCAGTCCTACGCAGTCCCTTGCTTACAGCGTTGCAGCACGTACTTGGCCGCATCGGCAATACTATACAGTGCGGTCGACGGCTAACTCAAAAAAGCCCATGGCGGCAGTCTCCCGTCCCAACTCGGCACCCTGCTCCCCCTTTCCGGTCTGTCTCAGCAATGGCGTCGAAGCATATGTCCGCATCTCCGCTGCTAGGGAGCGATTCTCGAGAACAGAGTACCGTGAGCCTACACCACGATGGCCAGCCACAAACCGATACGGTCTCAAAGGCTGCTCGGGAGGCGAATCCCGAGGCTCCGCACGCATGACACTTCCGCCGGTTCCTGATACTCTGACCACCTCCCAACAGCCATGCCAGCCGCGCATGAGAAACGTGCGCTCGGATGTCGGGATAGGCCGAACTCAGTCGAGGCACCGCACCACGGCGATATGTACAGTATGCACAAGCGGTGCGTGCACACTCGAGACTCGCACGTAAGTTGCGACACGACATGGCGACACCAATCGCCAGCGAGCGTTGTCGCACATGCCTGCCCTGCATAAGAATACTGTTCTGTCCCTACCTCGCACCGAGATGAAAGGTGATTGTCCCTCGGTCAAAGTCGATAACGCTGCGGGTCCGAGGCCGTCTGGGCCATGTTCCGTATCAGACGTTTATCTCGCTGTTCATTTGGATGCCGTGTGCGCCCGGCTCTCCTGACGCCACCCAGTGAGAGTAATCTTGCCGTGCACCGAGATGTTTTACTCCCTCATCATCCCGTCCGAAAACAGACCTCGGCAAGTGTCGCTCGATTCTTGGCAAAACCTGTACCATAGCTGGCGAATGGAGTGACCTCGGGCTTCAGACTTGCCATGTGCTTTCTTCCTCATTCCCTTGCGCGGGAGCACCAGCATCGTCATACGCGCTTCCGAAACGACAAGGGTTCCACTCTACCAGCGGCGCCGGCTCCGTAGCGATTTGGGATTGGGCGATGCCAACTGCGAAGGATGAACTGACATATTCCGGCTCTAGCCCATTGCTGGAGGTGCTGCTCTTCAATACATAGCCATGGGCTAAAGGAAATGATTCACTTGCGATTCGCACGAAACCGAGCCAAGGTTGAGCCAAGGCATGAGGATGATGGTTGCTTCAAGTGAAACCTACCGACTAACTTACAGTATGACTGCAGACTGGACTCGGTTCGGAGGGCGCCGCCGGAGGAGAGTGTATTGGAGAAACCTTTCTCCAGGCTGAGATGGAGCATTGGCTCAGTGCGCTCTTTACATTGCAAACCGCATTCGCCCCAATGGCTCCTTACATGAGTTCCCTCCCGCTCAGCCGAGATGGACTTTGAGTCTCATACCAACACCTTTGTCAACCCAATTTTTCCTCAGGCTGTCAGAGACACAGGGTATTGATACTCGTCATTGATTCCAAAGTCGCGCCAGAGCGTGCCTTCACGACATAGCTCAAAGAGTCGCAATTCGGCGCAGCTGAGTCCACCCCGGCGGCAAGGGTCCCAGTCTCTCGTGGTGTCTTGTTATAGGGCGAATACGTGGCATGCCAAAGGCGATGAAGAGGAATGTGACCGATACATGGCGCGGGGTACGGTCGTCGCAAGAACGCTGCTAGGAGAGGTCTAGAAACCAAAGCTGCTACAAGACGTCAAGTTCAAGACGTCGAGAATCCATGATCATGTGGTATATAAAGGAGGGTTCGGGCAATTACAAGTTCAGATACTTGGCGGCCGACCACGCATCCTCCATCGTCACTCTTGGGCTGCTATTAGACGTTTCTGTATTCACCATGAAGGTCGACTTATACCTCCTTACGGCTCTGGCCGCGGCGACAAACGGGGCGGTCTTGATGTCCGGGGAGATGCAGCGAGGCGGTTTGGCCGGTTTGGCCAGCATGATGGCCAATTCGCCCCCGTCATACGGCGGCGACAAGGAGCTCTTCGAGGATGTTGCCCGGTTCAGGACCTGCATCGTCGAGTCGGCATTCAGGCAGCTCTTGCAGCAGGGATGCAAGGGCGACGACAGAGCACAGGTGGAGTGCATCTGCGCCGACCAGAGGAAGCTCAAACACATCATCAGCGGCAACCTCAAGTACTGTCTGGCCCAGGAATACCGCAACGGCGGTAGGGTTCGCGAGGCAGCGTCGGGTATGTCGCCACGCTCTACCCGTGAACTCTTGTCGTCCTTTTGTCTGCTAACCTTGATTCCATAACCAGACGAGAGTGACTTCGGCATAGCCAGGATCTGCGAGGCCTACCTGTCCGAGTACCAGTCCTACAGTCATAGTCAACAAGACGACTTTTGCAGAGGAGGTTGCACCGTGATCGTGGGGGGATGAGGGTCCTTGGGAGATGCGTCGCCTGGGCGAGGCGACTGGTATTCGGCCCGGTTATCCACCGCCTTGATTGGCAGATGGGGCAACTCTACTAATGAATATCTGCTCCGGGATGCGACGCCGACGAGGGACAAGAGGCGGAAACTTTTCTAGTCTAACGACGGAAAATCGGGGAACAAGTCGAAATCCCCTGGCATGAAGGGCAGTGGCAGCGCGGATCGTTCCGACACCAAGAAAAGTGCTGGGTACAAGGTTCCTTGATATTAGCGGCTCTTTATCCAATTAGCGCCAGCGCTTGAATGAATTACATGTTAGACTCGAGTTTTCTAGCCCTCGATGCTCTCGATGCTCTTGGTGCTCTTTGTACTCGTGCTGATGGGGAATACTAAGCCAAACCTGCAAAGTCTCCGTTCGCCCTACTCTGCAGCACCTCGACGACATTTCGCAGCCGGGCGCTTGCCCCGATTTCCCTCCCAGCCACGCGCAAATCTCCCCTTGGGCCCACCGTAGCTCCTCTACTGGCCTCTTCCCTGTAAGTCGCAAGAGAGAAAGGGAAAAAAGCTGTCCGGCGCCGGTGAACGCACTGGGTTTGGGCGCCGCCGGCAGAGTCCACTTGCCGCGCCTGGTGGATTTTTTAGGGAGGGAAATCGGGGAGCTCGGCATCTTATCGGTGTCAAGGGGGAGGGTGGACATGTGCCTCGTGGCGACAGGGCAGGTGTGGGAATAAGGATGCGGTTCCAAGTCTTCCATTTTCTATTTTTGGTATCTTGGTATAATTACGAAGTGCTTGTAGATGAGCGACGGTAGCTACGATGGTAGGATAGATTCCCAGACTGCCAGAACTACGTCGTTGAAAATGCCGTGATTTCTTCGGAGCCAATCACATCATGTCCGAATGTCCGGACCCCGAATTCCTCGGTGCTCACGGATCGCGGCGAAAGTGTCTCACAGGGGAACATGACTGATCGTCGATCGACAGATTAATGACGAATCTTTTTCGCCCCCACTTTTCGTAACGTCCCATGTGCTGTCCTCATTACATGCGGCGCGGCCATCGGTCCGGCCAGCGTCCATTTGGTCAATTGCGCTGCTTCGAGAAGGCACGCAGACTCGTGTAGTGCCTTGCGTCCATTTATGCGACACTCATGCCTTTGCGGGCTCGTCCGACCTGGCCGCGGCCGCACCCATTCCTGGCCTGTTCCACGTCCGGACATGACCTGATGACTCGTCAGCCAATGGCTCCACGCCCGGGGATACGTGCTTTTGACCTACCGGATTTGCAGCTCGTGATGATGGCATCTTCGGTGAAATCGAGCCAGCAAGCGGGATGCGAGTCGATGACCGTCGTCTGCCTGCGTGTCAGCATGCGTGCTCGTACGTGCTAGCTGCAGAGGGATGCGGAAAGACTTGCCAGCACTGGTGGCAGCATGGGGATCCGCGCTCGCGGTTCTACCCGGTGGAATATGCCATCGCCCTCTTCGTCGGGCTCGACGCCTGAGTTGGATCTGATTCGAGAGCCGACGAGACTGGCTGAATCGGTGCGGTACACCATGCCAGATGGCGAGGAAACCGACATTCGCTGCCGTGTAGAGGTCTGTCGTACATCAGCTTCGGGTGATACCTGAAGCTTCTTGCCTCAACTTACCTTTGGTCGGTGTAGTAGGCCGACGCCAAAATCCCAGAGACATAGGCGCCCGTCCTCTCCAACGCTTCCGAACCTGTAGTTGCGGTCGTCGCATCGCCAGGGATCAAACGCCAAAGCTGTGACCCATGATTGGTGTCCCTGGCACCTTGCCACCAGTGCCGAGTCCGCCATGGACCAGATGGAAATGAGGTCATCCTGCCCTCCTGTCAAGACGTATTTGCCATCTGGTGTCCAGCAGACGCATGTCAGTCCGCCGTAGTAAGAGTTGAAAAGATGGAGGAGCCTATACATAAATCAGCCACTTCCAGGCAAAATGATTGTCGCCAGGGCCTGGCAGCTACATACTCTTCTCGCAGATAATCAATGATGCGCAACGTCCCGTCTTCACTGACAATAGCCAGATGCCTGTTGTCGGGCGAGAAGGCAAAGGCGTTGATTCTCTGGTTCGACAGCTTCCAAGCCGCAACGGGATTTGTCTTTTGATTCCTCGAATGAACCGACTTTTGAATGTGAAGTTTGGTTCCGGGATTTGCCCTCCTGAATGTGTCGCCGGCGTCGCTTCCGTTGAGGCTGGCGCCGTCTTCTTCGGGACTGAACTGCGAATCATCTTTTTCCTTGTCGTACACCACCATGCATCCGTCCATGTGCGATGCGAGAAAGAGGTTCTCGGAGCCAGGGATCCACATGATTTCCGACACCGGTGTGCTATTGATGACGCCCTACTGCGGTCAGTGCTGGAGGATGAAGGACGAATCGGCATCCCTACATTTTTATTCAAGCGGGTATATCGCTGCGAGATGGTCTCCCACCATATAATCTCACCGGTGGAGAATCCCATGATTACATCGAGATGCGCCATGCTCTTGGTTGCTTTATTGACGTCGTGACACAAGCAATGTGCTTTGGTGAAGAGAATTTTGGTCAGATAATCTTGCTGTTGGTGTTGCCTGTCAGCACAACGCAGACCATTCTCCTCGGCACGAATCAACTGACCTTGTTCGAAGAGGAAAGATCCAGCCATTGAAACGCACGGCTGATGTTGCCAAACGCAAATATGCCGTCGCCAGGCCGGTCCGTGAGCCGCCTCGACAGGCTCTCGTTGACGATGACGCGCGAGATAAAAGATGAGTTACTCTTGGTGACATTGTTCTTTGGCTTTTTCTTCTTGACGTCCTTGGTCGTGGCGGGCGTCAAGAGGGAGTTGCCCTCACCGAATGCCGGCGCCGACCCGAAAGTAATCGAAGCGGTACGGGTATCGCTATTGGAACCCGCCCGTCCATCCTCACTGCTGAGACCGCCTTCGGTCGAGTTTCTGTACTCGACCGGGTTCTCCTGTATGCTCGAGCTGTTGCCGTTGAGCGAAAGGGTCCTCTCGGCTGGGCCCTTGTAGGAAAAGGGGAGCGGCCGGTCATCGAGGCTGACGAGCGATATCCTGGTGCCTGCGACAGCAGGTTGAGGGTTCGTCGCCAATGGATTCGGGTTGACGACTGGTGCCTCGGACGGATGCGGTGGTGGCGTCGCAAGCTGCAGGTCCTCCTTGAGCACGTAGGTTCCTTGATGCCGTGTCAGTCTGTGCGCAGTGATGTGGCGAGCGGGGACTTACCCTCTCCGACGAGGAACTGCCATTCCGGGCCAACTGGATTGGAGATGGTATTATTGGTTTCTACCAAAGGCACGATGCCGGTGAGCCCGCTGGGGTGGTAAGGTCCGCCCGAGGGATATCTTGGCGGCGGCGGGAGGACACTGTACTCGGTGAGCGTCGGCGCCAGCCCATATGGAGCTGATGGCTGGCAGATTATAAACGTACAACATGCTAGCCCTTGTTCAAAGCTCGTCCGGGTCGGGGCTTGCGGATATTCGTATCGAGGCGACGGCTATGAAGGGGCCGGCGCCCCTCAACAGGGCCGGCGAGCTGACGTCGGTGCTACAGCTGTCGAGTCGAGCAAACGAGGACGGGTCTTTGAGAGAAGCGTTGGGGCAGTTCTCGTGGTATCGTTGAGCTGGTCACTTTGCGCAATGCCTCGAGCTATTATTAACGAGAAGCGACGGGTAGCGAGACTGACGACATTGGTTTTGGTTGCGATGCATTCGACACCTGGCTCGGGGTCGTCGGTGTGGGGTAATTGTGGCCGGGCTCCAACGGCAAACTCCACCGCAGCCGCCGACGGCTGATGGCGGGTGTCGATGGACGCGCCAGAAAGCTGTTGGAAGGATTATTGAAGATGTGCAAACTGGACTAAGTGAAATGTTGGATCGGTGCAAAGCCGGGCATATCCACGGATACACGGCCCGTGGCTACATACGTAGTAGGTACCTATCCGCCCAGATATTGACGCCCAAGTCATTGATTTGCACGTGGCGTGACAGCTGTTTCTCCATCAACGCAACTTCAGTCGACGTGGGCCCCAGTTGCTTGTCGAGAAACTCCATCATTCAATCATGTGTCGCCCCGCCAGCAAGAGGCGTCATCTGTCGTGGATCATCAATGGATCAAATCAAATGGATACTGCACCGCAACGGTGCCCAATCCCAGCTCGGCGGCAGTTTTAGGCCCTAGGCCCCTGTACTCCCCCTCTGTGACCCCCCAGTCCTCCGCCAATGTACTTCAGGTATCCCGTACCCCCAGCTCCTGACTCTCCAAACCTGTTCCGCTCGACAAGAGCTACACATTTGCTGCAAAAACAAGCCTCTGCCCTCCTGGCAAAGCCGTCGACGCCGACCTGCACTCCCGTCAGGCGAGGGACATGGGCCCGACCGTTCCAACGTTTTCCTAGAGGCAGACAGCTCGACGCGACATTTCCGCTCAGCATGGCCACAGGTAAAGCATCTCCGTTGACCGACCCTTTGCCGCTCCTTGTTGACGCAATCCTTCCTCCACCCCAGTGCGTGTCTGCGTCTGCGGCGATGAGAGCACCGGCAAGTCGAGTCTCATTGCATCGCTCGTCAAGGACCAGTTCATGAGCAACAAGATCCAGCCGGTGCTGCCCCAAATCACCATCCCGCCCAGCATTGGGACCCCCGAAAATGTCACCACCACCATTGTCGACACCTCGGCCCGCCCTCAAGATCGAACGACGCTCCGCAAAGAGATTCGCAAGTGCAACGTCATCCTCCTCGTCTATGCCGATCACTACAGCTATGAGAGGGTCGCCCTCTTCTGGATGCCCTACTTCCGCTCCCTCGGCGTAAACGTGCCCGTCGTCCTTTGCGCCAACAAGTCCGATCTCGCCGGCCAGGGCAACACGCCGCAGGTCGTCGAAGAGGAGATGCTCCCCGTCATGGCCGAGTTCCGCGAGATTGACTCGTGCATCCGCACCAGTGCCCGCGAGCACCGCAACGTCAACGAGGTCTTCTTCCTCTGCCAAAAAGCCGTCACGCATCCCATTGCACCGCTCTTCGACTACAAGGAGGGTCATCTCAAGCCGGCCTGCGTGGCAGCCCTGAGGAGAGTCTTCTTCCTCTGCGACAAGGACCAGGACGGATACCTCAACGACGACGAGATGCGCGATTTTCAGGCTCGGTGCTTCGACAAGCCCCTGACGAGCGACGATCTCGACAACATCAAGCTATCCATATCCAAGTCGCTGCCCGACTCCGACCTGGCAAAGGGCATCGACCAAGCCGGTTTCCTCCAGCTCAACAAGATATATGCCGAAAAGGGCAGACATGAGACCATCTGGATCATCTTGCGAAAATACCACTACACCGATAGCCTGAGCTTGGAGGATAAATTCCTCCATCCCAAGTTTGATGTCCCTGACTATTCCTCAGCTGAACTGAGCCCCGCTGGTTACCGCTTTTTTGTCGATTTGTTTCTTCTCTTTGACAAGGACAATGATGGCGGCCTCAACGGTGATGAGCTCGAGGCGCTGTTTTCGCCCACCCCGGGCCTACCGTCATCCTGGGCCGACTCGTCTTTCCCTTCTTCCACAGTGAGGAACGAGGCAGGCCACATTACGTTGCAGGGCTGGCTGGCACAGTGGAGTATGACGACATTTGTCGAGCCCAAAACGACGATAGAGTATCTCGCATATCTCGGATTTGAGCCCCAGAACCCCAAAGACTCCATTACCGCTGCTCTCAAAATCACAAAGTCTCGCAAGAGGAGAAGGCGCCCCGGCCGGGTCGAGAGAAACGTGGTGCTCTGCTATCTCATCGGCGCCTCCGGATCTGGCAAGTCTTCGCTATTGGATTCCTTTCTCAACCGACCATGGGAAGGGCTATATCACCCAACCATCAAGCCCAGGCGAGCCGTTAACTCGGTAGAGCTTCCCGGTGGCAAGCAAGTGTATCTGATCCTGGAAGAACTCGGAGAGCTCGAGCCAGCCATTCTCGAAAACCAGTCAAAGCTTGATGCGTGTGATCTCATCTGTTATGCATACGATTCATCGGATCCGGACTCCTTTTCTCACATCGTTCAAACTCGCTCCAAATACCCCGCTCTCGACGAATTGCCGTCAGTCTATACCGCACTCAAGGCCGACAAGGACAAGACGACGCAGCGGAGCGAGCTACAGCCCGATCAGTACACGTCATCACTCAACATGAATACTCCCCTACACGTCAGTGTCACCTGGGGCAGCATCAGCGAGCTCTTCGTCGCCCTCGCAGAGGCCGCCACCAACCCTAGTCTTGGTTTCCCCAAGACGGAGGACGATGCTCCCGACCGAACAAACCTGTACCTGACACTCGGAGCAACGGCATGCGCTGCCGTGGCGGCGGTCATGATCTGGCGTCGGTCGACCAACGCCGCCTAGTGAGAGGCTTTCCGTCACCCGAAGCCAGTTTCCGCGCCGCCGTCTTGGCATCGTCAGACATTGCATACGACGAAACATCTCCTCTTCAATAAGCATTACTGGTATAATTTGGGAAGGTGTCAATCGCGATAGAGTCCTGTATTCAGTTCCATGGGTCTCGCAGAGGTGGAAACGCAAAAGATGGATGGGGGAGCGGGTTCCTTGCATGACCATCCGCCGTCAGTCGTTTTTTATGATACCCAACTCCCCAAAACGGTTTTCTTTTAGTCGTAAATGTAATCATGATCAAGCCTAGGTCGAATGGCCGCACGTGTGCCAGTTATGTTGTGGCTCCTCTTCGCTTCTTTTCTTTTTGTTTAAGAACGCGTTCCAGCGCCCCAGCCTAGCAAAAATCACAAAGAGCCAGATCCCATTACGCGCCCTGGTGCCGACCTAGACTTTGTAGAAACAGAAACCAATGTAGAAGCTGGCCGCTTCCATCTCCTCGTCCGACACGAGCAGGGGCCCGCCGCCCCTCCCGCGGACCCCCATGCGCTCGCTCAGGGGCCCGAGCTCCGCGTCGTCCTTCTCCGCCTCCCAGATCTCGGGAAAGGTGCGGTGGAACTGCAGCTCGAGGTTGAAGTCCTCGGCGAGGGCGCGGAACGCCTCCCAGGGGACCACGTACTCGGGGACCTCCTCGACGGCCTCGTCGAGGAAGAAGTTGTACTTCCAGCCAAAGGCCGGCCGGAAGACGCCGTCCTCGGGCGTCTTGCCGGGGAAGCGGACGCGGTAGATGGAGTTGCCCCACTCGGCCGTCGGCTCCTCCTCGCCCTCTTCGAGCTCGCCGTCCTCAGGGTCCTCCGCGGGAGGGGTCCGCGCCGCCTCGGCAGGCTCGGCGTCGTCCTTTTTGGTTTCGCCGTTGGGCTTGCGTTTGGCGGCGGCCTTTTCGTTGAACTGCCGGACGCGCTCGCCGAGGACATCCGAGTTGGGGATGCAGCCGATGAAGCGGCCTCCTTTCTTGAGGGCGCCGGCGACGTTGCGCAACATGGTGCGGGCGCGCCCCTCGGTCTCGAATGCGTAGTGCATGGAGAACATCATGCTGACGACGTCGAAGCCGCGCCGGTTCATGGGCGACGGGTCGAAGCCAACCTGGCGGATAATGTCGACGTCCTCGATGCTCTCGCCATAGCAGTCCTTGACGTGGAAGCGCGCGTCGAACAAACGCGGAGGGGGTCTGCGGTTGGGACCACCGCCGCGGCCGCCGCCACGGCCGCCGCGGGAGCTCATGTTGCGGTACCGCTCGCGGGCCTGCTCAATACTCACGTCGGCTGGGTCGAGGCCCACGTAGAGCTGGATTGGCTGCGGCGCCTGCTGCCACTTACTAAGATCGCCGCCCTTGCCGCAGCCAATATCAAGCACGAGCAGTTCCTTGCCGCTGGAGCGCCCCGTCTCGCGCGAGCCCGGCGTGTGGTCCTCGTCTGGCGAATAGCGCTGGACGATGCAGCTCTTGATCCAATTGTTGAAGACGCGCAAGCCCTTGATCTTGCTATCCCTGGTCCTCCAGTCGCGGCCGCGCTCGGGCACGCTGTTGTAGTGCTGCCGGACGACATCATGGACGCCCCGCTGCCTGTTCTGCTCGGCCTCGGCTGCCTCTGCGGCGGCTGCTGCCCGGTCCCGCTCGATCTGGCGCTGGCGAATGGCCTCGCGTTCGGCCTCGGAGATGCGGGCCCGGGCTCCAGGGCGCTTGAGCTTGCGCGGCTGCTCAGACGGCGACACGGCGCGGCGCTTGGCCGGCTGGAGCGAGTTGGCGTTGTACGGCTGCGGCAGGTCGTCCTGGGCGTCGTCTTCTGCCCGGCGCTTGTTGTTCCTCTTGATGGGCGCTGGGGCTTCTGAGCCCGACTCTTCGTTTTCGTCTCGACCCATTGTGAGCTCGCGCGCGGTGAAGCGCTGCCGATGTAGTGAGAATTGGGTTCTGATTGAGGGGATGCTTTTCGGTGTGAATGATGTGTGCAGAGAGGTGCAGAGGGAAGTTCAGCCAGGCAGCTCGCTCAGCTGCAGCGCAGGCCACGGGTTCGTTGCTCGCTGCAAGTTACCTGGTGCAGGTACTTCGTACTGTGGCTGCCAACATAATTAAAGTTGGTGGCTGGTGCTCTTCAGCTTGCAGCTGCGCGTCGGACTATCACTTGACCCGCTAGCGGCGGGACACACACCTCATCACTCCTGCTCCCAAACGACGGCCGCCTGCCAGCTTCGCTACCATCTGCTAATCACGATGCGGGACCTGGACTGAATGCCGGTCAACCACCAGCACCTCCACCTCGCAGTGCTACCACACCGCACCACCATCGAGTTTGCCTCGCTCGACACGGTAAATAGATGCATCTTGGCCCCGTGGATGCTTTCCGCCTCCAATTTTGCATTCATCTCGACTTCATCGTTTGGCAACCTGACATGGCTAGCTGCTGAACTCGCCCGAGCAGCCCCTCCGACCTCAAAGTGCTTTGCTCTCCCACCCTCTCCGCCACCGCTTTGCCGCGACGACAATTTCTTTGGCTCTCGGCCACGGGTCCAGCATAGATCTTCTTCCCTCAAGTTGGCGCCGCTCGCACAAGTCTGTAGAACTGCGCAACTCGCCTTCGCAGGCGATCCAACTCCGCCACGATGCCCTGCTTCAAGGGCATTGCGGTGAGCATCCACGCAAACGCCGCCCCGTTGCCAGAGTATGGCGTACAGAGGCAATCCAGGCTCTCGCGTATCAGCAACTACATCCCCGTCCCGCAACCGAGCCTGAGTGGCGACTCGAACAAGCCGGAGCCGGCAAAGTTTGCCATTTCCATCACCCTGCTCACCCCAGGCCTGCCGATTCCATATTCGGCTCCCAAACCTAGCGATGGCAATCCATATCCGAAACCTCAATTTGTTGGCAGTCTTCAGCCGGGGTCCAGCAATGAACGTGGGAGATTTGCTGGCATTGTTACACCATACATTCCCATGACCAATTCGGAGAACGAGACGATTGCGGCATACATCTACTTTGATGGTCGCGCAAAGGAAGAGGTCGCTACGTTACTCCGCCCCGGAGAAGAGACATGGGTCAACAGCCGTTGGGTTCAAGTTCCAGACTCCGAAGGCGGAGGCCTAGCTGAGCGCGAGTTCCTTTTCCGCGAAGTAGGTCTGGAGCGTTGGCTTAATGGGCTCGATCTCAAAGGTCACGACGTCGCAGAGAAGCTGGAAAGAAGACGACAAAAGTTTGAGAAACGCCAGCGTCGACAAAACAAGCTGCTCAACGGCGATACGAGCGAAGATACCAGCACTCCCGGGCGAAAAGATACGTTGCGGTACGGAGCCGACGATACGTCCCCAATCGAGGCCGTCTTTGATTCTGACTCATGGTCTGACGACGATGACGAGCCTCCAGAGGCTACTGGCCAGATCAAGGTTGCCATGTTCCGAGTGCTCGCGTCTGGAGAGATCAAGAAGGGAGAATACTCTCCGCAATTCGACGCCCACGACGGAGACGAGGATACGGCTGGAGGTGGGGGTAACGGCATCAATGCCGATGTTGAGCACACGACGAGCTTTGCCAAGCCCAAGACTCTCGATCCCAAGACGATTAGTACTCAAACGGTGACGGGGATCGATGGGCCAGACAAGCCATACGCGGTCTTCACCTTCTTCTATCGAGGCGAAAGTAAGACTTACATCCTGCCTAACGTTTCTGACCTAGACTAATTATTTCTCCAGGGCAATTGCAAAAGATTGGTGTCATGCAATCGTCAAAGAACATTCAAGCCACGCCCGGGTCCGCGAAACGCCGCTCAGGACAGCTGGATTTCTCGACCATCGGCCCCCTGAAAGCTGGCGGCACCGTCGGCTTCACCGCTTTCCGTGACCAGGATACAGACGCCGTTCGCCGCAGAAAGGCTAGAAAGAAGACCAACGGCAATATTGCAGACGACAGCGATGAAGATGACGACGACGATAGCGAGCTCGTTGGCAAGATGGAAGAACTTGACGACAAGACGGGGGACGGACAAACGGTCGAGGACGATCCCAAATTTGGTGGCGAGCTTGCAGATGGCGTCAACAGGATCAGGGTATGAAACTCAAATGAACCGTCTTCGGGTCGACGTGCTAACAGAATCCTGCAGCTCAAGCGTGCGCACTCTACTGAGCCGGAAAGCCGCTCGACGCCCGAGGCATCTCAGAAAACGGCGATCGATGAATCGCCCTCATTGTCAAGCCTAGCGCCGGGACCTTCCCTTCCTAAAGACGTGCCTCCCGAAGCGCTCGTTGGCAGCCCTCTCAAAAAGGCCAGGCCAAGCATTGATCAGTCAAGTGTTGGCGATAAATTTCTTGCATCTCAAAGTTTGAGCGCCGCCCTGGACGCCGCCGTATCCGGCAAAACAGCAGCTGTTTCGGGCTCAGCAACGACTCGGGTCGATGAGGAGGAACTTTAGAAGCGAGCCAAACGTTCCACGAGCACTTTGCATCGCCAAACTATCTTATCAAACACAGCCCTGGAATTAAGCCCTTAATCGAGATGTCAACAGGTGTCGTAAAGCGGAAGACTTTTCATGTTGGCTCGACGGATAAAATCTGCAAGAAGAGACTGTCCGTCTATTGTGAACATTGACATGACCATTACGAATCAGGTTATCCGATTGGTCGTGCCTGCAGCGATCAGGAGCAAGACCTTAGGGGTTCAGGAAGCAGAAAATGGGAATCGGTATATGGACAGCAACAGGATAGCCTGTCCGGGATCGTTTCGGGCAGGATAGGGGAGTCGGCGTCCCGAGTCAATAGAGCATGCTTTCTCCGTGTGCTCCATCCCTTGTCCTGCAGAATACTCAGAATGCGGATCGGGACAGCACAAAGTGCCGTCTAGGCCAGCGGTTTTGCTTGTGTCTCATCACATGGGCTCCCGAACATTGCCTGTTGTTCTTTAATGAGGCTTTACTTCCATACCACAATGATGAATTCTTCTTAGCGATGTCTGGCCGCTGTACCAGCCTCCGTGACGTCTGTGCGAATATTGGTGAGCTTAACTGCTTGCTTGGTAAGAGTTGTTGGGTGAATGGGTAATTGGCCGTACACGACCATCGTGAGAAGAAAATCAAATGCTTTTGTAGAGGCGTTAAGAGTTACCGATACGTGTCCTTCACCACAGCCATGAGGAGCTGTCTGGCAAGGCCCCGGGATTGCACCGAACTCCAACCTTGCTCATAGAACCATCCCATCGAAGCCATCCAACCGTTTCGATGCCCAAGCCTCCCGCACAAGAGACAATTCCCAACTCCCTGGGTCACGACAAGCAGAAACGAAGCCTCGTCGCCCATGCCGCCTTTGCCAGCATCCTCTCCGCCCATCCCCCTTTCCCTGCTCACCGCCAAAACCCCCTCCGCCGCGCGGCGCCGCCATCTCTCACAGGATCTCGGACCGCGAGCGCTTGGACCGCGTGCTCTCGAGGCCCGGCGACGAGCTCCGCTTGACGCTGGGGCTGTGGAGGTATCGGCCGGCGTCGCGGGCGTAGCCCTCGTCTGGCACGAATATGGACCCTTCCGGCTCGTCGTCTTCGATCAGGCCGATGTAGTTTTCCTCGCGGTACGATGGGTCCCGTACGAAGAGAGAGGTCGAGGTTGAGCTTGTTTCGTTGCTGGATGACCGCTCTGGCAATGTGTTGCGAGGTCCGGCGGTTGAGTCGTCGGACTCGGAGTCGTCTATGGTCAGGTCTACGACTGGGTGATCTTGGGGTCCCGCGGAATTGCCGCCTCCGCGTACGCCATTATCGCCGTTGTCTTCGTTTTCGTCGTCTTCGTCGTCGTCTTCATCATCTTCGTCATCGTCATCTTCGTCTTCATCTTCGTCGTCAGTGTCGTCGTCGTCGTCGTCGTCGTCGTCGTCGTCGTCCTCGTCCTCGTCGTCCTCGTCATCAGACTGATCGCCAGTGTCGGATCCCTCATCGGATGTGTCTCCAGTTAGATCCAGTGGCAAGGACCGGCTCCCTATGGAGATGTTGTGAAGCATCTGATTCAGATCGCCGGTTCCATTATTATCGTCGCCGTGGTCGTCATTATTGTCGTCGTGATCATCGTCGTCGTCGTCGTCGTCAAAGGTGTCTGAAGACTGCTTGCTCGTCTCAGAACCAGATTCTTCGTCGTCGTCGTCTTCTTCTTCCACATCAGGCTCCTCATCCCCATCTTCCTCATCATGGCGTCGGGAACTTGCTGGGAACATGGCAAGAACTTCTTCGATGCAACGCCAGACCTCGTCTGGAACCACGAATTCTTTGACCAGAGAAGCGAGATTCCTGAGCCTGGATTTCTCATAATCCAGCGGCTCCTTTGGCCGCGTGCAGATCTGGGTCAGCATTTCGGTGAAATCTGTGTCATGTACAGGAGCCCTTTTCTTCTTGTGGAGCAGCCACTGGTCACAATCGAAAAGCTCGATTTTCTCGAGGCCTCGCAGCGCCATGACGTTGTCCATTCCTTGTATAGTATGCAAGGACCGCTTGAGCCGATTATTTTGCTGGTTCCGAGTGATCTTGGCCATGAATTTGACGGTTGCCCGAGTCTCATGATTTCGACGTCGGTACTTTGAAGCAGACTCTTGAAGATAGAAGCTTAGTTTGGTCAATCTTATGCAGTTGGGCAGCCAAAGAAGAGGCTGAGCACGCCTCGAGATGTACTTCCCGCGAGCATTAGACTGGTAGCAGAGGTTCTTCGAGCCTACCAAAAACATGGAGACAGACGATAAGACCTGAATCCGATTTCCGATGCCTGAAGCAAAGCGTCCAAACTCCCCGAGACTGCTGAAGAGAAACGTGTTGCCGCTATAGAAGAGCACAATGCCCAGGACTGCCCATGTCTTACTAACGCAAAGGCAGGCAAGGAGTTTTTGGGGGTCGATGGCGCGACCTCCGGCCTGAAACCTGTGCGAGTAGATGAATTTCCCATGACTGTTGGTTGGCATATCGTCCCTGGATACTTGAATAAGGGGAATACGTGAGATGACGTGGAGTGGCCCAATGCCTCTTAGAGCGAACGCAAGAATGCGCGCTTGAATGAACAGTGGAAGGCGTTCGGAGCCTTCGTCTTGGTTATCGGTTCTCCTCGGAGAGGCACGCCGTGAGATGTCGTTCCAGGCGAGGTACGCTGGCGGATGAGCCAGGGCCAAGCCGGGGTAGAGTATCTCACTTGCGTTACCTTCCCAGCATGAGAGTTTATAGATGTCATGCCAACCCTGGACCCAGAGTAGCTCGGGATGGCTTCTGTGGACAAGGTTAAGCCTAGCGCCGAGAAAGCAGTCGAGAACCCATGGCCAGAGCTTGAGACTGTGTTAGCTGGTCAGTTGTAACGAAGTTGAAATGACAGGACGTACTGCTTCAGTCTTTCTCCTCGTGATGCGACCCGGGACGGGAGCCGCGGCGGCTCGCGCTCGTATTTTTACCTTCAAGCTTTCCACTTTCTTTGTCATGACTTCCCTGTATTCTTTGCTGCGTCGAAGCAAGGAATCGTATCTTTCCCTCATCTCTGAAGGGTGCATGTCGTCGGAGAGCTCGTCATATTGGAGCTCTTCAATCTCATCTAGGCCTTCGGGCTCTTCAGATTCATTGAGTTGGTTCCGTTCATCGGACTGGTCTGGCTGATTGAGTTGAACATTTTCAACTGTGGAATCGGTTTGGTGGCCAGATTCGTCGCCCTTGCCAGGATCGTCGTCCTCGCCAGGACCGTTATTTTGATTGACCGTATCGGGTTGCTCAGGTTGTTCGGATTCCTGGTGCGAGTTGTGAGAACTCGAGGCAGCGTTATCAAAATCTCCGAGATCCCATTCGCCACCGTCATCATGGGTCACTCGATGGATCTCTTCCATGTTGTCATTGGAGGCGTCCATGATTCTATGTCAAGTGACGGGGTCTCGAATGAGATAGTCAACGGTCAGCAATCGAAGATGGGCACCCGAGAGATAAAGTGAGGCTGGGAATGAAGGAACCAAGCCAGGTGAATGGGTGAAGTAATTCAAAGGCAAAGAGGAGACGTCAAGGAGCCAGGCAAATACTGAAGAGGGGGGAAACATGAAGAGAAGTGAAGATGAGAGTGGGAAGGTAATGATCTAGAGTTGAATGTATGACGAGGCGATAGCTCATCACACTCACCTTCTGAGAAGCTGAAGAAGGGTATGTAAGCCGGGAACGTAGGCGGAAAGGTGAGTATCGTAGCAACAATGAACCGATGGGGGAGAAGACGAAGCGAGAGGATTCCCCAAGTCTGGTCGACCTTAAGAAAGCGCGGATACATAAGTCAGACGGAAAGAAGCCAAAGGAGATCTGGCCATCAGTATAGCTTCCACGATTTCTCTTGCGATGCTGTATCACTGAACAACACCGGAGGCGGGAAGAGAGCGAGAGTAAAGCCAGGTTCGAAGCAGACACGGGGATAAAGAAACGGATGAACGATGAGGACGCGCAAGGGCGCAGAGCGACGTTGAGATAGAGGATGAGGGATAGGACGAAAGAGGAAGCTGAGAGGATAATAAAAGGACGCGTGCGGGAAGGTCAAGAGAAGGGAGAGAGGTTAGAAGCAGGAGATTGGATGGAGGAAGCACAGGTGGAAACGGAACAAGTGGAAAGATAAGGGAAAGGGTGGAAGACTCTAGCGGGAGAAGGCAGAAGGTGGTGCCTGGAATAGGCGAGGAGTTTGAGTGGGAAAATAAAGATGACCGTGGCCAGGGTAATCTGTCACGGAGTGATGAGTCGCAAAGAGGTGCCGGAGAATTAGGTGCTTCAGCTTAAAGAGGTTCATGCAAACCTGTAAAGACTGGTGATCCAGTGGCATTGCCTGCAGTCAGGAGGATGGAGGAAGTCGACTACGCAGAGATTTGGGAATAACTTTAGTTGGCAGATCGCTATCAAAACCAATCAGATTTGAACCTGACATACTCCTCTACATCCAGAGCTTCCATCCACCACCCAGATCCTATTCTTCAAGGAGTGTCGATGATGCTTGCTCTAGCAACCCGCGTATTGGTGGACAACCTTTCAACCGTAGACCAGCTTGAAGATGTCGTTGAAGACAAAGTACTGGCCACTGGCATCGCGGGCGAGTTGGAAGGCCTGGGTATAGTTCATGGGGCGCTGCTCCTCATCGACCTGGAAAGCGTGAGCGAGATCCGTGCCACTCGAAAAGACAGACCTACCAACAGCTGGCCGGTGACCAAGATGCAGATGCCACCCGAATCGTTTGAGGGCTGAGCATCGAGCGTTGCTACCTGGTGCTTAACCTTTTGGAACGGGAGAGACTATGCGCAGGCTCCGTCAGATTCTGGCGGAGACATGAATAGCGGCGTTCATACCGCAAGCTTCTCAACGATGGCGGTGGCACCGAGAACAGAGGCAGACTCGAAGGTCAGCATAGAATGTTCGCGCTTAAGGGAGGTCAGTATGTTGCTATATGCGTGCGCGGCGTCGCATGACTCACGTAGAGAGAAGCGAGGTTCTTGCGATCGGCGTCGAAGGTGTTGTAGTAAAACTCGATGAACTGTTCTGCGAGAAACGGTGCGCGTTAGAGCCGGGCCCTCGCGATACAGAGCGGACCAAGAAGCGAGGGGGGCCGCATACTCGCAACGTCTTCGAAGTCTAGCACACATCTTGTCAGCTTCGTGGTCCCGAGATTCACAGCTCCCAGGTCCTCGATGATGATGCTTACTGTTGGCCATTTTGACGGTTTGCGCGCGAGCGAGGCGGGATACGGGAGACGGCGGGCACTTTTGAGACAGGGCAGATACGAGAGACAAAGGGGTCTCGAGTACTGGACGAAGCCAAGAAGGGTTGGGTTGTCGCAAACTGTGCCCAAGGAATGAAGTTGGTTGATTCCTTATTGCTCCGCCGGGCAAACGGCCTTGGTGGGGCTCTGTCATGAGGGGCAAGGTGTACAGGGTTCCGTCGCCAGGGGTTTATGCAATTGCCGGGTCTCGGTGTCTGCTGCTTAATTACATTTTGGTTCGTCCGTCGTGGGCGCGAAATAAAACTCGGCCCGACTGGCTTTTCCCACACAATTTTGCTGCAATTTGCAACGCGAGGTCGTCCAACGGCAGCGAGTGCTGCCACTCAGATGAACGTGTATGATGAGCACGTTCAGTGCTTCCACAAAGGTTTGTCTACTTTCTTTTCCTCCCCTTCTCGAATGATGACACAATCTTCTTAAGAACGGCCAACTGAAACCCCATGTTGAATGTTCTAAATATCAAGCTCAACAGTCTGACAACACATATACCATGCTTCTGCTTTCTCTTTGCACTGAACGAGGCGCATTGAAAACTAACGAAGTAGTTGCATTTAGGATCGCGTTTTCTGAGCTGCAGTCTCGCCGCCTTGGTTCGGCTTGCCAGACGGCTCAGCCTATTCAACAAATTGAGCTCGGTGGAATAGCTGCCGCCATCCGCGTACAATTATTAGTGTAAAACGACCAAGCTCTTCAGCACAAATACAGTTCCCGCTTGTGTCGGCTTCGATGCAATTTGACTCTTTTCCCACTTGACTACGCCAGGTGTTTTAACGTATTGACAGTGCGAAGGGGGCTTCCCCGGGATAACGACGATTGGCTGTTGAAACTTTCTTGAACCTTCGCGTTTAATCAATGACCGTCTGCATACACCAAGTATCCGGATCGGCAAGTGTGAATGCAATCTCGCGACTATTCTAGGGAACCGTCTTGACTCCGAGGCGGCATCCTTATTCCCAAAAGCCATGCCGTGAAAGCTGTCGTGGAACATGCGCCTACCATCACCATGCCTCCCAGGGGTCTACCTATCGCCACAGTAGTAGTGCATCGAACGGCGTAGCGGGTTCGACGTCTTCAGCTTGACGGCGCAGGTTGCTGCCGCAAATTCATCCTTTCGATGTTTTCTTGGAATCATCAGTGCCCACGCTGCAGCGTCGCATCGGACTGGCCAAGGTTTGGGGCATAGCGCAGCAGATGCAGCATCGTCACTAAAGCAGGATCTGCAGAAGCCACAATGCAAAGGAAGCTTGTTGGCAAACTCCCTCCATCCTCTATCCATATCCAAATTTACCTTTACGAATTGGGCAAGTCTGCGAGAGCTCAGCCTCGGTGCCAATGACGCGGTGGGGCAGGATGCCCCTTGCGCCTTGTACTTCGCACCCCCATGGTTTTCGAGCCAAATGCAAGTACCTTACATAATACAGGCACGTACGTAATCCCTCACCATTCAACCCCATCACCGTCACCCCATCCGCGTTCAACATCGCTCGTCCCCATCATCACGGCTCTCCTCATCCAGGTGCAAGAAACCGACCATCATCAGACCTCCTCGCGGTGCCTCTTCTTCCCAAAATCGCGCGCTTGATCGATAAATCACTTGCGACGACTGAGCTCCCCCGCCGCTGACGGATCCGCCGAACCCGCGTGTTATATCGGCGACAAGCCTCCGAAGGCCTCGAAGGCACAGGTTGCCATCGCTGGCGCACCTATCGAATCCGAGTCCGTCCATTTAACACACAGTCTTTTGGCTTCCGAGCCACCAGTCGCCCATCATGTCCAAAGTCATGCGAAGCGTCAAGAATGTGACCAAGGGTTACTCTCACGCCCAGGTCATGGTCAGGGAGGGTGAGTTAAGAACGGTAAACTCTTGCTGCTCGACAAAGAAGCTTACAGGGACTTCCAGCTACTTCGAACGACTCTTGGGGCCCCAGTGGTAAGGAAATACTCCAAATTCTCTATAGCCATAATCCTGCGAAGAAAGACGAGCTAACGACTTATGATTGACACAATCAAGGGACGGCCATGGCGAATATTGCTGCTCTCACTTTCAATGGCAGTACCGAGTTCTACGACATCATGGATATGCTCGACAAACGCTTGAACGATAAAGGCAAAAATTGGCGACATGTACTCAAGGCGTTGAAGGTGCTGGACTATTGTCTCCACGAGGGCTCAGAACTCGTGGTGACGTGGGCACGCCAAAGTATCTACATCATCAAGACGTTGCGCGAGTTCCAATATATTGATGAAGATGGGCGCGACGTGGGTCAGAATGGTGAGGAATCCGCTCGGCTGGACACTTGAAGCACACTGACGTCATATAGTCCGAGTCGCCGCAAAGGAGCTCACTTCTCTGATCCTGGATGAGGAACGGTTGCGCATTGAGAGGAGCGACAGGAAATCATGGAAATCGCGAGTACATGGCCTGGAGGAATTTGCGCCGCAGTCCTCCGAATCCTCGCAGCCTCGACGACGAGAACGACGACAGATGACAGATGAGGAAGATGCCGAATATCGACTGGCGATCGAGGCGAGCAAATATCAAGAGGAGGAAGACAGAAAACGGAGACAAGGTCGTGCGGCCGATGAGGATGACGACGACCTGGCCAAAGCCATCAAACTGAGCAAGGAGGAGGAGGAGAGGAGGCGCCGCGAGCTTGACGAGAACAACGCAACGTCGCTGTTTGACGATGATCCTATACAGACCTCTCAACCGCAGTACACAGGCTTCAACCAAGGATATCAGCAAGGGAATCCCGTTGACTTCTTTGCCAATCCCATCGACCAGCATCAGATGCAAGCGCAGCCGACTGGATTCATGCCAAACGCGTATACGGGCTTTCAGCAAACTCAGCCCGCCGGTTTCCAGCCCAACTACAATCCCACTTTCGGCATGCAGACGGGCATGGGTATGGATCCCTACGGTCAGCAGGGGATGCAGCAATTCCAACCACAGCCGACAGGCTACAACCCATATGCTCAGCAGCAAATGCCCGCTCAGTCGCCAGTTCCGTCAGAACCCGCACTTCCTCCAGGAAGCAACAATCCTTGGTCCACGAACAAGAGCCAGTCCAAGTCTATCCAGCCTACGCCGACGGGCTCGAATAACCCGTTTGCGCAAGTCGGTCGACCCACAACTGCTAAAGCCATGACATCCTCGCTCGGCCCCTTGCCTGAGCAAAAGACGCTGGGATCGTTCCCTCAGCCGACACAGCCACAATTCCAGCAGCAACCGCAATCTTTCAACCAACCACAAAAGAACATGAGCGATTACGAGTCCAAGCTCAACTCCTTGCTGGCCACGGGCGACGGCATGGATACTTATGGCAATACTGGCGAACTCCGAATTCCATCGCAGCATACTGCGCCCGGCACATTTGCCAATAGCGCTGGATCAGGAGTTCAAAGACTCAATCCAGAGGCTACTGGCAATCCCTTCATGCGGCAGCAGTTTACCGGTATGCCAAGTATAAGCTACGGCAGTCAGCCTACTCACGCAGCTGGGGCCAATGGTCAGGGCAGCAGCAACCCTTTCGGGGCTCAACGGCCACAACAGCAGTCTCAGAACCAGGATCTCATTCAATTTTGAAAAGCGAGCGATGGGAAATGGCAAAATCAAGAGCATGTTTGCAAGTCTCAGCGATGTATCTTCCTTTTCTACATTCGCCGGCCCCTGTCTAGTCCTTCCTCTCGATCATCAGCCCCTGATTACATGCCTCCGTCGCCAGACCTCCGCGCGGCGACCTTTATTTCCTGTTGATCCCCTTTCCGCACCCTCAGTATTGCTTCAAGTTAGCCCAGCGGGTAGGATGTAGAATGGACTCAATCGAATCAAATTGAGACCGTCTTTCAGGTCATGATGCAGGCTATTTAAACCGAGCGCCGTTACATTTAGAAACTAAATTTGATCCCCGTCGATGCACATCCTCCTACTCGCTCCATGGGTATCGTGGTCATGTCTTTTCCGCACTCGAAACACATTAAACATGCCCGCTGCCACTAATCCTATTTTTGAAACCCGCTTCACCTGAATGGCCACTGTTTTTTGATCGTGGTTAGGCGCGCCAGCATGCTGTTTCTCAATCACGGTCGGAAGTTGGCGCATCCCGTGTGTGAGCTTAATTAGCCAGACACATTGCCGGCTCGAGCGAGTTGGCCAGTGAAAGTGACTGTGTGATGGCCCGCACATGGTCTTGGTGCGCAAGGCCGCGAGCTTATGACTTTCTTGTATGAAAGATTCGTGTCGTTGTAGCGATGGTCGCCCACGTATTGCTTACCCAGCCTCCTCCATCATCTGGATAAACTCTTCAAGGTTGACGCCGCCTTTGCCGTCGTGGTCGAGGTGTTCTATCATGCTTTGTATTTCCTCATCTGACAAGGCTCGGTCTTCCTTGATATCTTGCGCCAAGTGCCGCATGTCTTCAAAGGAGATGATGCCGTCTTGATCGTAGTCGAACATACTAAACACCTTGGCGGCCTCTTCTCGCGGATCTCGATTGGCGATGAGCTTAGCGGCGCAAAGCCTAAACTGATCCAGGTATACGTATAGCCGGTTGACAGGGCAGGTGTGCGGATCGTGCCAGTCCGGAGGTACGGAGCCGTGCATTTCGAGCTCTCTAAAGTAATCCGGTTTGGGTAGGTCGAACCCAAGAGCCGCCAAGGAGTGCTTAAACTCGTAGCTATTGAGCCAGCCCTTCTTCTTCATGTCCATCAAGTCGAACTGCGGAGCGGAACATAAGCCTGATAGCCCTAAAGGGGACACGAGTAGCGAGACTCACGACTTCGTCAATGTGTTCCCTGTCCTCCTCGGCGATTGCGCCATACTCCTCATTCGACGACACCTGCGGCGCGGGAGGTTGTCGCTGTTGTGCCTGTTGATTCGATGCGCCCCCAGTTAAGCGCACAGGAAAGGGACGCGGGGTCGCGTGGCTGTTCATGTTGGGCCTCGGTTTCGACGTTCGCGATGGTCTTGAAGTTGAAAGCTCGAACGAGGAGATTGTGAATATCCAAAGAGCGGCCGCGCAGGGCGCAGCAAGGTAGAGCTCAAATAGCAAGAGACGATAGACGTGCGACGCAGGTGAGTCTCGGATAACAAGCCTTGCGAAGCTGTCGTTCGTTCCTACTGTGCTGCAGTCAAGAAGGGCGACAATAGAGCACGGCGAAAAGCGACAATGCGACGCGATGGCTGACGCGACTGTCGCCGCGGTTAGCAGACCAACCACCTGTAGTCGCTGATTGAGCTGTCTTAGTAAGCAGCCGCTCGGTGCACCAATTGGGCTCGAGGAACTTTTGGTCTGAGGCAGCAACCTTTCCAGCTCTCAGAGTCATCCGCAGCAGGAAAAAAAAGCTGGCTGGGCCGAGGACTCACTCACACATACGCTGCTCTTCTCCATCGCCATCTCGCGGTGACAGGGGGAGCGCGTTTCCCACTTTCACCACGCTTTACGCCTCTGGTCCGACTTCTCCGACTCTCTTGTGCCTATCCTTTGCGCCCCCTTGCCCGTTGCAACGGCTCGATCGATCGTCGCGCTTCGCTGCAGCTCCCGGCAAGGTCAGCTCCCACTCTCCGCGCGACACGATTCGCAGCGAGCAAGACTCTCCTCGACCGCTGTTGCGCCCGCTATTGCTCACATATGATTGTCTTCTTTGTGTAATAGCGCATCTGCTCTAAACGACGCGACTGAACCTGGTGTACGGCGTTCTCGAGTACGCGACGAGCCACCTTACTTAGGCTAGTCAACGTCCCGAATCCCGTAAGCCGCAGCCTTCCGACATCATGTCGTTTGGTGGCGGCTTCGGGGGCTTCGGCTCAAACAATAACCAGTCTTCGACTGGATTTGGCGGATTTGGTGCAAACACCAGCAACAACAACAACTCCTCAGGTACGGTTACTCTCCCATCCCAGCGGGCAAAGCCACGCGCAGAGCCATACTGAGTCCGACATCCCCAGGCTTTGGTTCAACCAACACGGGCGGTTTCGGACAGAATACCAATACCGGAGGCGGCATGTTTGGAAGCACCGCCAATAATGCCTCGGGGGGGTTTGGGTCCTCTGCAGGTATCTCTCACAGCGCATCGCGGCTCTGGCGTCCATGGAAGGCCCACTTCAGCTCAATTATATCAGATGCTAACTATCAAATAGGAGGGTTCGGGGCGAATGCTGGCGGCAGTGCCTTCGGCAGCAAGCCTGCTTTCGGGTCCACCACCACCACGACTGGCGGAGGACTCTTTGGTGCCTCCAATACCAGCAATGCCAGTCCGTCGGGCTTTGGTGGGTTTGGCAGCAACAATAACAACAACGCCAGCACTTCTTCACCATTCGGCGGCGGCAACACATCGGGCGGTGGACTCTTTGGTGCCAACGCGAACAAGACGGGCTTCGGCGCTACCAGCAATACAGGTTCGTCTCTTTTCGGCGGCGGTAATACAACATCTGGCGGTGGCTTCGGCGCGGGCGGTTTTGGGGCCACGAACAACCCCGGGCTAGGCGGAGGAGTTGGCGATCCCCCGGGGACGGCGGCGACGCCGTTCCAGGCACTCGTTGAGAAAGAGCCCAACAGCACCACGCAATCCAACTCGTTTCAGAACGTCCTCTTCCAAGACCCCTACAAGAAGTGGTCGGGTGAGGAGCTCAGGTTAGCTGATTACTTGCAAGGACGTCGACATGGCAATGCCAGCGGTCCTGGCGCTTTTGGCGTGAGCTCTGGCTTTGGAGGCGGTTTCGGTTCTACCAATGCGCAGACAACGAACGCTTTTGGTGCAGCGTCAAGCAACACCGCTGCGGGAACTACTGGCGGGCTCTTTGGGTCCAACAACAATAATACTGCCGCCCCTTCTGCTTTTGGGCAATCTGGAGCTGGAGCTGGAGCTTTCGGAACCAATACAAACAATGCTTCCGGTGGTCTCTTCGCCAATGCCAATAAACCGGCGAGTGGGGGCCTCTTTGGCAATGCGTCGACGCAGCAGACAGGCGGCAGTGGCTTGTTCGGAGCTAATACCGGAGGCGGCTTTGGTTCTACAAACACCACCAGTGCCTTTGGCAGCAATAACAACAACAATGCTGCTAGTGGCGGTCTTTTTGGCTCCAACAACCAGGCTAATAAACCTCAAGGCACCGGTTTCAGTTTCGGCAATACCAATACGAACAATGCTTCTTCTGGATTTGGCGCAAATACTGGAACCGGCTTCGGCGCGACAAACAATGCAACCCCGAGCGGTGGGCTCTTTGGTAACGCGAACAACAATCAGCAGTCTGGCGGTGGTCTTTTCGGCAACGCCCAGCAAACGCAGCAAACGACCGGCTCTGCATTTGGAACCGGCTTTGGCGGTACGCAAAACCAGCCTCAGCAGAGTGGCGGCCTATTCGGAAACACTCAGCAGAAGCCAGCGACAACTGGAGGGCTTTTTGGCTCAGGCACCACGAACGCAGCTTCCGGGGGGCTCTTCGGTAATGCGAACCAGCAACAATCGACGACGGGAGCTTTCGGCGCCAACAACAATGCTACCAACACTGGTGGGCTTTTTGGCGCGGCGAAGCCAAGCACTGGCACTGGTCTTTTCGGCGGAACCAGCACCGGTCAGACAAACGCCGGTGGCACGGGACTCTTTGGAGGCTTAGGGGCGAATACTCAAAATCAACAAGCCGCCGGGTCATCGTTGTTCGGAGGGGCGAACAATAATCAGCAGAAGCCTGGTGGTCTTTTTGGCAGCACGACTCAAAACGCTGGCTCGAGTCTATTTGGCGGCCAACCCGCCCAAAACCAGGGAAGCTCGCTCTTCGGCAACGCCTCGAACCAGCAACAGGCTCAAGGGGCTGGTTTCGGCGGCTCTCTGCTGGGAGGCTCCCAGCAAGTGAACAACGCCCCACAGGGTTTGACTGCGAACCTCAACGATGTTTCGGCCTACGGCAGCCCGTCCTTGTTCGCCAATGTAGGCGGAAACGAAGTCTCCAATCCCGGACCCCTTGCAACACCGTTGAGTGGTAACACGAAGCCCCGAAGAGGCTCTATCCTCCCCATGTATAAACTTGCCCCGGCCGGCGCATCCCGATTTGCGACTCCTCAGAAACGGGGCTTTGGCTTCTCTTACAGCTCTTACGGTACGCCCGGCGCAAGCCCTGCCAGCAGCATTTCCAGCACGCCTGGTGCTCTCGGCCGAAATCTACTCGGTCCCGGCTCCGCCAACACCCTGAGCAAGAGCATGTCCACGAACAACCTTCGCCGCAGCTTCAATACCGAAGACAGCATTCTTGCGCCTGGGGCCTTCTCCTCCACCTCGAATGCGCGATGGTACGGAAGCACTGGATCCAAGAAGCTCGTCATCAACAGAGACATTAGAAGTGATCTGTTTTCGACGCCCCAAAAAGATAAACAATCCACGGACAACACCTCGAGCGCGCGTAAGCTCTCCAAGCGCGTCAGCTTTGACACTAGCAATGTCGACGCTGAAAACGGGACGCCACTGCGGAACGCCTTGCCCGCTCCAGAAGGCACACCCAACTCTGAAGCCGACGAGAATACCCCTCGCCAGAATCGGTCATCTGCTGCGACTAACGGTTCCAAGACACCCGAGATGGAGCAGGTCAAGGGTAAAGAGTTGGCCATTGTCCACGAGGAGGATTCTATCGCTACTCCAGAGGCGCCCAAGCCCGTCGGCTCCGACAATAGCCCCGGCGAGTACTGGATGAAGCCGACCAAGGAGGAGCTACTCAACATGAACAGAATGCAGCGTCAACGAATCGACGGGTTCTCTGTTGGTCGCTACAATGTTGGCTCCATCTCATTCAAGCTGCCTGTCGACATCAGCGGCATCGAGATTGAGGAGCTTTGTGGAGACATCATCCAGCTCGAGCCACGTTCTGCCACTGTCTATCCTGTCCAGGCAAAGAAACCACCCGTGGGGAAAGGCCTCAACGTACCGGCTCGCATCGTGCTTGAACAATCATGGCCTCGCGGTGCGCGCGACAAGCGAGCTTCCAGCGATCCCAAGCGTTTTGCTAAACACATTGAGCGACTCAAGCGCATTCCCGACACAACATTTGAGGAGTACAACCAGGATACGGGCGTGTGGACCTTTTCGGTTGAACATTTCACCACGTATGGCTTGGACGATTCAGATGACGATACGGACATGGAAGTTGTCCGGCCTGAAATCGCCCCGGCTGCTCCGACTCCTGCCGCTCCCGCCGTTCCTGTCGTTCCCACTGAATTGGTCTCGCCGGGTCTACCGGACCATTCGCCAATGGACGAGGACACTTTCGAAGCAAAGCCCAAAGGGCTCCCCGGCGCCTTTGACGAACAGGAAGACATATTTGGCAATGACAATATGAGAGGCAAGCAGTCTTTTTTAGGGGATAGCTCCGCGGATCCGACGTCCAACAACGTGCCGCTGTCACTCGACGACGAGTACAACGGCGATATGGGCGACGGATATGACATGTCCGAGGACGAAGACATGACGAGGTCTTCCATCGGACAGCATCGTGCCGCGGAGCGTGACGACGCCTCGTCGGAGAGTGACCAGGAGACCAGGAGGGGCACTTCAGCTGGCATTCTCAGGGCCAGAATGCGAGCCATGAAGGACGCGGTCGGGCCGGTCCAGCTGGAGGTGGCTGATGGTGATGACTGGATGGAGATGTTGCGCAAGACTGTGAGTCCTGTGAAGCGCGACCGCCAACTGCTCAGGGAGATGAACGAGTCTCCAACTAAGTTTGCGGGCGCGCCGGAAGACTTTGACGAAGACGGAGATTTCTTGAGAAAATCCTCGATTGGGGGACAGAGCCCTATCAAGGCGGATAAAAGCGGTTTCGCGGCGAGGAGTCAAATCGCAATGGATAAGGGTCACGGGTTCGCCACCAGCATTGACTTGATGAATTCGCTTTTTGAGAAACCCAAGCCCAAGCCTGTGCGACAGAATCCTGTCCCCTCGACGCCCGCAAAGGGTTTTCCTCAGGTTGGTTAATTTTCCCACTTACCCAGGGAGCACAAGACGCTCTTGATTTACAGTTTGAATACTGACATTATTCTAAGTGGCCTTATGAGCGGCAAGACAAGACACTCAACGTGGATGACGCAGAACAGGCCTTCCACAATGCGTCACGCCCAACTTGGGGGCCCGAGGAGACTTTAGTTTTGACAAGGCCGCTTGACGGCCCGCACGCCAGCCGACCCTTGCGCGCGCATTCGGAGATCCTCAGTCTGCAACGCTCGACTGTCCAAACTGCAGCGCAGGAACTCAAGTTTGGCAAATTTTCGACGGCTGTAAGGAATCCTGTACGGCCCGCACCGATATGATGATACTAACTAGATAATAGTCCTCTAAACGTTTTCTCAAAGCCCAAGATGGCATCACTGACATCAACCTGGTCGACGGTGTTCCAATGGCAAAACTGCGCGCGACTAGCTTGCAGAACCTCTTCCATCATGAGGACTTGAATGACCCGGCCAATATTCATGAGAAACGGGTTTGGGAACTCGCCAGCATTCTGTTTGATCCCCCTAGCCCATCATCCTCTGCCACTGGGGGAGAGCAGACTAGAAGGGCGAAACTGTCGCAGTTCTGGACGGATCTGGTCGAGCAAGCATCATCGACCAACATCGGACTTGCCGGAACAAGCGAGGAGAAAGTTGTTGCATGTTTGGCCGGCCATCGTGTCGCCGAAGCATGCAAGTACTTGCTCGAGGGCAAGAACTTTCGCCTTGCGACACTCGTGCCGCTCCTGGGGACCTCTGACGCAGCCAAGCGGGAGATGAAGGAGCAACTCAAAGCATGGTACGATTCGAAAATGCTTTCCGAGTTTTCCGACGCAGTTCGGACCATCTACGAGCTTCTCAGCGGCAACGTGTGCGTGTGTGAGGGAATGAAGAGTGTCCCGGTTGAGGACCGATTGGAATCCTTTGTCATCTCGAAGAAATTCGGCCTGGACTGGAGACAATCGTTCGGTCTGCGACTGTGGTATGCCATTAATCAACACGAGAGTGCGACAGCTGCAGTAAAGAGCTTCAAAGAGGACATCGGCCAAGACAAGGAAGATTTGCCCCGCCCCTGGTACATCGAGCAAGGGATCAGGCCATTGTGGAGTGACAAGGAAGCGAGCCGTCGACAAGACCTGCTCTGGGGGCTCTTGCAGCTCTACGCAGATGAGCATACCGACTTGGAGGCGATCCTGCGCCCGGAGAACTCTCAGTTATCGCCTCTCGACATGCGGTTGTGCTGGCAGCTGGGTCTGGCTCTCACCGCGACCGGCAAGGTCTCATTCGGCCAGCAGGCTGCCGAGAAAGTTGATGCCTCTACCATTGCATACGCAGTGCAGTTGACCGCGGCCGGCGAGTGGCTCGAGGCCGTGTTCGTCTTGCTACACCTTTCCGATCCTACGGCGCGCGCCAAAGCAGTCCAAGAGCATCTTTGTCGGCATGCCGGCTTGATTGGCCCTGAAATGGGCGTCAATTTCTCGATACTGAAGGACAAATTCCAGATACCTCCCTCATGGCTCTGGGAAGCCCAAGCACTGTACATGCGCAGCGTCAAGAAGGATGCGTCAAGCGAAGTTCAATGTCTGTTGCAAGCCGGCTCTTTCGTCGAGGCTCATCGTGTGCTGGTACAACAAGTAGCACCACGGGCAATCATACAGCGTGACTACTCGGGGCTTGCGGCCTTGATTGCGCAATTCGACGGAAGTCAGGAGTCGATCAATGATTGGGCACAAGGAGGCGAGATCTACAGCAACTTCCTTGGCTTGATGATGTGCCGTGGCAAGGGAGAAAAGGCACCGGCCGCATTACTCGAGAAACTCTTGTCGGGCCTCAGGGCAATGAATGACAATGTTGGTGAGGCTGAACTTGAGAGGTATGCCGCCGTATCAGACATGGCGGACGAAACGGCTCGAGAGCTTCTGAAGCTAGCCAAGAAGAAACAGGTTTGTCCACAGTTCTTCCGTCTCTTGTTGTAGCGCATCTAACTCGGATTTTAGGACATGGAATTGCGCTCTCGAATTTTGAATTTGCCACTGACGCAAGATCGTCTATTGGCTTACTCGGTGGACCTTAGCACAGATTGCTACCGGGAAATCATGTCACATTAAAGAGGTTGGGTGCGATTGTTGAAGTCGGGATCAGGTCAGTTCGCGATGTATTCTGCGCGGTAGGATCACGGCAAAGTATGGAAGACGAAGAGGGAACAATGAGGGCGCCGCTGATTGCGGCGTCTGGGAACAGTGGGACGAAGCCCGAAAAGGATTGAGGCCCTGTGTGTGGCGCCGAGGAGGTTGGGAATGTAGCGCAAAGGCACGTCGCCTAGGAACCCAGGGTATCACCAAGTAGATAGATGAATGAGGGCATCTGATGCTCAAAGCTCAAACCCATATTCCCCCTTTTGCTGGATATTTGGCGATGCAGAGACTTTCGAGTTGGTCGCGTACGGGGAGCTTATTGCCAGTTTGGTAGCGCACGAGGTGAAGGAGTAGCTGCTATTGGTCGGCTGTCGGGGTTCTAGGATGGATCTTTGCTTGCCTTAGGCCTAGCTACCTAGGTAGTTTACTCGCAATGATGCCTCTCGAGTCTAGAGACATGCATCAGCGGGTGTTCTGCAATACCCGTGGACCCTGTTTAGTGGCCGGCACGTGGCCTGGGCGCTACTCTGATAGGCAAGGACCTGGTCGGCGTGCCTGAGGCGGGCAAGGACATGCGGGAGCTGGGACACGCGGGTACCTTGGCGATACCGGGTCTGGCGGGGAGCTGCGCGGTACCCCGCCACCGGTCTTGCCGGGTCCTTTACGCGCACAAAAAGTCCGGGCAGAGCAGACGGACGATTTGGGAGGCGGACCAAAGCCAGATGTCATGAACGTCGCCGGCTAGTCTTTCTCCCCTTGACAATCTCGCCCAAGCAGCAAAGGTGTGCGCAGAAGCTTTGCGATAGCTCCGACGAATTTCTCTATTTCATTTTCTCTTCCGCCCAACCGTTCCGTCGAGACGAGCTCCCCAAGTTGCCGACATCGCCGTCGCGTCGCATCTCAGCGTCATCAACCAACCTCCCGGGCACCATCTTCGCATCCGCCGCACGACCTGCCATTTGCTCGCCCACGCGCCCCTTGAGCACTCCGGCGCTGCAAATCGCACCTTTAAATACGCCGTGGTCCATCGAGACTCACAGCGAGGTGCCTTTTCAAGCGCCCAGCCGAGTCGCTCGCCTCATCGCATTCCTTAATGAGTTATCTGCTGTGGGAATACTACTGGAAGAACGATGTCGACAGGTTTCGGCGTCTACTGGGCCCCTCCGGTCCAGGCTCCCACGCCGTCTCCAGGAGCCCGGCGGTAGGGTATGGCGGAGGCCATCTAGGAGCAAGCCCCAGCGGGCCGGGCATCTCACCCCGGACCGCCAATAAGTCGCGGAGGTCAACGGGCCACCCGCAGGGCCATGCCAGGACCAGGGACGGCGCGTCCGGCCTGTCTCGAAACGAAGTCAACAGCCGCGATCATGCCGGACTGACGATACTCTTGCGCGCCGCTTCCTCGACCGACGTCAACGCCCACGAATTCGTCGAGGCCCTCATTGAGCATCCCGCCATCGACCTGTATGCGCAAGACCCCGAGTCTGGATGGAACGCTCTCCACAGAGCCCTGTATGCCGGCAGCATAACCATCGCGCGGCTTCTCTTGGCAAAGGAGCGTAGTGACCTGACGAATCCCGCCCTCCCGTCCGTCAGCAAGATCGGCCAGCTCATCAAGACCAAAGACCACGAGGGAAACAGTCCCTTTGACCTCTATAACTCTACAATCACCACAAGGACTCTGAACAAGGCACGAGAACAAGGCAGACTGGACCAGGACTCCGAGAGTAGCGACGACGAAGACCAAGTCACTCAGCTGTACGTCTCTGCCCATGAGCCTTGATGGAAGCCTCCTGACCAGAGTTTAGATCCTCTAGTTTATCATTCGGCAGCAAGCACGCGGCTGAGGGCAGTGAAATCTACGTCTTTGGGAGCAATAAGAACTTTTCGCTCGGTGTCGGCGACGAGGACGACCGTCAGTTCCCGGAGCGCATCTGGCTCCAACGATCAGATGAGCTTCTTCATCGGTTTTATCGGTCATATGTAGAGGAGCATGACTTGGATTCGCCGGTTTCGGCCCCAGATCTCGACGATGTCCCAGTCCTCATCCGCAACTGCCCCATCGTCATTCACGATGTTGTCATGTCCAAGCTCCACACCGCCATACTTACCACCGATCCTGTTTCAAACCTCTACGTGTGCGGCGTGGGAAGGGCCGGCAGGCTTGGTCTGGGCAACGAGAACACCCAATTTAGGTTCGTCCCCGTACAAGGTCCATTCACCGACCGCAAGGTGCGCCAGGTCGCTTTAGGGCAAAACCACACGATTGCCGTGGCGGGCAATGGTGAGCTCTGGACTTGGGGCCTCAACTCGGACTCCCAGCTTGGCTACGCCCTTCCGCCCCCTGCAAGGGCTGATGAGGAGCCCATGAGCTTGACGCCGCGTCAAGTGTTTGGCACCCTCAAGAAAGAGATTATCCATGGTGTTGCGGCGTCTGCCATTCACTCCGTCGCCCACACAGGCTCGGCGCTGTATTGCTGGGGCCGTAACGTCGGCCAGCTGGCCCTCATGGACGCTGATTCGAGATCCCTCGATATTCAGCAAACGCCCCGAAAGGTGGCCGCGTCCCTACTATCAGCACCTATTCAGATGGTGTCGGCAATTGACAAGGCCACGACCTGTCTACTGGCCAACCACACTGTTTGGGTTTTCACCAACTACGGCTACAACTTTGTCAAGTTTCCGGCTCCAGATTTCCTGACGAACCACAGCTTGGTAGCGAGCTCCTTCTCAAAGCGACACGAGTCTAGGTGGCGCGACATACAATACATCACCTCTGGTGGAGAGACGATTGCCGCTGTTACGACCAGCGGTGATTTGTATACCATGCACCTTAATCAAGCCGTGGATGAACATCAGCCTGCGGGCTCCACGACGAATCCGGTCAAGATCAAGGGTGCCGTGACGCAGCCAAGGTGTGTATGGGACTCGAGAAAGGATGGCGTCACCTCGGTGAGCGTGGGCGAGCATGGCTCCGTCATATTGTGTACCGAGTCTGGAGCCATCTGGAAACGAGTCAAAAGGGCCAAGGGCAAGGCGGCCGGCTTCTCCGGCGCGCAGGACGCGAAAAAGAACGACTTCAAGTTTCAGCGAGTACCCTACATCACTGGCTGCGTCAATGTGCGCAGCTCGACTTTTGGTGCGTTCGCTGCCGTCAGGAAGGATAACAACATCATGTCCCACGAGATTGGCACCATGGAACAGTCGCTATGGGAGGACGTGGGCTCTCTTCTCTGCTTGCGGAGTTTCGAGGCTGCAGAACCGCCAACGGACGCGAAGGCTTCCCGCAAGAATTGGGATGCCGCGATTGCAAGGGAGAAGCCTGGCTCTCTTTCCCGTGAGATTCTGGGCGCTGCCGATATTGAAAAGGAACTATGTCAGTGGCTCCAGACCTACGCCTTTGAACATACCAACTTGGACGTCGAGGTCCGTACTACGACCGCCTCAGATGTTAGGATACCTATTCACGGCTGGCTGCTTGCCGGACGCAGCGGCGCCTTGCGTGAAGTTTTCGCGTCGGCCCGTCGGCGAAGGACGGATGCGACATATTCTGATATCTTTCTGATGGAATCCCTAAACGGAAAGCGCGTCCTTACCTTTGTCGGCTTGGACATTTTGACGTTGCTCAACTTGGTGGTGTACATTTATCAAGACACCATTATCCCCGTTTGGCGGTATACGAGGGATGCTCCATCGGAAGCCTATCGATTTCGTCAAGTACGTTCCGAGCTCATGAAGATGGCCACCAGGTTGCGCATGCCAAAACTCGAGGCAGCCGCGCGTTTGCAAACAGGTGTCGAACGGTCTCTAGACGTCGACATGAAAGAAGCCGTGTTCGACCGCACCTATTTTGAGGATGGGGATGTAATCGTGCAGCTGGACGGCGCGGATGTCAAGGTCCACAGCCAGCTCGTATGCCAGAGATGTCCATTCTTTCAGGGCATGTTTCACGGTAGGTCGCAGGGCCAATGGCTGTCACAGCGCCGCAGCGATGCATCTGCCGCGGAGCATGTCAAGATCGACTTGAAGCACATGAGGGTCGACACTTTCAAGTACGTTTTGCAACATCTCTACGCGGACGTCGGCGCCGAAATGTTCAGTGAAGTGGCGACGCCGACGATTGACGACTTTTCCGAGCTCGTTCTCGACGTCATGAGCGCTGCCAACGAGCTGATGCTCGATCGTCTATCCCAGATCTGCCAATCTGTGCTGGGCAGGTTCGTCACGACACGGAATATTGCTAATCTCCTCAACGAAATCAGCCCCTGTTCCGTGACGGAATTCAAAGATGCCGGGTTGGAATACATTTGCCTGCAGCTCGAGTGCATGCTGGAGAACCACCTGCTCGATAACCTCGATGACGATCTTCTGCAAGACTTGGATCAGGTGGTTCGCGACAATCAACTGGCGAGGTTCCCGATTGCCAGAAGTGGAAGGGCAGAGCTGCTACTCCACGAGAAATACCCTGATTTGATGATTGACATCGAGGAAGAGCGAAGACGTCGCGTAAAGGAAATGGCATTTAGGCTTGCGCTGAGGGATGATGACAGGAAGCTCTCGTCTTCTCAAAAGATGCGATTGTCAAGTCTGGACGAGGCCATGGGCAGCATGCAAACACCCGACAGTTCTCGTCGGCCCTCCAAGCCCGGTCGGCTTGACCAACTCAGCCCGACATTGCGTCCAAAGATATCTCAAGGAGACATGATTTTCAACATGGACGAGGAGTACTCTGGGGCCAACAGTACTTCGCTAGCCGGTATCAGCTCTCGTGAGCCACGTCAAGATGTTGACGTGGAGAGCATGCCGCGACTACCAGAGACGTGGCGGAATGGCAAAGGCAAGGCTGTCGCCGATATTGACAGACCCTCCCCGTCGAGCTCTTCGTTGGCCCAACTGGCTGGTCATGGATTGATGCAGGGCATGGGTGAGACGTCTCCCATGACAGAAACCCCTGCCAGAAAGGCTAGCGGACCATGGGCATCTCCAATGTCCACTTCCAAGCTAGACCTAAAGAACATCATGTCGGAGGCATCTACCAAGTCCAACCTGACGGCGGGCTTGGCCATGCAGGCTGCAAAGGGCACATCGTTAGGCAAGACGCCGGTGAAGATGTCCCAAAAGGAGCGTAAGAAGCAGCTCCAGATGCAGGCGGGGGCAGAGGCGGCCGCGCAGGTGGAAAAGCCCAAGTCGGCACCGTGGGAAGCGGCCGGCGCGGCACATCGGCCGTCGCCGTGGAAAGCCGCAGCTCCGGTAGCGGCTAGTCCTGTTCAAATAACCGCGTCGCCTCCTCCAAAGCCCCAGGAGTCGGCGTCATTGGTCAAGGCGAAGCCTCTCGTGGTCCCCGATGCAGAGTCGCTCTCGAAGCAGAGGCGAACGGCTTCGCCCGACACCAGATTTCCCGGACAAGGGCGCACAACCAGCTCTCCGGCAGTACCAATAGGGCCGGCGTCGCGGGAGCCAACAAAGCCGCTCGTGCCACACTCCAAGTCATACATGAGGCCGGCGCGCAAAGCGGAGCCGCTGTTGGGTGCGAGCATGGCGGACATCATCGGTCAGCAGAAGCGCGAGCAGGAGCTAGTCAAGGAGGCCGTGGCGAAGCGGTCACTGCAAGAGATTCAACAAGAGCAGGCCTTTCAAGAATGGTGGGATCAGGAGAGCCGGCGGGCGCAAGAGGAGGAAGCGAGAAGGACGGCCAAGGGCCAAGATAAGGGCGCTCCCGGGAACGTCCGGCGAGGCCGCCGAGGGCGAGGCGGAGGGAAGGGGAAAGGCGGCGAGGCGGCGGGCCCGGCGGCGGCAGCGGCTGAAGGGTCGAAAGGCTCAGGCGGGTCCCATCGTGGCAGAAGTGGCGCCAAAGGTAAAGGCAACAAGGCATGATTGGCGTCATTGGCTGGTGTTGTACTCGCGAGAGCACAGCCGTATCAGCAGCCAGTGGGCGCGAGAGGGCCGTCCCTTTGAGGCGGTGCAACCCTCGGGCTGAGAATTGTTTGTTGTTGTTCTCAAGTTGTTGATCTCCATCATCATGTGCGATAAGACGGCGTATAGAATGGCCAGCGAAGATGCCAGGGCCCCCGTCGACGGGGATGAGAAACAAGAGACGATGGGCTGGGCAGGAGGAATGGGGATGCGCGGTCATGTGCGGCATGGGTCATGAATGCAGAGACATGTAAGAGAAGTGTGTGTTGAGTGTGTAAGTTAACTTGCGTAATGTAAAGTGTGTACATGACATCCCACACCTGCATCACCAATTCCATCCCAACGTGCCGCCCAAAATGGACAAATACGAAATAAGTTGCGTCTTTTGAGCTAGAGTGCGCGCAGCATGGACTGGGACTGCGCACCCGGAGGGTCGGAAATGTTTTGGTCAGAGGTGGCTGCCGTCCAGAGGAGCCACGAATGCACAAGGGCGCGTTGCGCTGTCCCCTATTGTGTCCCGGAGCTTATCTAGGGCCTAGACTGCTGATTCAAGTAGGCTACAGCCTTCTTTGTTGGGTGTTGGTGGCCCAAAGCGGACGTGGTCTCCAACATGCCCGAGACGCTCGAGTGGAAAGCACAGGAAACGCTGGAAACACAAGAGTATGTACGTGGTCGGGGAAACGAGGCGGACGAGTCACAGGGGGATGGACAAGAGGACGAATTAAAGGGACCGGTGGTTGATGGCGCGGAGAATTATCCGGTAGCACCCGATTTCGACTTACAGGAGAGTCGTCCTCTTTTGTGAGCGAGGCGCTTTGTACAGGGTAGTAGGGCAGCTGCAAAATGGCCCGACGGGGGATTTGGGGGTCTTGGCCATGGCGCGCGTGAGCGACGCATACATACTGTGCAGATCGGACAAAATCCAGGCTGGGCTGGAGGAGGGAGGGTAGGATGTGCTGGATTGTCCATTCAAACGGAAGCATCGAGATGACGAGATAAGAGAAGGAGAGAGATGAGGCGCATCATGTAACTGGCCAAGTAGCGGCCGCATGGGTCAACTGGTATTAAAGGAGCCGAAAAGGTACCAGATGTTTTCCTCTATCAGGTCACGGTGACTGCAAACGTCGCTGCAGGCAGAATGAGACAAGCTTACAGTACATGCAGAGTACGGGTGACGTCGGATCGCGCAATGGCACCGCGCTCGGTAGTTGACGAGTCCAGTATCTCGTACCTGTCTGCCTTGTATGCTGCCAATGAGCAAGACGCAAAAGGGTGTCCGGCCTCGGAAGCGCCAAGTCGAAGAGTGCCATCCACCATCCAAAAGGGGGCGGCGGGTGCCTGATGATTCAGCGGGGGAAGTCCTGCAAGTCTCCCCGGCGATTTGAGTCACCTGCGCCCGATTGCCAATGGCGCGAACGCAGGCTGGACGGGGAAAAGGCGCATGCTGATCCAATTGGATCTGATCCAGTAGGCAGAGAGCAGACGCAAGGCCGGCCAAACGCCCCGGCGGGATGCATGCATGGTCGAGTCCTGCGTGCTTGGGGCTTGCTGCTGCTGCTGCTGCTTGCGATGGTGCAGGTGGACAAGGGCAGTCGGGGAGGATTCGATGCTGCTGGATGATGCGATGTAGGGGACGGGGGGGAGGTCATGTACTGTACAGTACGTACTGGCAAAGTGCACCAGGTGACGACGCCTGCGACCTCGAGCGTTTGTCGTAGCCATCTCCCGTCTGTGTCGAGGTGTGTCGAGTGCGGTAAGGCGTGTTGACGTTATCGGCACTCCGACTTGGGCCTAATGTACCAAGAGCTCAGCGTCGTTCGTCCGCCTCTGCCGCCGCCGCCGCCAAAACCCCCTAGGGCATCGAGGTGCTGCAACCACAGGGGGCACTGGTACTAGCCCGGGGGGCGCTCCATCCACGCTGTCGCGGGGCGTCCACTCCGCACTCTGCCCGCCCCCCAGGCCGCCGCCGAGTGCCTGTAGCCTCGTCTGGTGTCCGACGTGCATCTAGAAAACAGGTCGACTCGTCCCGCCTGCCGAATACACGCCTTCCATCGTGTCTTTTCCCCTCGTGCTTGCGCGATCGGCGTCAGTGACTCGGGGCTAGCTTCGAGCCATAGGCCGATGACGAAGGTTGTCGGCTGGACTGCACCATTGACCCTCATCATCCATCACGAGGACCCTTGACTTGGACCAACACACCAAGTGACTCGGCCTTGTCGTGGGCTTTGCGCCAGATAGCGAGGTACCTCGAGCGCCTCCGCGTGCGCCAGGCCTTATCGCCGTGCTGAGACGTCACCTTATTATAGCGGAGCCCGCCCTCTCAGGAGCCTCTAGTCGACCCGTCTAGTCGCTCTTGCGAGACTCGATCCAGCTGGTACCGATTAACCACCCCGTGCTGTACAGTACTTCGGTCCCCGACCCCCCTACGCGAATCCACTCTCTCGGCCTCGGCGACGACCTCGAGCGCTTCGACCTCTGCTTTGTCCTGTTGTGCATCTGCGGCCATCGTCGTCGTCCTCGGCGTCCCATCGACCGCCTGCCTCTGCGGACCGACCTACAGCCCTGGGCAAGCCCAAAATACGTCGGCAGCGCCAAAAGCAGTCGTTGCCTGGCCCTTGGCCCCAACCAATCCCCGGACAGCTCGTCGGCCGCCGCTTGGGTGACGCACCAGGGTCCGACCCCCGGCCTGTCTTTTGTACATTTTCACCTCGTCGCAGCTCGCACCCTCTTTCTTAGCATCGTCTTTTCCGCTGCAGCCTGGCTCGCTGCTTCACGGGCCCTTCCCCTCTGGCACATCGGAGCCTACTTCCTTGCCCCCGTCGTCCCGTCCGCCGCTTTCATCTGACAAGGACGCACCGACGATGGAAGAGCAACTCCGGTTCCCGATCGACGCCCCAGTCCGCACCTGACGACTCGTTCTCGACCCATCAACCTCGCCGTCTCTTATCCAACCTTGCCCACCAGGCTTAGCCGTCGCCATCGAGATTTGAGCCTCGTGCTGGGCCTCGCTCCATCATGCATCAGCAAGCACGAGCGCCCCCGAGGCTCTCCTCGCCTGCCTCGTCGCCACAGACGAACCAGACGCGACCAAACAACCAGACGGATGCCTCTCTCGGTAGCCGTCAACGGACTCCGTCCAATGTCTCTGGCAGGGACTCCATGAGCTCCCCGACGGTTGAGAATGCCCTGGCCCCGGGTCCTCCTGCTGAATCCATCAAGAAGCTAGATCAAATCGTCCAAGTACGTCACTCGTCGGCGTCTTTGGCCCATTGACCCGGCAGACGGCTAATTCTTGCAGAACTTTTACGCCAAAGCGGCCATTCTCGTTCTCGACGCGCGCATGAAGGTCAAGATTACGCGCAACGTCAACGGTATGCGAAAGACGAACAAATGGGTAATGCGCCAGCCTCTTCACCCGATCGTGACTGCTCGACCCTTCGGCTCACCCTTCTTTTCTAGTATCAAATCGAGACCGACGAGATCGACGATTTCCGAGATGAGCTCAAGGTATGGAAGACGTGCGGGAGCTTTGAAAATAGACCTCCGCCCATGATTGTCGAAGTGTACTTGGATACCTCGCGCCTCAAGGACAACCAGGCCCTCGTGATACTCGATGAAGACGGGAAACGCTGGGACGTCATGGAACAGCTGAATGCTCCCAGCTCGCCCGGCAGCAGCAACTCGCCTGGTACCGCGGTCAGGAACACAGAGGTTATTCTCGAGAGATGGCGGGTCGAGCTCAAGACAACGACCGATGGCGGTGGCCTTGCCGACGATTTTGGACCCATCCTGCCCACCATCTACAAAAAGGCCATTGTCTTCTTCAGGACTCTCTTCGTCACCACTCGCCTGCTACCGGCCTGGAAGTTCGCAAGTCACAGCGTCTCCAAAAGTTCCCACCCTGCACTGATCCCGCGCTGTCGAATCAGGACGTCTGATCCAGCCATGTCAAGTCCCGACCCCTTGAGGCAGCCCATCGACGGCCGTACCGATGCAGTCACTGAGTACATGTTTGGTGACCTCGAAGTCCCCGTGGGGAGGTTGAGCGCCACTGTGATTTACCGCAATGATTGCAGCTTCCGCATCGATGATTCCGAGTCCCTGCTCAGCTCACGCTTCATGGGTGTAGATGAGAACTTCTTCAAGCCTTCGCTGCCGGCCTACGGAGAGAGGCAGCGTACGCCGACCGCCGAAGTTGGTTCCCTGCGTCCTCATCGCCGAGGCCCAAGCCTAGATGTGCGGCAGACCTATGGAAGTCTCTCGACCTTTCACGGCGACGGGCCCGTTGGCACGAGCCCTATATCCGCACTCAGGGCCGTGAGACCGCCGGGATCGGATACGAGCTCCCCTCCAGCGTCGTTTTCCAACAATGCGCCCATGGACTGTCCCAACTCCCTTCCCCTGTCGGGCCGTCCGTCGTCTGCCCGGGCGCCTTCGCGAGCTGGCGACATTCATGCCAGGAGGACATCGGTATCTTTTCAGCCGTTCAAAGCCGGTTCTCTGTCCGGCTCACCCGTTCCGCGAGCAATCGACAGCGAATCCCCCGTGTCGACACATTCGGTGAGCCGCCCTGTCGGGTTTCCGGCAGGCTCGCAACCCAGGAGTCGTTCTTCTCTCACTGCCGGGATGCCTGCGTCCTTGCGCGGCGGGCCGGTCCCGACCGCGGCAGAGACTCCTGCGGTCGGCTCTCCCCGGCTTGGCTGGGGGAGCCGATACAGCAGCAGCTTCACGCACCGGAGGGGACGACCTTCTGGGAGCGTCCAGAACAAGGCCGAAGAGGAGCAGCCCAGCAGTGGGCGTCAGAGTCTCGCGTCTTCCGTTGCGCAGCCTGAGTCAGGACTCTTATCTGAGCAGGGCCCGGCGAGTTCCGGGTCGTTGCATGCGGAGGAAGACGACATATCAGACTTCCTCAAGGCTCTTGACAGTAAAAAGACGCTCAAGAGCTTTGAGCCTGCCAAGAGAGGCGAATCCGCCACCAACAGGACGGTGGCTCAACTTTCCAAGTTTCATATGATGAGAGATTCAAACAACGCCCTGGGCGACTCAATGACCTCATCCATGCACATGCATCGCTCCTCGAGCTCATCCAGTCGCCAACTCACGAGTGTGCCTGGCATGGTTGCACCCGCGTCGGTCTCCACGTCGACGTCTCCAGGCAAGCCGGTGTCTCCCCATACACCGCACACACCGGCCATACCATCCAGGCTGAGCGAAAACTCAATCATTGACTACAGCACAAACGGCCGGATAGTATCACGAAGCGGACCCAGGCAGGAGTTGACTGTTCCGGGGCCCAGCAGGGAGAGTACCATTACACAAGAGGGCACCACGGCCATTGATATTCCCCTGTCTCCGCGTCTGGAATCCTACCAGCGACGCTCAAGTTCCGTCGCGCAGCAGAGCCGAGTGCTCATTGACGACGATGACAATGATTTGGCGTTTGCAGGGCATCGTAGCATCAGTCTAGGGGCCGATGATCGGGAGCCGCCGACAATGAGCACTCTACTCGGCAGACAGATGCAGATGGAAAGGGGATCTTCCGCACGAGGCAGTCCCTCTGGCGGTCTGCAACCTGCGCCTGATATCCAGCCATCGGACTCCTCCGAGGTGATGCAGCAAGGATCTGCCGAACATACTCCTCCAGACGGCCTCATGCCCTCTGTGCAATCAAGCTCGCCGTTTCCAAGACGCCGGTATACAGGTATGGCGGCAGTCGGAAACAGACACACGCCTCCGCAGTCGTCGCGAGGTAGCTTCAATGGCTCCGTGGGAAGGCTTGGGCGGGCGGACGATGAATCGGTCAGTGGCGAGCCCCTGATGTTTGATTTATCAGAGATGGACGCCCACGGCAGGCGGAGCCTGGAAGAACATCGCGGCGCGACCACGGCAAGCACCGAACGAAGCGCATTCGAACCGCGCGGGACGACACGACGAGGCTGGTAATGTTGAAACTCCTTTATTCTCAGTTTGCTACATGCACGTGAAGCAGGCATATCGCCCGGCCTGCTCAGAGTTGCACATACGAAGGGCAAGGGTACAAGCGCTTTTGACCTCTTTGTCTTGACTCTCATTCCTAGTTTAGTTTGGCGATGTAGAGATGTTCAAGGGACAAATGGCATCAGGATTCGAACGGCGTTTAGGCTGGACTTGGCATACAACGGAACATTTCTCAGCCTTAGGGCGGAGAGACGGTCAAGGTTTCGGGGGGTTCGTCCTTGGACAACCAGGACGCCCTCATTACGATTTGGTCAATGAAACACTTGGTGTACATGAGGTGTCGAAAATTAGATAGTAAGCAGATTAGGAGAGAGAAGTTGAAAGTGAAGTAGACCGTATGTGTTGTCTTTTTTGCTTGAGCTGTCTTGAAGAAGCATCGATGCAGTGTGTTGGAACAAGTCAACGAGCCATGTCTTGCGCTTTCTCGCGGTCGGTGTGCCCTGGATAAGAGAAGCAATCACCAACATGCAACTTATATGAGGCAAGGCAGGCGTGCGTACGAAGCAGGTACTCAGCAGATGGTGGCTGTGGCGCGGCCCGCCTCATACGGGCGCAGCCGTGGAGCCTGGAGCTGACGAGGCCCTCTTGCCTTTATTGAGGCCCCCTGCTACTTCGTAGTTTAACTAGCTTACGTAAGTCTACGTGCAATCATGCCACGCCAATGTCTTCCCTGCGCCTGGAACCTCCAAGCCAAGTGCTACCGCCATGGCTCTCGACGAAATCCAGTATCCACCAGGCTTTGGACTGGAGCACGTTATAGCTTGGGGAAGCACGGGCCTCGTTGTCCTCGACGCCGCCTCGCAAACCGTCATCAAGACGCCCTTTGACGAACAATTCCTGCCACATCTGCAAAGAGAAGGCCATATTTACGAAAGGTTCGCCGCCCACGGGGGGCACAGGGGCCTTTTGAAATACCACGGCCCCTATCCAGAGAACGGAATCCGTCTGGAATATGCCCCCAATCACGACCTGCAGTCCTTCGTCCAGGAACATGACGTCAGCCAGCAGCTCCGTCTGCGCTGGATAGTGCAGGCTGCCGATGCTCTCGCCTTCATCCACGACGCCGGGGTTATCCACGGCGACGTGACGACTGCAAACATGTTCCTGGACCGTGGAATGAACGTCAGGCTTGCCGACTTTGCGGGATCGTCCATCGACTCGTCGCCGCTCCTCGTCGCCGTCACGGCCAGCCACGAGTGCCCGGGGAACGCGTCATCGGCGCAAGGCGACATCTTCGCCTTTGGCTCCGCCTCGTATGAGATTGCCACTGGTCAACGACCGTACGCTGCATTGAGCGAGGCCGATATCCAGGCTCACTATCGGGAAAGGAGGTTTCCCGACACTGCCTCTCTGGGCAGCCTCGGCCGCATCATTACGACATGCTGGACAGGTGGCTACCACGATAGCAAGGCCTTGGTCACGGCTCTCAGAGGTAAGGGTCAATGAATTCCTCCAATCAATCTCCCCGTACTTGACGGCTGACGCAGCCATCGAAAATGCATCGGACATGCCCTCCGGAGCAGGGTTATCGGAATACCCGACCGTATTATAGTATGTCCGCTATATACTATAATTAAGTCTAAAATATATAAAAAGTGCTTAATAAGCGCTATATTAGCTTATAATAAAAGATTAATAATACTAAATGCTTTTAAAGTATATAAAAATATTAACTAACTTTAATAGCTTAATGAGTTAATATATAAATCAAGATTTAATAAAAAGTATATTTTAGCTATTATTTAATACTATATTATATAAATATAAAGATTAAATTAGAAATTATCTAATATTTTACTTAGCTAAAGTTTTGCCTCTTTACTAGAGTATTCAAGTATAAGATATATCTATATTTAGTCGCCCGTAATATCCCCGGGCCTGTGCGCTTAAACCAACTTGCTCTCCCAAACCAAGAATCCAACGCACCGGCGATCGGAGCAAGCGGCCCCCTCTTTGACGCAACATCTCATCCACGGCAGGACCCGAAAGTCATCTCTCTCTTCGACGACCCACGATTACTCAACCGAGTACAGTGATCCAACGAGCCGTCGAGCTTGCGTAGCCATCTCGACTCTGCATCGCGCGGGAGAAGCGCTTCAAAGGCACATAAGCTGCCTCTGCACCGTCGACGGAGAAGCAAATTCTCAGCTATTCCATCCAGACGACGAACCGATCACTCCTGAACTCGGCCAGCCATGTTTCGAGCAGCAGCGGTGGGGCCGTTTGACGAGGCCGTCGGTAGGCGCTACCCCGGGCCCGGGAGATGGGCGTCGTTCGAGTCGCAGCTCTGACTTGGGACACTTTAGCCAAGGCGACGGACGAGAACCTGACCTCCGAGGACTGGGGCGCCATCATCGAGGTGTGCGACAAGGTTTCGGGCGATCAGAGCGGGTGCAAGGAGGCTGTTCAGAGCATGATCAAGCGCCTCGCCCATCGCAACGCAAATGTCCAGCTCTACACTCTCGAGGTTCGTCTTACTCCGAGTTGATGGCATAAAACCCATGCGAGGATGCCGACTCTTGCGCAACGTCGAGATAGCCGCTGACCCGAGTTGGATGGGATAGCTCGCCCATGCGCTCTGCCAAAATTGCGGCAAGCCTATGCACCGCGAAATCTCGAGTCGCGCCTTTACCGACGCCCTGCTCAAGCTGGCCAACGATCGAAATACGCACAACCAGGTCAAGGCCAAGATCCTCGAGAAGACCAAGGACTGGAGTGACATGTTCAGCAGCGACGCCGAGCTCGGCATCATGTACGACGCATACTATAGGCTCAAGCAGAGCAACCCGACGCTGCAGGCCCCGAGCGCGCCCCAGAAGCAGGGCTTGACAGAGTCGGACCGACAAAAGGAGGAGGACGAGCTGCAGATGGCGCTCAAGCTGAGCTTGCAGGAGGAGGAGCGCAAGAAGGCGGGTCCCTCGAACTCCGGGGCGCAGGCGGGGTCAAGCGGACAGCAGGGCTCCACTCCGGCGCCCGCAGTCCCGGCTGGCACCACGGCGGCGACGGTGAGCAGGGTGCGCGCCCTGTACGACTTTGTTCCCTCCGAGGCCGGCGAGCTCGAGTTCAAAAAGGGAGACGTCATTGCCGTGCTCGAGAGCGTCTATAAGGACTGGTGGCGCGGCTCTCTCAAGGGCAAGACGGGCATCTTTCCGCTCAACTACGTCGAGAAGCTCACAGACCCGACGCCTGACGAGCTGCAGCGCGAGGCTCAGATGGAGGCCGAGGTCTTTGCCGAGATCAAGAACGTGGAGAAGTTGCTGACGTTGCTGAGCGCCTCCAACACGGCGCCTCGAGAGGAGGACAACGAGGAGATTTCGGTAAGCCACCAAACGTCGTCGGACGAGCTATACACTGGGGACTAACAGTGCGTCTAGAAGTTATATCATCAGACTCTGGCTATACGGCCAAAACTCATCAAGCTCATTGAGAAATACTCACAAAAGAAAGGTTGGCTATACTTCTACGACGTAAAGCGTCTCGTCAGAGCCCGGCTAACTTGGCTTCAGACGATTTCACACAGCTCAATGAAAAGTTCATCAAGGCGCGTAGGGACTACGAGGCTCTGCTCGAGTCGTCCATGTCCCATCCTCCGCAGCACAACTACCATCAGTACGCCATGCGCCCAGGACCTCCAAACCAGGCATATCCGCCCGGCGGAGCTGGATACCCCATGCAGGGACAGCCGCCGCACGACGCCCACAACTATTATTCGCAGGGTCATCAAGGCAAGTCGATGCGCCTATATCTATATAGGGGAGTCTTGAGCTGACTGTATTATAGATCAACAGCAAGCCTATCCGGCGGCACCTTCTTCGCCTCCCAACGTCCAGCATGGCGGAGCGCCAGCCCCCTTTTATGTGGCCGGGTCTGAGGTGCCGTCTCAGGGAAGTGGTCATCAGCAATACCCATTGCGAGAGCAGACGCCGCGCGTGTCATCGCATGGCAAGCAGCCCTCGTCGCCGCCGCCCCAAAACTACATGGCCTATTCTCAGCAGCAGCAGCCACCCGGACAAAACCCCTATGCCCAATCCACGTCGAATCAGCGGCCGACGAGTACATATGGTGCGCAGGAACTGGCCACCTCGGTGTACGACTCGCCCGTCGCGCCGCATAACCCCAAGTTTTCGCCTCAGCCGCCGGGGCACGGTTATGGCACCGACGAGGCCAGCGCGCCCGGTGCCAATCCGCCTCCGCCGGCGTCCTACGCGCACCAGCCGCCGTACCAAAGCTATAACCCACCCGACCAAGCTCCGCCTCCGGTTCCCTCGGGGCAGCCGCCGCAGCCACCACACGAGGCCATGTCTCCGCCGCCGCTGCAGCCCCATAGCAACGCCTATGACGCCCGCCAGCACGGCATGTCCGGAGCAGCGGGGCCGGGGTCGGAGCCGCAGTACAAGCCGTACGTACCGCCGGGAGGAGCGCCGAGCGCGCCGACGCCTAGCGACTACTATCGCTGAGGGACTCGGGATGAGGAAATAGGTGCCGGGATCATTGGCCTCATGTACGGAACGAGGGCTGGGGCAGGGGGCGCGTAGGCTTGTTGCGGCAACGATGCGATGATTCTTTCCACACTTTTTACTAGCCATTCTGGCGAGCTAGCTGCGGATGGCCTTTGTCACATATTGTATCTCGGGTACTTTGCATTCGGCTGTTTCCTGGCGCTCGTTGTCGATGCCGGGCATGGGAATTTGCAGCTTCCGCATCTACACAATCCACATTTGTGTCTATACAAGGGCTGGCTTTGTCCTACGAGCGCGCGGGGTTTGCAAGAAATGCAGGCCGTTGTTTCCATCGTGACATGAATATGGCCGTCGTGAAAATCAAGACGAGAAATAAAGTACGCGTACATCGCTGTCGTCAACACCTCCTGTTCTATGGCTCCGGCCCTCTTGCAAAGAAGAATCTGGAACGTTTGTCCCAGAAAACTAAACATGGACGACCGTGACGTTGGGGAAGCAAAGGCCCGTTTCCTGCGGGGCCGTGTCCGTCAAAAAGAATCCCACGCCTATCCAACGCCGAGACTGATGTGTGAAAAGGAACAAGGTAGATGCGCAAAAACGGACATCATGACGTAAAACACATATGGCCGGATGTGCTCGGAAAGAAGAGACGGCCTTACCACCGGCGGCCATAGACGGCGCTCTCCTGGCGGGCGGGCTTGCGGTTACGCATCATGTTCATGGCGGCGCGGGCCCTTTGCTGCTCGTCGACGGCCTCTTGCGAGTACCACGCGTTGCTGTCGTCGGCGGAGGCGCCGCCGCCGTAGCCGGTGCCCGTCTTGAAGAGGTCAATGATTTCGTTGAGACCAAGCTTGAGGGCGCCCTTCTTGGCACCGCCCTCGATAGTCTGCTCGGCCAGCAGGCGCTTCTTGTCCTGCAGCTCAATGATGCGCTCCTCGACCGTCTCGGCCACGGTGAGCTTGTAGACGGTTACATCAACAGTCTGGTTGAGGCGATGCACGCGGTCAATGGCCTGCTCCTCGACAAACTGCATCGTGGCATCTGTTAGCTTGCTTCTCGGGCTGGTTGTCAACGAACAATACTTACGGGATTCCAGAACGGCTCAATGATGATGACCCTCGTCGCCGCCGTCAGGTTGAGACCCAGGCTGCCGCATTTAAGGCTGCAGAGCAGGACTCGCACGTCCTTATCCTCGCGCAAGCCGCGCAAGCTCTCCTCGCGGGCATCGTTCTTCATGCTCCCATCGTATCGCCGAAACATGAAGCCCTCCTTCTTCAAAAAGGGCTCCACCAGGTCCAGCATGGACGTGAATTGGGAAAAGACGATGAACTTGTGTTCTTTGGCTTCGGCACGCAGCAATTTCACCACCTCGAGTATCTTGGTCGAGGCAAAGAGGCGGGACATGTGAGGAAATGGCTCGTCGTCATCGGAGTCCTCCTCTGAATCCTCTGAATCTTCGCCGGAATATGATTCGGACTCGGACCCAGACACAGATCTAGACTCGGACTTTGGCGGTGCGGCTACCTTTGGTCGAGGTGCTGTCGAGGGGGCAGGTTCGGCATCGTCGAGTGTCTGTGCCGCCATCTGCTTTGTTATGGCAGAAATAGATGGAAGCGAATCGTCGTCGTCCGATGCTTCGCCCACTGATCGGTAGCCCTCCTCCTCCTTGGCCGTCTCATCGTCTACGACAAAACTGCTCAGATTGCTCTGATCGTCAATCGTCTCATCCGCAGAGTCTTCTGGGCCAATGGTGTCGCCGCCGCCCTCTGCATTTTCGTCCTCGGAACCACCAGCTTTGCCCAGATGCAAGTCTCCACGTTCGCCTTCGGGCACGAGCCAGCTGCCCTCCGCATCGTCCTCATCGTCGCTATCAATGACGGCGTTGCGATTCCTCCTCCGACGCTGAGTCTGCTTCGGCTGAGGTTCATCGTCCGTATCCTCCAGCTCCGCCTTGATGTCTGGCTTTTGCGGCGAGGCTTTTGTTGACCCTTGCTTCCTGTGAGTCTTCTTCTTTTTCTTCTTTTTCTCCTTTTTTGGACTGCTCTTTTGCGCAAACAGCTGCAAGTCTTCGTGGCAATCGTTGCAATTCTCTCTGCCCAACTCCACATCCACACCAGAGAGCGCCTTGCCACAAATGCTGCAGTTTTTGGAGACTATTCCCATGCCCGCAAACATGTCTGCCATGGCATCGATGTCTGTGTCTTGTTTCTTCTGAGTGGATCCGGTTGACAAGGCATCTTTATCTTTGTCCAGCTTTCCCTCTACAAGTTTTGGGTGGTTGCATGCTTGCCGCAGTCGCAAAAGCATGGTGAAGGCGTTTGCGTAGCTCATCTTCTCCTTCATCATGGCCACCATGTTCTCGTCTGTGCGTTCCTCGAGACGTTTGTAGAATTCAAGCTCGGCGGGCTGCATCTTGGCCGAGATGGTGACAACGTTTCGCTCCGTATGCCTAAAGTCAGTCGCCGGAGCCGCTCCGTCGACAGGAGCCTCACCACCGGGGACCAGAGCACCCTTTTCTTTTAGAATCTCCTTTGTTCTTCTCTTCATGAAGCATCGAAGAAGGGAATGCAGCCGTCGGATGGCAATATGGCCTTTGCCGTTCCTCATGGGCGCGTCGATGTGTTCTTTCCACTGCTTGATGTCATCGTAGGGCGCGATGCGCAGGAAGCAGATTAGCGACTGTAACTCATCCAGGTTGTTCTGCATGGGGGTGCCCGAGAGACACCAGCGGTACTCGGATCGCAGAGCATAGCAGGCCTTGGTGGTCTTGGCGAGTCGGTTCTTGATGGTGTGTGCCTCGTCGAGGACGATCCTCCACCAATGGAGCCCGAAGCAACCGACTTTGCGACCTCCCAACTCTTGAGAAGAATTGCCGAACTCGGAGACGATAATCTGGTAGGTGGTAATGACTACGTCGTATAGAGCCAAGTCCTTGGGGTTCTTTGTTCGCTGAGGGCCGTGATGCACGAGCACCTTGAGGCCTTGCGACTTGTCCACCTTATCCTTGATCTCATGCTCCCACTGTCGAATCAGAGCCAAGGGGGCAATGACGAGCGTGGTTTTTTCGAGACTCTCAAAGTGGCTCTTCCATCGCTTGTCCTCTTTGGTGGGTTTCCGGTTCATCATCATGAGCGACAATGTTTGGAGTGTCTTGCCCAAGCCCATGTCGTCGGCGAGTAGTCCTCCTTTGGGAACTTTACCACGCTTCACGGGACCCAGCTCACGGCCACGCATCCAGTTGACACCCTCGACCTGATGCGGCAAAAGCCTCACCTTGAGTCCTTCAACCTTGCCGTCCTGTTCTACGGCCACGTTCTTCTTTGGGGGAGGCTTTATTTCAGGTGGTTTTGTTGTATCGATGGTCTGAGCTTCTGATTGTGTTTCCTTTTCTGCGGGCTTCTCTTCTGTCACCACCACCGGCTGTTCGGGATTGTCGTTTTGGCCGTCATCGTCATCGTCGTCATCGTCGTTTAAGCCACCTTCGAGGAGAGCCTTGAGGTCTGCGTTTGCCTTTGCGGGATCGGTGTAAAAGACTTCGTTGCCGGTATGAGACCGCGCGGAAGGGGGAGCGGCGGAGTTGAACATGGCCATGGGCGGAGGTCTTCGATCGCGGTAGGACGGCTGCCGGGGCCCGTTGATCCTCGTGCCGAGATGGTGCTCGGGTCGAGTCTTTTGGTGGATAAAGATGTCGGCCTTCTGCTTAAGAGAGGACATCATCTTTGTGGGATGACCAAAGGTCGGGCGATTCGTGGCGGCCGATGATGTACTCGAGCTCGCCGAGCCGGCGCGATACTTGCTCTTGATGCAGGAGAAGTCCCTCACTGCGGCAGTGATGTCAAAGTCATCGTCGGGCGAGGCACTACGCTTCGGCTCGGCGTTTGCCCTGGCGTTTGAGGCCGGCTGCAGCGCCGAAGGCTGTCTTGGGGGAGCGCGTTCTGTGGGCATGGCTTCGGCTCCTTGCAGTTTGGCTGCTTGGATCGAGGAGGAGCAGCTCGGGGACTCGAGGGTGTCCCTGGGCTTAAATGCGAAGCTCTCGCCGGGCTTGTTGGTGCGGTCGCGGCGGTGCATGCACGCATGCGAGTACTTTGGAGGTTTCGTTTGTGCAGAATCTCACGCGTGAGGCATCCTTTTTGCAGGGTCCAATATTCACGTCCAACGGGCGCAGGCCTCCGAATGACGTTGATGGAGAATAAGGCGGTACCGCTCATTGCCCGGGCAACCAATCTGGAAGGAGGGCGGCTGACAAAGGGGCCGACTTGCGTGCGATTGACCAGTAGAATGAGCCCCACATGTACCTCGTCCCCGGAGTTATCGCGGGGTGGGTACATGTCTGCCGCGCCGGGTACCTCGTCACGCTTTCAAGTGCTGGATTCAGGGTAGCGAGATTGGGATAAATACTTGGTGCAGACGCTCCAAGGAAGCTCTCTTCGGCGCCCTCATGGGCAAATGTCCACGGAATTGACGCGACCAACTTGCACAATGAGCCGCCTTTTTAAGAACACTCTGCTTCCGTGTAAATTTAGAGCGCAACGGCTCTTATGCATGGTGTCCGGCTGATTGTCAACCATGTTCAGTTGGAAAGTCGCCGGCATTCACTGCTCCGTTGAACTTGAAGCTTCTCCGGGTTACGAGCCAACAGTCCCATGCTCACTCTCCTTCCTGGCCACCTTTCCTTCGCTCATCCCAGAATCCCTTGCCGTAACTGACGAGAATCTCATCGCCCTTCTTGATGCCCTTGCTGTTCTTGCCCTTGGTGACCCAGACGCCGACGCAGACCTGCCCCCATCGCTCGCACCAGACTGGGCCAAACTCGGCATTGGCCCTATCCTTGACGCCTCTGTAATCGTTGACGAAGCGGCCCTCGTTGCCCTCGCCAGCCGCGTCGACGGCCAAGTCGGCGTCCTTGTCCAGCCACAGGTCGTAGTCGCTGTCGGCCGACGACGCCGCGCCGCCGTGCACCCTGCCCAGGTAGGCCAGGATGAAGCTGCCGGGCTTCAGGTTCTGCGCGGCAAAGAGCCCATGCTGGCCGTTGGCAGGGTGGCCGGCGTCGCTGATGGGCTGGATCCGGACCTGGGGCGAGGGCAGCGCCGTGCTCGCGGCCGGCACGCTCGGTGTCGACGCCGGCCTTGTGCGCAGGGCCGCCGCCTGTGTTGCCGAGATGTCCTTGGAGAGAAGGGGAGCTCTGAGGTACGGCAGGGGTTCCGGCCAGTTCTTGGGCTTGGACATTGCTCGGGTCCTGGCGTTGGCGGTGAGGGAGGCTCAAGGTTTTGCTTGTCCTAGCGCACCGTTGCAGATTCTTGGGCGGCCCACGTGCAGCTTGGGCCAAGACTCGCGACAATCCAACACTTCCAGGTTCTCCAGGTACCAATCTACCCACCATCTACGGATGAATTGAAGATCATGTACGCAGTCAGAGTCGTTATATACTTGGATGAAAGTGTAAGCCATGTCTCTTTTGCATCCACGACTCGTCGCGATCGAGTGCTTGCTCAGCGTTCATCATCCATCAATCCCCAGTTACTTCAACATTGGACCATCGAGCAGCACCACACATCTACAAAGTCCCAACAAGTCACAAAGCCAAGGTTTTCAAATACCCCATTGACTAGTAAAAAGGTTGACGCTTCCCATCAAAGCAACAATGGATGAAGTCGGGAAGCTTCCCCGTCAGTGGTCCGGAACTCCTCGTACCCTCCAAGTACTGGCCTCGTGAATGCCGTCACGCCCGGTACTTTTGCAATACTTGCCCCCTCCCCGAGCACACGGCCCCAGGGGTCCCCCACGGCCGACAGACGGGACGATTGTGGGGGAGATTGAGCCAAAAAGCTACCCGATCCTTTCCTGCTGTCCTGTCTAGGCTTGGGGGTCCGCCGACTTTTTTTCTTGGACGGGTTCCTACGTATCAGCTTCTCTCCATCGCCTCACCTCGCCTTCGCCTCCCCGATTCCCGCGTCCCACCCGCCCCCGTCCCCGGCTACTCGTCCCCGTTCTCGCAAAGAACCAACCGACACCGAGGCCCAGCCAAAGCCGCCATCATGTCCAAGGACGAGAAGCCCCTTCCGTTCGTCTACCAGTTCGCCGCAGGTCCGTCCCCCTCGGCTTCCCTTGGGCTGCATCCGCCTCCCTTCGCGATGCTAAAATCGATCCTCTCTAGGCGCCATCGCTGGTGTCTCGGAGGTATGAAGAAAGATGACGGCGCAGCGACTCGCAGCTCTGTAGACGCCTTGCTGACCCTCGGACCCGGGCCAGATCTTGGTAATGTAGGCTGCCTCCCCTTCTCCCCCCCTGAAAGCTGGACGGGAGCCGCTCGTCATGCAAAGCCACTGACCCGGAGCGCTTGAATAGGTACCCCTTGGACGTCGTCAAGACTCGAGTGTGAGATTACCGCCGCGCTTCCCCTTTTCCGCCCACGACACGCCGAGCCTCGAGGCTAAGATGAAGCAGCCAACTACAAACAGGCAAAGGAGCGGGAACCGAGGCGTACAATGGCATGGTGGACTGCTTCCGCAAGATCATCAAGCATGAAGGGTAAGCCCCGGCCACCTCGCGCCCGTCGTCACGCCGCCCTCTCGATACTCACGCACGCTCGGCCCGCAGCTTCTCCCGGCTCTACCGTGGCATCTCGGCCCCGATCCTCATGGAGGCGCCCAAGCGAGCCACCAAGTTCGCCGCCAACGACGAATGGGGCAAGGCATACCGCAAGATGTTTGGCATGCCCCAGATGACGCAGTCCCTGTCCGTCCTGACGGGCGCTTCGGCCGGCGCCACCGAGTCCTTCGTCGTCGTCCCCTTTGAGCTCGTCAAGATCCGCCTCCAGGACAAGGCCTCGGCCGGCAAGTACAACGGCATGGTCGACTGCGTCGTCAAGACGGTCCGCAACGAGGGGCCCCTGACCCTCTACCAGGGCCTCGAGAGCACCATGTGGCGCCACATTCTCTGGAACGCCGGCTATTTTGGCTGCATCTTCCAGGTCCGCCAGCTCATGCCCAAGGCCGACAGCAAGCGCGGCCAGATGGTCAACGACCTCATCTCCGGCTCCATCGGTGGTACCGTCGGCACCATGCTCAACACGCCCCTCGACGTCGTCAAGAGCCGCATCCAAAACACACCCAAGGTCCCTGGCCAGGTTCCCAAGTACAACTGGGCTTTCCCTGCCGTCTTCACCGTCCTCAGGGAAGAGGGCCCTGCCGCTTTGTACAAGGGATTTCTCCCCAAGGTTAGTCAACGCTTGTTTCTGAAACCCCCGTGGAAAACCGTGCTGATAGAGATGCTTCTACCAGGTTCTTCGACTCGGACCTGGAGGCGGTATCCTCCTGGTCGTCTTCACCACCGTCATGGACACCTTCCGCAAATGGCAATCATAGACTCACTCATGGACTGCGAGAAAGTTTCGACATGTAAATCTAGATCTTCTGACGCCATCTGTAGATAAAGTGGTCATGGTAGACGGCAGAGGCTGCTGGGCCCGTTGAGCTTAGACCGCCCCCCCCCCCCCTCTGTCCCATCCGTCAATGGTTCCCTCGCCTCTTTCGTGCACATGCTTGCAGTCCCATCAAATGATTTGCAGCGATTTCGCCAACGCCAGAATATTTTCGTCATGCCAACGGCCGCCTGGCTGTGCCTGGTATCAAAATAAGGATCGCTCTACTCGTACATTCATCCTTCTACCCCAAAGTAGACTTATGGGGAGCCCACCTGTCCCAGACGCCGTTGTATATAGCCTTTTGCGCCGACCCAAAAAGATAAATGCCCCGACCCAATGCTTTCTCAGCCGCGTCTCCTCAAACCCGTCAACCGTCAGTCCCGTCAATCTCCATGGCCTCAGGTGCCCCGTGACCATTCGTCTTGGCCGACTCGGAATCTGCAGCATGGCCCGTTTTCCCATTGGCTGTTGTCGCAGCCACGACCACTTGCACTTCGTCCTGTGCAGGTTTGTCTGCAGACGAGATATCCGAAGCAAGTGGTTTGCTTTCCGCTTCCCCTCGCATGCGAGCTTGCTTCTCTTTCCATCCTGGTGGCAGACCAGGTCCACTATCAGCATTCCCGTAATCCGACTTTTTGGTGCCTTTGGGCCACCGCCCAGGCCCACGTCCGGTCCCGCCAGTCTTCCGCCGTGACGCGCTGCTGCGGGGACGGCTCGCTGTAGGGCGTCGGCTACTGCCTCCAGACCGCCGCGGACGAGACGAACTGCTGACTGGACGGGGCACTGCCGGTCGTGTCACGCTCGGCCTCACACGATCTGTGCGTCGACCGCCTGCGACCGGCGGAAACACTTCAAATCTGGTGGGTGGAATGTCTCGATACGGCGCTGCCCAAGAGTCGCTGTCGAGGCCTTCGTCTTGGCTGCCGTGGCTTTGTGGCCCTAAATTCTCCTTTTCATCGGGCGAGACCTTCTCTATCGACTTGACGGGCTCTGTGCCATTCGGCAAGTCAGTTTCGCCATCGATGACGGGGTTTGATTGTGCCACGTCGTGAGCGTCTCCATCTGTTGGGAGTTGAAGCTCAGCACCAGCGCTGGCTGGGACTTCGAGAGACTTGGCTTCTTCCTCGCGCGGCGCAATGGTGCTGATAGGCGGACCAAGCTCGAAATTTACTGCATTGCTCCGCCCCATTACGTACGGCGTCCAAGCCAGGGCCTCTGGCTTCAGTCTCACGTAGCCTTTAGATTCCCACTTGGCCACGTACTGTCGGCAGTATTCGGTGTCCACCCGAAAAGCGTAGAGCTGCGTTTGCGGATCTCGGACCAACGCCCTGAGTCCTTCCAAGGCTGAGACTACGTCGTCTGACGTCATGCCTGTCTCATCGGATATTCTCTTGACGCTGAGACCATCGCTCTTGTGTCTATTTTCTTGCAGCAACCTCAAAAAGTATTTGCAAAGCTCGAGTCGCCAGTAGTTGCGGTAGGAAACTAGGCCCATGTCTGACAACGGTTTCTCGGGCGATCCCGTCTTTTGTTCCGTTTTGGTGAGAAGGTAGGAAAAGTCGATAAGCAGGTTTCCGTAGCCCTTTCGTTGATGGATCGGTAGTGTAAGAATGCACGAGACGTTGTTTTGACTGCTGGCGCGTTTCTCCTTGGAGAAGTAGCCAACAAAATGGTATCCGCGGTCGTCGTATTCGCACAAGATGTAGAATAGAAACGGCTCTACATCGTAGTACAATGTCTTTGAGCCCAGAAACAGCTTCGCCAGGAGGCACAGGTTCTGACAGTAAACTGGATGTTTCCGTCCGTCGACCTCGAATATCGATACAGACTCGTGCCGATAAATTTCGTCCCCCGGGGGATGCTTGGTGGCACATTTGAGCTTGTGGCGCCAGGCAACGTAGTCCGAGTTCATGTACTTGAGACAGAATTCGCAAATGTAAAGGACTCGGTTCCTGCTATACTCGGCCGGGTAAGGAGCCGCGTACCAAGTGTCAATCTCCCATCCGCCAAATTCGATGCACTCAATCTGGCTGGCATTTTCGGCTACTTTCTTGGGTTTTCGCAGCGGCACCTCTGCCTCCGCCTGCATCGCCAGGACGCGCGCTCGCCATTCATCCTCAGCCTTTTGTTTGGCTTGGTCGAACCTCTTGCGATCGTCATGATTCGGGAGTGTTTTCGATGTGTCTGCCTCTGCGTCGTCGAGAATGCCGCCATACGGCTTACCTTTTGCGTCGTCGGTTTCTTTGTCGAAGAACGAGTAAAACGGCTGGGAGTATAGATCTGAGGTGAATGGGGTTGGAAGTGATGTAACTGGGGTCGGCGCGGCGGCTGTGCTAACAGAAGCCGGGCGTGCAAGAGGAGTAGGCCTCGAGGCGCCAGGACGCCTCTTGTCTCGTTTTCTTCGTGACAGGACCTCTTTGAGATTGCCGGACCGTACCGTCATCTTCAGGACCAGGGATGATCGTGACTTTCTCTCCACAGTAACTGCGGACGGCCTCTGGGCCTTGAGTCGCAAAACGCGAGACGCCCGATTTGACTCCGTTGGTTGCTCCGCCGGGGCATCATCTTGAGTGGCGGACTCTGCAGAGAGATTCCTCCTTCGCTTTCTGAGAGATCCACCTAATTCCTCCGCCTCTGCCGATGATGTCCCCCTTTTCCGCAGAGCGCGGGCACCATTCACAGTACTGCCTTCATTGTCACGAACGGAGGCATCCTCTGAGTCTCTGGATTCCTGTGCAAGCTTTGCCTCCTCTGAGAGTTGCGAGGCGGATCGCGCATGTTCGTCGCCACTGGCATGACTGGCGCCGTCTTTGATATTGACATCGCCGTCGTCAAGATCTGAGTCTCCCGCGAAGCATTCTGGGCACTTCCAGCCATTGGTGTCTTGAGGATGATTAGCGAGACCGATATTGAGCGAATGCTATCCATGACCGTCCAACTACTCACGATTGTTTTCCGTCATAGCGGCAGCTGTACGAGCACACTGCTGATGCGCTTCCCTCAAGTTAGCTAAGTAGTGGCTCAATTCTTGGATCAACACACCATTCTCGCCGCAGGCAGTGCATGTAAGAAATGCCTCAAAGTCTTCGCTTGGGTCGTTTTCCTCGTCTTGCTTGCAGAAAATGCACGTATTCGAAGGGGCCGTGTCGGATTCGTCGTCGTCTCCTGCCTCTTCTTCCCAAGCAGCGCCCTCATCGGAGTCTTCGTCTGGCGCGCTTGGAAGATCTGAGACTTCGCTGTCTCCGTCTTCATCATTCTCAGCCTCCCCGGGCTTGATCTTGACTGCCCCAACACCTTCTTCCAAGTCATCGTCGCCTTCGGCATCTTCATCTTCATCTTGTTCGTCCTCATCCTCGTCATCTGCCGCAGCGTCGCCGACAACTATCTGCTGCACAAGGGGATCATTGTCTTCTTCACCGGAAGCATCCTCTTCGATCTCCTCGCCAGATGCATCCCTATCGCTAAGTTCGTCATCGTCGCTGTCGACGTCTTGAGAAGTCGCTACAGGCGCAGTCGAAGCAGCGTCCGCAAGGTTTCTGGCGCCATCTCGGTGCGCGGAATCGGTATCGGTGTCTGCAAAGCTGTCTGCTGTCTCGTATTCGGCATCCTCCGAGAGCAGCACACTCTGCTGCAGCTCTTCTTCCATCGCCTGAGCGCTCGCCATCGTTATCCCTGCTTCTCGAGAAGGCAATATGAAGCTGAATGAAGTTTGGGCATGTCGATTCGACGTCGTTCAAGAGAGCTTGACGGAGAAAGTGCAACCGCTATGAGGAGCGTGATGTCTCGAACGCGGCTGGCAAGCTGGGGGTCGTGGCCGCTCGACCTTGCGACAAGGCAAGTTGGTGAACCGCAACGCGATGTGAATATGGTGATTGAGAGCTCACTTCGCGGTTCGTAAACAACGCGCCGACGAAGGCGAACTGAACCTGGCGACAACGACGCCGCGTGCCACAGTCAGTCGCGTTTCACTGCTAGGTCAGGTAGGAAAGCGCGGATGCTCATCGTCACAGTGCGCGCGTCAGTAGATTGCGCATATTCTTCGGCCCCACTCGCGCTTTGCACAGTGCAGGTGGAGGATTGCGCCAGATGTACCTAAAAAGGGAGTACGTAACGTGCAAGCACCCTCTCGATTAAGCCCATTTAGCGCCTGAGGCATCCATCTACCTTTCTGCGACCGCCCAGCCGAGGACGGCGAACGTCAACCACCACGCCCGAGAGCCGCGCTGAAGCATTGAACGCCGACACAACTCCAATCGCTGCAATCGATTCCTCAACAAGCAGTATTTGGAGCAACACAGCTCGTCGAAACCTCAAAACTACGATAAAGTCCGCTCGGGCGGCACGACGCAGACATGCCGCTACCGTTCGAGGCTCTCCTCCCCTACGCCATCATGATTGGTGTATGTTGAAGACGGCGGAAGCTAGAGAGCGAGGGCAAAGGAGGCTCACGAGATCCTAGATGTTTGGCGTCACCGGTACCGGCCTAGCTGTAGTCAAGACTATGCGCAACGAAGGCAAGCGCCCGCGATACTCATTGGATGAGTGGGACAGGGTGAGTGGCTCCATTGACTAAACCTATCTCTTGACAAACGAGCTGACGAACAACAGCAAAGTACGATGGCACCGTGGCGCGCTCGAAAACCAGTCCTTGGAGCACGAACCGCTGACAGTTATAATTCGATAGTGATGGCACGAGATCGAAGACTCACAGGCACATTGCGAGGGCAAACTAATGAAGCAGTGGCACCTCTTGGGTTCGAATTAAGTAACCCTTGGAAGGTAAGAGAACGCAAGTCTCGAGATATCAATGGCCAAGTGCTTACATTTTGTAGTTGGAGAAACGTATCTCATGAAGAGAAACCCACTTGGTGAACCTGACGCCTAAGAATGGCCTTGTACATACATAGAGAACCAAGAGAGCCTGGAGACAAGACTCCATCGCCGTCGGAATCATCGCAACGAAAAGATCCCTACACGTATAGTACCAGGTCTAACTCCCGAGACAAGCAACCTTCGACGCTATTGGTCTGCTCATATTGTGATGTCGGCTCGGTTCTTGTTCAGATTCTCGAGAAGTGTGCAAGCTTGGCACATGTCCTGACTCGACATGTAACCGCACTTTTTGCACCTGCCGAGTGTTTGCAACGGCCCCGAAGCCACCTCTTTCGGCCGCCGACCCCTTATTGGAAGTCGTACTGACCCGTCTACCTCTGTCAAACTGGTGGTTTTGACTTCCGTCTCGAGACTGTCAGATTCGACCTGCCCCTTGAGCCTTGCTTCCATTTGCGCCATTTCGCCTCCGGGAGTGTCAGCTGCAGCCGATCCGCAGCCACCCATACCGTCGCCATCACCGCAATCACAACCACCTTGGCCTTTGTCGGGCGTGAGCCGCGCCATGTCCTCTCCACTTCGAACAATGTCCAGAATTGCACTCGGACGGACTTTTTCCAAACTCTTGATAAGGCTTCTGGCGGTTCCCCTGAACGCCTCTGGGCTGTATATGCATTCCGTGCTGAAATAATCCAGCTTTTTGTGATGGGCGTAGAGGACAATCTCCTTTTCGTAAGCATACTTGAGTGGTTTGCTCCTCTTCACCTCGCTTGACGAGTTTCCAGTCACTATGCTCGTGCTCCGAGAAAGCCTGGGCAGATCGCCACGGAGGAGGTTCATGAGAACAGTCTCGGCCACGTCGTCGGCATTGTGTCCCGTAACGACATGCTTGATATCGAGCATCTTGGCGCCTCGATCGAGTGCTTGTCGTCGAAAGACGCCGCAATAAGTGCAGTTTCCCTTTTTGCCAATCGTCTCCACGACCTGATCCATTGTCCAACCGTAGAGTTGATCGTAGCCAACGATTTGTAACGGCATCTCGTATTGAGTGGCGTTTCGCTTGACAGTTTCCAACGAGTCGTCACGATAACCCTTGATGCCCTCGTCGATGCTTAGCAAGACCAGGTCCAGCCCGTAGCCGTGCCTTTCATTGAGTGTTTTGAGAACTGAGGCGAGGACTGTGGAGTCTTTGCCACCTGATGCCCCTATTGCAACCCTTTCGCCAGGATAAAAGAGCTGGGATGAGATGATTGTGTGATGAACTTCATTTTCGAAGGTTGAAAGGAAACACTCTCTGCAGAGTTTATGATGGTTTTTTGGCCTCTTCACTATTGCTCTATTCTTCTGACACAGCATGCAGGGTGTCGGCGGCATTGTGAAGGCTGTAGAGGACTCCCCCGATCTCAGAGTCAAGGGATGGTAGAGCGGGACTGCGCGCCTGACTGTGCTTTTGAGGTTTCCAAATGTTTCAGGAGATTCAAAAGCATGGCTTCTCGACAAATGAGATGTTTTTCGACTCCGTTCTTGGATTTGAAACGAGAATGTGACTGCAACTGAGCAAAAGCGCCAGTACGTCGAAGTTTCCATGAACAAAGCAGGTACTTCGTACCTGCTGCCCGTTGCCCGGGCTGTTAGTCATCTCGAGGACCCACACTCATCGACCCTCAACACCTGCAGCCACAGCTCACTGATCACGTGCGTTTGAGCCACATTCGCTGATTTCCAAGTGGGGCCGAAAGCTGTGGTACCCGAAGCCCTAATTTTCCTCCCACGGCCGAAAATCGAGTTTGACCTCGTCTCTTCCGCAACACCCAATTCCCGGCACCAAGGACGACCGACCACCGCCGCCCAAGGACTCAAAGATGGTAAGTAGTCTGTCGCGAAGGCTCTGACGGCCACAGTCCAGGATTCAAAATGTGCTCGAGCGCAATTTGACCCGCAGTGTTGCACTTGCGTGCGACCTGTTGGAGATTCCGCCTGCTCGTCCCTCGTGGACCAGGTGAAGACTTGGCTGGAGACGTGATGCGTGCTGAAACATGCCGCATCGCGCTCTCTTTAGAGTTCAGAGAAGACCTTGTTGGCTGAGCAAGTCGCTGATGTCTTCTTTTCTCAATGACAGCCTCCCAAGACTGGCAAGAAGGTGGCTCCGGCCCCTTTCCCTCAGGGAAAGGCCGGTTCCAAGAAGGCCCCCAAGGTATGACGGACTGATGAACCCGACAACTCCGACAGCCAACTCACAAGATACTCGCAGAACCCTCTCATCGAGAAGCGTCCCCGGAACTACGGCATCGGTCAGGACATCCAGCCCAAGCGAAACCTCTCTCGCATGGTTAAGTGGCCCGAGTATGTCCGCCTTCAACGCCAGAAGAAGATCCTTCAGATGCGCCTGAAGGTTCCCCCTTCCCTGGCCCAGTTCCAGCACGTCCTCGACCGCAACACCGCCGCCCAGGCTTTCAAGCTCCTCAACAAGTACCGCCCTGAGACCAAGGCCGAGAAGAAGGAGCGTCTGCTCAAGGAGGCCACTGCCATCAAGGAGGGTAAGAAGAAGGAGGATGTCAGCAAGAAGCCCTACGCTGTCAAGTACGGCCTGAACCACGTCGTCGGCCTCATCGAGAACAAGAAGGCTTCTCTCGTCCTGATCCCCAACGACGTTGACCCCATTGAGCTGGTTGTCTTCCTGCCTTCTCTTTGCAAGAAGATGGGTGTCCCCTACGCCATCGTCAAGGGCAAGGCCCGCCTGGGTACTGTCGTCCACAAGAAGGTTAGTTTGAGAGTCATCTCTGGGAAGTCGACGATGAGAGTGCTTACATTGGTAATAGACCGCCGCTGTTCTCGCCCTGACCGAGGTCCGCTCCGAGGACAAGAACGAGCTGTCCAAGCTGGTGTCCGCCATCAAGGACGGCTTCATGGACAAGCACGACCAGGCCCGCCGACACTGGGGAGGCGGCATCATGGGCCCCAAGGCTCAGATGCGGATCCTGAAGAAGCAGAAGGCTCTGGAGGCTGCCACCAAGATTTGAGATGTCTTATATCCCACGATGCATTTGACTTACGGGTTTTCAAGGTGTTGCCGGTTTCAGGAATTGGGAAAAATGAATGGAATTTTACGCGACTACCTCGGAAGCCGTATCCTTGGCACGATGGCACATCTCCGCAATCAGGACCGACCCGCAGCTTGACAACCTTGTGACTCGTGACTTGTGCATGCTGGCAGTAACTGTTACGTCTTGCAAGCAAACCGCCTGTTGTTACCTTAAATGTCAAATCGTTTCTGTCTTTGGGCCTCAGTTGTTCTAACAATGAGACCTCTGTCCCGCGCCTTGACCTAGTGTTCGGCTCAATCGTCGCAACCAGATCGAATGAAACGCCGCACAGCGCCACCAGATGCAATTTTGCTCTCTCTGTTCGCATCGACCGCTTCACCAGCTTATAGACTGGATTTCTTGATACTCTGGCATGAAAACTGGAGCTATTCGTACTTGGTACTAACAACGGTCCCTCTACAGACCAGTCGACCAGTCGTCGTGGATTCTACATGTCTGTTGATCAGGGATCTCGCACATTAGCGCATCGACCGTAATCTATTTTCGATCTCGCGGTGACGCAGACTCGATTTCGGCAATGATTGTTTGACGGGCCACGACAAGCCACAGTATCGAGGTAAAGACCGAGCGTGCTGTCATTGATCCTTGGAGCAGGAACCAAATCGCGACCGAGATGACGAACGGACCAGAAAGCGGAAGCGGGCCTCGAAGAAGCGACGGCTTCAGTGGAGCCAAGCGACAAAGGTTCATGCCAATCCACTGCTGAAAAGCAAGCAGAGACGAGCTCCGGCTATGCGACGGGCGACGTAGCACGAAAAGCATTCGTCGTCAAGACAGCGCAGTCACGCAATACGAAGACTGCACGTACGTACGGCGATGCCATGTTCTTGGCAGCGGCGCGTCTGCAGGGCCCTCGGTCGCAGGGAAGCCGCATGGGACTGGCGACTCGTTCCTCCACGGCCCCGATTGGACACGCGCGCGTTTATGCGTGTGCCTGTAAGCTTGGCAGGCCCGTCACAAGATGGACGCGCCGGCGGTGTTTGCGACGGACGAGCCCTTGGAGGCCCGGCCAGCATAGAAGGAACCTTTCTACTGGAATTTGTCTGGAGCAGAATATGCAAGAGACGCATCCGTGACTGTGCAAGATGGAGCGCGCGCACGCCAAAAAGGAGACTCTATTGCGCGATATATGGACCCATGACCAAGTCTGGTCCGCGGCGAGATGGGCTCTTCTGGGGTTTAAAAGAAAAAAGGAAATTGGCTACCTTCAAAAGCTTGCTGATGACTGCAGGTGGATAATGAGCCTGCTCATCTTTTAGTCTCCGGACTGCTTTCGGCCGACGCTCTAGTTTTCCGCGGGCGAGTCCAAGCCTGAGATATCCCTTCGGAATCCGCTTCCGAGCCCGGCGGCGTGTAATGCTGACGAACAAATAAGCTGCCTCTCTCAAGTCGACGCAGGTAAAGTGGTTGATCTACAGTACGTCTTTCTTCCATCATCTGCATCGCCCGGCCCTTTTCTCGTCGGCCGTCAATATCCGTCCGCACCACTTCGACCCGTACGAGACTTACACCAAGGGCAAATCCCACGCTGAAATCAAGGTGCTAGCAGAGGGAAACGAAGCAAGCCATGGCAAAGGGCTCCGCGGGCCAGGCCACCGTGAACCGCGAGGCCGCGGCGTCTTCGCTCCCCGTGCTCATCGTGGGCGCCGGCATCAGCGGACTGTTGCTGGCGCAGCACCTGCGGCAGCAAGGGGTGCCGTTCCGCATCTTTGAGCGCGACGACGACCTGTCGACGCGGGGAGTCGGCTGGGGCCTGACGCTGCACTGGGCGCTGCCGGCGATGCGGCAGCTGCTGCGGCCGGAGCTGACGGAGCGGCTGCCGTACGCCTACGTCGACCGCCCGGGCGTCGAGGCGAGCCTGGCGTCGCGGTTCCCCTTTTACGACCTGAGCACGGGCCGCCGGGTCTGCGAGACGCCCGAGCTGCCGGAGTCGCACCGCGTGCGGGTGACGAGGGAGAGGCTACGCGAGCTGCTGGCGACAGACGTCGACATTGAGGTGAGTGCGCGCTCTACGGGGGCCTCGTCGTCGGCCGCGCGCACATGCCCTGCGCAGCATCGTGCCGCGGTCGGACAAGTGGCCGCAAACAGCTTGTCGAGAAATCGCGCCTGAATGTGACGAGACCGTATCATTGGGCGGCCGGAAGCTGACCGGGATGCTCTGTGGACCTTTGCCGGAGGAATAGTGGGGCAAGGCATTCCGCAGTTTTGTCGAGATTTCCGGAGACGGCACCGAGATCCGGCAGGAGCTCGGAGACGGCCCGGCGGCAACCCCCGAATCGGTCACCGTCACATTCGACGACGGCACGTCGTGCGCCGGCAGGCTGCTCGTGGCCTGCGACGGCGGCCATTCCCGAGTCAGGCGCTGCCTGTTCCCCAAGCCGGCGGCGCAGCACCGCTACCGCTTCCCCGTTTGCCTAATGGGCGTCAAGGCGCAGTTGTCGACGGAGCAGGTAGCGCCGCTGCGGGCGCTGGACCCCTTTTTCGCGCAGGGATGCGCATCGAAAAACGACAGCTTTGTCTACTTTAGCGGTACGTCGCGGCGTCTTATCAAATTCCCCTCGTGTATTTTACTGGGATTTCTGCGGTCGTCACTCCTGTTTTGGTGTCATTTTCAAGCAACACTCACGCCGAAACTTGACAGTTCTCGACACGCCAGGGAATCGCAAAGACAACCCAGATGGCCTCTACAGCGTACAGATCTGCGTATCATGGCCTCATCGGAAGGGCTTATGGGGCAGGCCCGCGCCGCTCGACGTGCCAGGGTCGAATCCCGGTCGCTTGCAGCTCCTGAGAGCCTTTGCCGAGACGTGGGCAGAGCCTTTTCGATCCTTAGTGGAAACGCTCTCGCCGGATACTGAAGTCAAGAAGCTCGACCTGTACGACTGGGCGCCGCCCAGGGCCCTCCGCTCAGCCGGCCGCGTCGTCTTGATGGGCGATGCGTTTCATCAGATGGCCATGTGTACGACCCAGTCTCCCCCCACCCCCTCCCCTTTCCGGATATATAGCCATCCGGGCGTCTCGTGAGTTCTGACATCTAACCATTTCTTTCCCGCGCGGTCCAGACCGAGGCGAGGGCGCCAACCACGCCATCGTCGACGTCCTCGACTTTGCACGGCTCGCCGTGCCAGTGCTCCGCCAGCGCACACGGCCGACCTCGCCGGCTAGCTCGAACGCCTGCAGGGGCGAGGGGAACGCGCTTACGGACCCCGATGCCGCGACCAGCGGGCGGGCGGCAGACCAAGACGGCTGGAGAGATCTGCGCTCGGCGCTAGACGGTTACGAGGACGCCGTCGTCGCCAGGGCGCGGCCAGGGGTCTTGGCCTCGCGCCGGGCCTGCCTCGACGCGCACGACTGGTCCCGCATTGGACCGCTCAGCCCGCTGCTCAGCAGGCGGGCCATGAAGCTCCGGTGGGACGAGGTGCGGGATAAGCTGATGCAAGACTAAAAAGGGACCTCTCTGCAGGCGCGTCTGAGCCCATGTCGGCCGCGCGCCTATTCGAGCAAAAGGGCACACGCGGCCAACTTGCTCCGCGAGGATTGCTGCAAAAGTTCCGCCTTTGGGGTTGGATCTTGTTGTCATCGCCGTTGTTGTCAGCGCGCGTGGCAGAGTGTTGCCTCTACGAGTACTGTACCTAGATTCCTAGAGACAGACCCTCGGCCACGATGGCCGAAGGAGGTCCAAACGCCTCTTCCCATAGAAAAAGCAAGGCTAGACATCAAGAGGCTTGTGAACAATGCCATTCAGTGGAGTGAAATGAGAAACGGCCGGGCATGTCGCCCTCGGCCAAACGCACCCACACACGCAAAGCAAGCGTCTGGCCAGGGACAGCTGAAGACACACGAGGCCCCATGACGAGATCACTGTGCCACCTTTTCTGATAGCAAATGTCTGCTTTTCAAAGTGAGCCACGGCATGAATGTAGCACGGAAGGGTTGATTCGCTCGCAATCGCTTCTCCCTGCATCAACATGCATGTCGCCACCGCCGCCACGTCGCTTGCCGACGTCCGAATTAACAGATTGAAAGGCCGGTCAAGGCACTGCAATGAGGTCTTCACCGACAAAATCAAGAGAACCCAAGAACTTCTCGTGGTGCAAAGTGCGCCTGACTTTGGTAGCGAATATTATAGTTACAAGTATGTACTGGCACCGGCATCACCAAAACCGACGCCGCCGTGGTCCGAGACTCCATGTCCTGTTCCCTCATGAGTCGCTCCAAGCACTGGGGAAAATCCAGCCCCTACCACAAGGGCTTGTAGCATGCGCCATCAATGATCATGAGAAGCCGGAGCTCCTTCTTGCCGCTGTTCGCTACCCCAAATACATTCGTCATACATCCCTCTCCCCCTCAACTGCACTTTTGGCTGCTCGAAAATGATTCATGCCCCGGGTATATGTTTGCTTCTTGAAATCCAAATTAGACATTTGAGTCCTGCGTCCGATTGCGCCTACTGCTGCTGCTGCTGCTCCTGTCGGTGACCTCATGCTCCTCCAATTGGACGGTGTATGTAACCGATTTTACAATGGCATGATCGTTTGTGTCGAGGATGTTCTCTTCGCTGGCGCTCTTGGATTTGTTGGATGACGCAGCAAATGCACCCTTGTCGGTGCTCACGTCGCTCAGCTTGTAGTGTTCTACATTCTTGCGGCCACGGCTTCGGTTCGCGCCGTTGGAGGAGCCGCCGCTTCCGCTGCCGCCAGAGTACTTGGATCGGTAGTCGCGAGCCTTCTTCATGCAGACAGGCGCAAGAAAAGGGAGGGATGAAACCATGTTCTGAAGCGACATTAGACACAAGACTTCGCCTCCATGGAACAGTAGCCGACTTACACCAACGTTGAACTCAATCGTGCCCCACAGGATCAACATCGTTGAATTGCCGTCACCGAATTGGATCCGATTAATCTGCGTATACCGCAGAATCGAACAAACGGTCGTGAAGAGGCCCAGCATGAAGATGCCGATAAGACCAAGCTTCTTTTCGAGGCGGACGTTGAGTTTAAGGAGGACGGGGATCGGAAGTAAGGCGACGACAATGTCCGAGACGATCGTCACGATGGCGTAGCCGGTGAAGGACGCGCCAGTTGGAAGGCAGGTGCCGGGCTTCAGCGGGTTCCACGATTTATCCACGGGTGTACACGCGAATATCAGGGAAAGGGCGCATCCAACGTGCGCTAGGAAGATAATCAAGATGGTAATCCAGACGACTCTTCGATATGTTTTTTGGTCGGTGCCCTTGAGAAGTCGGAGATAACTGATGAGCAGGGCGATCTTGAAGAAGGATATGCCGATTTGGTATATTGGTCGACCAGCGAAGTTTACTCGTGTATACGCAATCAGGTTGGCTTTAGGACGGTCTTTGAGCGGTAAGCCTAGACCGTATTTCGTTTCTGCAGGCTTGATATTAGATACAATCGTGAATTTGGAAAGGCTAATGACGTACGTATTATGCAAAGAACAGAATAGGCGAGGGCAAATATCATGGAGAGAGCAGCCATCCAGTCGTCGGCCGCCAGACCGCGAGCCTTGACGCGGATCCATAATCGGCAACAAACTGTCGCGATGGAAAGAATTGACAGGACAACGCAAATTGTGATGATGGCCGGAAACTGTGACTCGGCGTTGATGGCAGGGCTGGCGTTCTGTACCCAACCCATGTTGGACGGCGGCGGCAGCGGTTAGTTCCTGACAGGGTATGGATTTAATGTGTCGTTTTTTGAACGTGACCTCTCCGAATGTCTCGTGGCGAACCCCGGTGAGGTTGATGTCGACGGTTGGACTTTGGGATGAGTTGGCGAGCTGTTGATTAAGTGAGACGTCGAAATCGGTGGCCATCTACTCGTCTATAACTTTTTTCTCCTCCACGCGCCGGTGATGTCGGAATACGCACAAGCACCTGCTTGGACGCGCAAAGTGATCAAGAAGCAAAAGGAAACCCGAGACACGAGCTGAGGCTATTGATAACTGCGAATGCGGTCGGAAGGGGGGGGCGGGTGGGCGAGAGCCGGGTCGAAGGTGAAGGGCAATGGGGGTATGTTTACGGCAAAGTCTGCTTCGGAGACGGTCAAGTGAGAAGTGCCGAGGAGCAGGAGACGAAAGAAGAAAAAGAAGCCAAAGAGGTCGGGCTGTGGCCGGCAGAGCCGGACAGCAGATCCGAGATCAGGACTTGCAAGGGTTTGGAGGAGAAGGATGGGGGGCAAGGGAGCAAAAGACTGCAGTAGGACGAGGCGTAGAGAGAGAGAGAGAGAGTATCAATGGGTATGGATGGGAGGGGCGAAGAGCAAAGGAATTAAGGTAGGCAAGGGAGGAACGCAGTCCGTTGTGACGAGTATTAGACGGAATCTACTGCATCGATGGGCAAATCAAGAGGAACGTGTGGTGCTTCCGACTAACAAAAAAAGACTTAGACACGCCCCGAGCTAGACAAGGCTGGTCTCTGGTTCCCAGGTATGGTCGCCGAAAAGGGTGGCAGGAGTCAGGACGATATGTCACTTGATGGTGAGCCGGCCGGCCGGGTGGGGAGACCATTTCGGTCCCTCTCTCCCCCATCTTACAGGTACTGTACATACATACATACTTACGGAGTACGAATACAGATCCCGAAAGGGGGTGTGCGTGTTGCTGGGAGTGTCTTGTCTTAGCCTGCTATTTCCTAGGCGCCGGGGGGGGGCCAAGTGGATGGAGAATAGAGAGTGTGGGGAGGAGAGGAGGAAGAGAAAGAAGTCGAGGGCGAACCTAAAAACACTGCAGGACACTGAGAATGGACAAGATTGGGCAAGAAGACACAACCCCCGAATAGGCGTGCCCTCCGTCAAGGTGTCAAAGTTACTCTGACGCTTGCACCAGGGCAAAAAGATGAGTGATGACTTTGAATGCCACTTGCGAATTGAGTTGCATCGGACTCGGACATGTGAGAAACCCGGCAGGGCCTTTTGTCCATCTGACAGCACTGTACATTGCATGATTGCCGAACGGAATCAGCCCTAAGGGAACAGGAGCCAGCACTGTACAGTACGTACGTATGTACTCGTAACGCGGAAAAGAAAAGAAAAGGGGAGGAACATAACGACTCGGCCGTGATCCCTACCATCCTCGTAGTCGAAACATCTGGCCGAGACCCTCGGCGTGACCTCGTGAAAACGGATCACGGCCTAGGGCGTTCCTGAATTCAGCTTCCCCGGGGACGTGTCGGGATTCTGCTGTACTCGCATCTGCAGAAAGCCTCACTAGGAGGTAGGGAGATGATGAAATGACTACTACGCGAAGGAGGGCGGGCATGCTTTTTCGCATCGAGGTCCGGGTGGGCGTGGCCCGAGAGCTGCAGCTAAATAGACGCCAAGGCAGGAAAGGGAGACTGTACTACGTAGTGCGGAGAAGAAAGGTTGCGGACAATAACCAAAAAAGTAAAAAAGGGAAAACTCGAATGCAAAGACAATAAGAAAAAGTGGAAAGGAGGAAAAGAGAGAGGCAAGCATCGACAGACCTCGAGGCTGGTCTTGGCAGAGATCAAGAAACAAACGACAAGCCGCCAGTGCCAAAAATAACCAGAAACGGGATCGTCTGCCATACCTTGCAGCCAGATTGGCATGGCGGGCCAACTGGTTAGGGGCCAGAGAACGGATGGACCTGACTAGATGCCGAACATCCACTTCCCAACCCGCCTTGGCCACATTGGGCATGACCTCGCCGCGTGGAATCAGTTGAAGGGCGAAGGGGCGAGCTCCTGAGGGGACCCTCACCGGCCTCACGGCAACTTGGGCAAGCGCCCGTTCCAAGTTATCAAGAAATGAGAGGAGATCGGCGTAAGCTATCCTAACTTGGTGAGAATAGCAGCCACGCGGAACGAGTTGTGAGGAAAAGCAGCAACTTTGCAGCTAAGCTCGCAGTGTAACCTTGCCCGAAAAGTCACATTTCAGGGCCGCAAAAGAAAGGGGTTTGACTTCTGGGCTAGAGTACGCCATGTCAAGGGAGCAGAGGCGTTATTAGACCAAATGAGCAGACTTTCTCTTGATGCCATGTGCCGTGAACTTGCCCCGGCCCTGGAGCGAGGTCAGTCGGTTATGCCCAAAGGAAAAGACATCAGGGGACTTTGGTGGTGGAGCCGAGGTTTGGTCGATGGAATGACCCAAAAGGGTCATGGCGACCCGAGGAGAAAAACGAAAATGAAATCAGAGTATCAAGAATTTTTGAACCTCCCTCTGTCGCTTCCAAGGTGACGCATGGACGCTCGGGGCGTTATCGCGCGAGCCGTGTTGTGGACGAGTGACGGTGCTGGCGTGGATAGCCCGGCAAAGGCAAACCGAGCAAAAGAACGCACCTGGTACTGGTAGTGACAGCTTGGCGGTATTGATTTCCAGGTATGCCCTGAAAACCGCCAACTTACCCTGCCTATATTCGACATGTACCATCCGCTCCCCGCTAACATGCTGCAAAGCAATTGTCGTCAGCCTGGTCCGGCATGTAGGATCGACGGCAAGGCCAAGGCAGGACGACCGGAGATGAGATCCTTTGGGGTGCATCTCTCGAGTCGTCTCAATGGTCGCATATTGTTTTGTGTGCCCAGAAGCGAAAGGGACGAGTACAGCAGGCCAAAGCTATGAGCTTGCATTATCATCGAAACTCCATTGGCCACTTGGCCGCGCCTCTGATGCTCTGCCTACTTGTGCAGATCGTTCTCGAGCCGCCTTCAACTCGCACCGCATCAGCCGCTTGCTTGATGCTCCGGGAGTCTTTCATGATGACGGCGACGCCGATGACTGGATGTGCCGGAGGTCCTCTCAAGTTGTGACCGAGTCGATGCCGTGTGCTTTTGTCGAGTTGCGCGTTCATGGCCCACGTGCGCATGCGTGGCGCCCCCTTCTCACTGTGAGTAAACAGTACGCTGTCGGCACTTCAACAGCGGAATCGGCCTTGCCGTTCCCTGTGCAGTCCCTGGATTCCGTGTCTTGGCGCCGCCCTTTTCTGCCTTGAGCCCAGATGCGGGCGTCGACTCAAGACACGCGAAGCTATCCGAGACCTAAGAAGAGGGGAATAAGGGTCGCGAGGTTGAAAGTAGCTTGTTTCCGGCAAAGCTGGCGCGTTCAGGCCCGTGCAGAGTTGCACAGCATCCAGTTTCTTGCGGTGCGACCTTCGAGAGCCAACAGTCAACGAGTCCCCTGGGCTGGAGATCTCCCGCAAATCCTCTTACTCCGCACGCACGCCCACACGCCCCACACTCTTGCCGCCCTCCCATTACCCACTGCCGACGAACATCTGCCGAGAAGGGGGTTGCGCGGTGAGACCTATCCGTCATGGCTTGCGGGGATGGGGCTGCACGTCCTTGCCAAGGAAGCAAATGGGCCGCGGCGGTCCAGCAGCTGCGAGACTCTGTGACTGGGCAGAGATTGGCGGTGGTGGGTGAATACCCGCCCGACTGGCGCCCAGACAATCAGACAACTCTCCAATAGCACGGAATGCTGTGCGATGCGGCATGTCGGTTTCTGTTTGGCGAGGTCGAGGGAAAGAGATTGGTAGTCGTTGATGTTGAGCAAAGAATCACTCAGGCCGGAATATGAAGCAGGTAGGCCAAAGGTCCCGGCATTGGCGCCTTCCTTCCAGGTGGGCAAGCGAATAACTATTCACGGAAAGATCGGGAGCTCCTTGGCCACCTTTGTGCCTGCCATTCTTGTTCAATCTCAGCTCCCACACAGATGGCATGGGGTGCCTGCTGTCCTGCGTCCTGAGGTATCAAGCATGTGTACGAATAGAGTAACCGAGTCGCCCAGGCAGGGAATCCTCGACCTTCTTGCAGCGAACCTACCCATCTCACTACCTTGGCTTGGTCGTGCAGTACACGCAATCTAGAACGTGGTCCTCAAAGCACGACGATAGCCGAGATTAACACATCTGCCGCCCCAAACAGGCGCGAGGCCCGCCACGCTGTCTTTGCCGTAAGGCGTGGCCTAGATGCTCGTTAGGTGCAATTTGACGCAAGCCCGCCATGCGATGTCCCGAGCTTGCAGACAGGAGATGAGCAGCTGCGCAGACCGCAGAAAACGGCGCACGTCATTCAACGGCCTCAGCTGAAAAGTGGACAGAATCCGTCGAGCTATCATTGGCGCGTCTCAAATCCTGTGCCACCCACGAGCGATCGCTGATTCGTCAAGGCTACCCAAGGGAGAAGGGTCTCGAGGTCTAGACGGTGCGAGAGAGACAAGAGGTATAGGCTGCGTATGGCAATGAGACTCGTCAAAAAAAGGCCATCACTCGAAGACGCATGGAGCCTGGCTTCAGTCAAGTGTTTCGAGTATTTTTAACCCAGTCCCTGGGAAGTCTTCGCTATCTGCTGGAGCTCTTCTCACCCTTTCCCCCTTTACAACTTGCATCGCAGAGCCCGCCGGACACGGCACATGGTCAACGCCCCAAGCGCCCCAAGGACGTGCTTATGCGTGCTGACCTGTCGAGCAAGGCAGGGACAAGGGCCAAAGGATGACAGCATGGGATGAGAAGTGACAACGTGGCTCGCCCAGCAGGGCAGATGACTGATCTCAGTGATCTGCGACGAGCCCAGCGGCTCGGGAGGACGAATGCACGCCACTCCTTTGCTGCCAAGCCCACGGCCGTTACGACAGTCGCTCACTCGAAAGCCATGTCTCGGCCCCCAGCCTTCAGCCTGTACGAAGTACCGGCACCGCGATGGTGGGTAAGCGCATCTCGCTGTCTCGGCACAAACGAACCGGACCTGACTTGACTGCTGATTGGGCGACAGTATGATGATGTGCCCCAAGCATAAAACATGAAGAAATTACGAAAGGGGGTGCTGACGCCTCCGATTCGACGCCATGATGCAAAGCGATACTTGTCCCAGCAAACAATACATACAGCACAATACGACGTACGCCGAGTTGATCAATTCTCGCAACGTCTCGCTGTCCTCCAACGACTTTGGAGAGTCAAACGCAGGGGACTATGGAGAGAAAGCTTGACCGATTCCTGCAAAATGCTTGCTCATCGTTGGAGCTTGCCCGTGGTTACCATTCTCTGGTAGCGGAGCAGTGAACTGGCATCGTGCACGATTCACGAACCACGGGCGGACATTGTCTCTTGTTTCTCTTCAACCTGGTATACAGACTGTACTGTACTGATCCGATCTGGCCAGCCCGACTGCAATGAAGATGGATGGCTATGACTGGGACTCGACCCAAACAATCACGGAGATTATGCAGAGTGAACGCAGCATTCAGGTCGTACGATTCACTTTCTTCCCGGAACGAGTGGAGCTCGTCGAGAGCCTCGAGGCAATCGGCCAAATTCAACATGGACAAAGCATTGACGTGTAGTGTCCGGGGGAATACGTGAGGGAATAGGGGATCAGGGCCTGACGTTGACATCGGTCAAACCGCCACACCGACAACCCGGCAGATACTGCGTCCCGTCATTTCCCGCTCTGCCGAACCTCAACATGAGCAAGCGACAGCCCATGAATGGAAATTTGAACGATATTAATGAAAATTACGCTCAACAACGTGTGCATGGTTTGAACATGTTCGTGACGACAACTCTTCATGTGAGAATTGTATTGCAAATGTTCCTCAAAGTCAAGGTACCAGTTAGCAACTTGCCCCCTCAAAGCGAACATCGTACTAATCAGCCAACTAGGAATACGCTTGGCCACTATCCGGCGCCTTCTTGAGTTAAGAGGACAGCCGAGTGCCATTCTCTGAGCTCTGGATACATGTCAAGCGTCAACCCCGGGTGCTACGTCAACCATGGCCGTGAATCGCGGCCGAGGCATTCGTCGCGGTGGAGGGAGGATGAAATACATTTGCCTTGACAAGCTCGACAGCTACAACAGCCTCGGCATGTTTGATATGCTCGCCGTTTTCAATGAGCCCTACCATTTTGACAAACATACCTCAGCAAATGCACCATAAGGCAAGAGAAGAGTTCAAATTTACGTGGCCGCCCATCTATGCAACCCATTTGCAAGGTTCCCACGTTTGACAGGAGACCGAGCACTACTCTCAATCATACTGCGTATTGACGGCTCTCACCTCTGCTTCCGAAGGTGAGTGTTTCACACATGCTCCACGCGGATGTTCTTCGACGAAACCTCTGACTCGGGGAAATCAGGGCACACGATTGCCAGGTTCGGTGCAACACGCTCTATCTGGTTCCGGGTACGACACACTGCAGCTATGCAATCACATTACCTGACGAATTCGCACGTGCTTTTCACCAATATCCCTTCTCGACTCACTAATGCTCGCGACACGGCAGGCACTGCAAACTCTAGTCTTAAGACAGACGAAGGCCTCACGTTGTACAGCATAGTGCAATACGGTACTTCCTACACCTCGGTCGAAAGGGTCCCGTGTAGCGCACGACTTCTATAAGCGGAAGGACGCACGACATATGGGTTCCTCGGAGCGGACCACGATGCGTTCACCGTGTGTGCACCGATGCATGCATGCCTGTGTAGGGAACGTACAGGATACTGGCGTCATGGCATACGAGGGGATCGTGTCCGTCTAGGAGATGAGAAGTCGACTCGGGGCCAAATCGGCAAGCCGAGGGTAACACAACATCTGCCACGAGTTACGTGTGGAAGCTGGACTCTGATTTTCCCATACAGAATACGAATACTGTATGATGCTGTAAGCATGGAGATGTGCCATGTGATTCGGCATGTGAAGAGAAGGCGGTCCGTGATAAGCTGTCACTTTCGAGAGTGACGACTGCACATACATGCTGCGATCACAAAACACTCGTGAAGGCAGTGGGTTGAGCCGGTCTTGGCGGCCCGCGTCGGCCACAGGCGAGTTCCAACCGATGCGGAGCCTCTCCCCACGTACCCACAATATCTTCTCGAATAGCGTCTCGTCCAAGATGTGCTCTATCAAATGGCGCAGCATATTGTAATTCTACGCAAGCGACAGGGCGGATCTGTTGAAGAAAAGTGCAAGGACGAATACTGTACCTCTGACAACTGGACGATGACGCCTGTAGCGTCAGGTCGATGGCTCTTCCTGTACTCTTCTGTATTGTATGTATGTCGTCCCTCTTGCAGTCAGAGTAGTCCAACCCGAGATCTTGTTTCCTGTCTGTTGGGTCTAGGAACGATCCGGGCCTTTTCTGACAGGACCCTGCGCACTTTCATGGTCAGTAAGTTCAGCATGAGGGCATTGAATTTGGGCGCCTCAGGGGCGGCGACCGTCGCTTAAAAGCAATCGCCTCGTAAACACGCACGCCGTCTTCCTCGGGAGGGATCGATCGGAGGATAGCCTGGAGTTGCAGCTTCCTTCTGCGGCAGCCTCCTTTCCCTGATGGCCGAGCACAGTACAGTAGTTTGCATTGTTGCTGACGGACCATGTGAGCGCCGGGGGGAAGACCATGACGGGACTAGAAAGCGCAAGAGTAAGCTCAGGAGCGGGAGCAAGCAGACCAAGGGGCGAGACGAGGAGCTAAGGAACTGCAGGAAGCTCAGGAACAACTTGCACCGCCGTCGGAACTCGTCAAGCCGGCTGTCCCGCATCCCTGCTGGCTCTGCTTCCACGATGACTAGTCCGGCGCCTGTTCGTACGGGAGATTGAACTCTGGTCTCTCCAGCGGCTCCAAACGACCTACGAATACAGTACGTAGTAGTAGTCAGCAAATGGTACAGAGACTTGACGCCTTGTTTCCGCCACGGGGAGATGGGAGCTGTGCACATATATTTAGAAACGACTTGAGCAGGAAGTGTTTGTATGACCCTAAGCTATCGATTGGCGTCAAGGCGCATGCTAGGGATGCAAAGGGCGCCGGTGTGCTCAATCTTTACACTGTCTTTTCTTTTTCAGTCATCGGCTGTCGCACGTTTGTGCGACGTGATGTCCCGGTGGCATGGCAATTGCAGAACATTGACACTGGCAGGACGCGTGGCTGACGGAGATTTTCCACCAAGCAAGCGAGTCGGACAAGGCAGAGAGGCGCGACGCATCGGCGCCGATCAAGTGTTGAACACAGAGGCGGCAGCGCCATCCGTGAATGCCATGCTGCCATGGAAGCCCAGGAGCGGCAGCAGCGCAATCACGAACTGCAGCAAGGGCATGGGGGGGATGGCGCCGGCGCCGACCACGATGGCGTCGATTGCCGTCGGCTGGTCTGCAGCCAATCCGAGTGACGAGGCGGATGGAAGAGGGAGATTGGCATATCCCTCCGAGTGCCCAAAGGCTGCAGTAACAACTTTGCCCCATATGACCCCTGCACCGATACCGTGACCTCGAGATACTAAGAGCCCACGTCGGGGTCGCTAAGAGTGCAATGTAGCTTTGTGTAAGACTGGGGATGGTTGGGACTTCTGTCACCATATAGTTTAGCAGGCAATCAATGTACCGCTTATTCGTTATCCTCTTATTGGCTCAAATCCCTGCAAAATTTGTACTGCAGCCTTCGGGCACTCGGAGGGATAGGAAGGTGCCTTCGAGGGACGAAAAGGGGCGCCACAAGGCCCTTTGCTAAGGTACTGTACTGTACTGTACTGTACTGTACATGTGCTGATGGACGGGTGCGCGACGACAGCGGCGGCTCGGTACTGGCACCGTGTGCTTGAACACGAAGGTACGAAGTACAGAGCACGCGGGACGTCCAATTGGAGACGTGAGGGCTTGGCTCCTTGGCCAGATGGAAATGGAAAGTGCTATGGACTAAATAGACCGAACCAATGGCCGCGAGCGCCTCTCTGTTGCCGTCGCTTCGGACTGCGAGGGCACCGATGTTTCCTTTCTTGCCTGTTTCGAGTAAAGTATTTTTGGTCGTGATTTTTCTCTCCCTCTCCCTTCCTGTCTGCGCGCGAAAGGTGCATCCCACGGGCGTCAGGAATGCCGGGTCCCATTCCCAAGGCCCCCCAAAAGCTTCTTTTTTCTCTTCCATGGCGTCTTGGATGCCCCCACCGGCTGCGGAGAAGCGACGGCGGTGCCTGGCAGCTTAACGCGATGCTGTCGACGCCAACGGCAGCTCATGAACGGCGAAAGTTGGTACTGATGATGCTCCTTGCTTACCGATTATGCAAGTACTAGGCCTACTGCATTATCCGTCGGTCGTCTGGTTGCTGTCCATGGCACGCCCGCCGCATCGACAAACGAAACAGTACAGTTGTACATACAGATGGCCATCCACCCGATGCATGTTTCGACGAGACGAGACGAGGACCAGCACATGAAGTTTTCTCGGTGGCCCCAGTCTGATGTCGGCATACGAAGAGGGTGCTTGGCCATAATTTCCAAGTTATTTCCGCTCGTGCCTACTTACTCTTGCTCTCTTGTCTGAGAATTGATCTACGTCTTTGGTTTCTTCAGCCCAGGGACGAACACAGCACCGCTCGGCCACGCTTGTTCCCGGCAGTCAACTGTTCGCATTCGCCTGAGACAAGCCGAACCCGATCTCTCCGCCCCTCCCTGGCCTCTTTGTTTAACCTGGAAAAAGGTCTCGCCATCTATCGAGGCCGGGCGGACGTCACCCCCACACGGGCCCTGGCATGATTGTTCTCGAAACACGGGCCTTGCTTGTTTGGATTTTTCGAGCTCCGGCGCTGCTATTGTCTGTCGGTCGACGCACAGGCTTCACTCAAGTCGCCCGTCGTTTAAGCTCTGGCACTTGGCGACATCCGTGAGCGACGCCAGGCTCGAGGCCCTTACTTTTTGCCCCCCCTTTTTTGCTTCTTGGGGCAAGGCGCCGCCGCTCTCAGCCGCGCTCCTGGCCTGCTCTTGGTGTGCTCTTGGTGCCCTCTGGGTGTGCTCTTGGGCCTTGGTGGTGGCCTCTAGGCTGGCTCTTGGTGCCCCCGTGGCCTGTTTGCGCCGTTGACGCCGTTGCTTTTGCTCTTCCGGCACACATTCGCTCTTGTCCGCCGAGTTACTACCTGGTTAGCTGCCGCGCAAACCAAAGAGAGCTTCCACAGGCCCCGAGGACCTCTTGTTTTCCGCGCTCCCTTACGTGCGCGCATAGTAGCTGAGCGCATGTCGAGGGAGCAGCAATAGAGCGCTCTCGAGTCCTCGTCCGCCCGGTCTCATACATTTCCTTTCCCTTCGACCTTGCAACGCACACTTGCTACGCGACCCGTCGGCCCATCACCGCCATACCTACACACCGGCTCGTACATACATACATTATCCTCCCCGGCCCGGCCTCGCCATTCATCTCGTCTTACCTCTCCTGCTTGCCTCTCTCCCTTAATCCCCTGGCATTACCTCTTCTCGCACCCGCGCCACTCATTTCCCCTCTTCCGAATCCGCTCATCGACAAACCTTCTCGTCCTGCCCTCCTGGCCCACGTCTCGCACGTGCGTGCCCGCCCGCTGTGCTGTACTCTATGCTTTGGCGTCCGTCAGTCGGTTTGACTTTCTTGTCGTCATAACAGCCTGTTTCCTTTTCCCGCTTAGTCTCTCTTCCTCTGCTGAGCGCCCGTCTTCCGACTTTTCGCCATACTCATCTCCGCCATCCTCGTCCTCCCAGCGCCATGTCGTCTGTTGGCGGCGACGAAAAGACGGGCCAGGACATTGTCCTAGGCGAGATCGGCTCTTCATCCTCCGCTGTTAGTGATGGCATCTCCAATCATCCTCCGCCCGGCTTCGTCGACGTCTCGGACAAACGCAACAGTGTCGATGCCGCTTGGCAGTTTCTCAACGACCACCGCGATGCTCAGGGTGTATCAGAGGTCGACCTAAATGCTTTGCGCCGCAAGATCGACTGGCACATTGTGCCTCTGATGTTTTGCTGCTATACCATGCAGTTCCTCGACAAGGTTATCCTCAATGTACGTCTGCGGTGTCGCTGTTTGGCTGCTTGTCCAGAGAGCTGATTGATTCCACTTGACAGTACTCTGCGGTAATGGGCATCAGCAACGACCTAAACCTTCGCGGCAACGACTTTTCAAACGTCGCAACGTTCCTCTTCGTTGGCCTGCTGTGTTTCGAGGTTCCCAACAGTAGGTTGTTGCATACACCTTTCCAGTTCACTACTGACCGAGCTCAATTTTGCAGTCTACTTCCTCCAAAGAGTTCCCGCCGCGAAATGGCTTGGACTCAACGTCACCATATGGGGCGTCGCCACCGCTTGCGGAGCGGCTGCCCACAACTATCAATCGCTCCTCGTCTCGCGAATCTTTCTTGGCATTTTCGAAGCCACGATTGGACCTTCCCTTATGCTCATTAGCAGCCAATGGTACACCAAGTCGGAACAGGCTCCTCGGTTCTCATTCTGGTATCTCGGTCTCGGCGTTGGCCAAATCATTGGTGGTCTGGTATCTTTCGGGTTCCAGCACATCCACCCGGGCGCATCTCTGGCGGGATGGCGAACCATGTTCGTCGTACTTGGTGCCATGACTGTACTCTTCGGTCTTTGCACCTTCTTCTTCCTGCCCGATACCCCGATGAAGGCGAAATGGCTTTCCGTTACCGAAAAGGTGGCCTTGCTCAAGCATGTTAGTGTCAACCAGACTGGAATCGCGAGTCGCACGTTTCGCATCAAGGAAATTGTCGAGGCTGTTCGTGATCCCCAGATCTGGCTTCTCGTCGTCTCGGTCATCCTGTTGTCGATTTCTAGCGGCGTCGTCACCACATACTCAGCCACCCTAATCAAGAACCTTGGCTACTCACCAAAGACATCTGCTCTGATGAACATGCCATCCGGCGTCGTCAGCATCTTCTTCACCTTGCTTGTCGGTTTTGGCATTCGAAAGCAATCCCACCGGTGGGCATGGATTATTGTCTGCATTATTCCTGCGTAAGTCTTATTTGGTCATGAAAATCCACACTGCTCTAACATCGGACCCAGCATCATCGGCGGAGCACTCATGTCCTTCCTCGATCCTCAAAAGAACAGGGCTGGCGTCCTCGCCGGTATCTACCTGGTTAATGCCGTCGTGGCCCCTCTGGCCGTTTTTTATAATGTAAGCAACGCCTCGATCTTTGCTCGAAATCCAAACAAGAGCCTAATTGATTGCCAGTGGACTGTCGCCAACTGCGCCGGAGGTACTAAGCGTGCCTTTGCTTCTGCGCTCGTCAGCGGCTCCTTTTCGCTCGGCAACATCATCGGACCTCAGACATTCCAGGCCCGCGACGCGCCCAACTTTCGTCCGGCTAAACTTACCGTCATGGGTACACAGGCGGCCTGCGCTTTCACAACCTTCTTACTCTTTCTCTACTACGCGTGGGCCAACAAGAGACGAAACGACCGCAGCAAGCAGCAAGAAGAGTCCTTCATGTCTCCCGAAGTATGGCATACCATGACGGATAAGGAAAACAAGCAATTCCGGTACACGTACTAGCCATGTCATGCCGCAGCGGCGTTTCGACCTTGGCTTTGTCGACGTCACCATATTCGTACATCACCCAGACAAACGCTGCTGGGCTGGATCTCCAGCGCGCTTCAAAAGCCGAGACGGAGCCGTCATCTTTGTTTGCTTTTCACTTTGATTCCTGATATCCTGCATGCCGGCATTGTGCATATATGCCGGCAACGGCAAAGGTCTGTCTGTTTGTGCTTTCGTCCTTGAGGGATACGACGCCCGGCGAGCGAAGAGAGCAAAGGAGTTGTCATTTGAGGGAATCAGCACCAGGCTAGCCAATGTACATCTATCTAGCCATGTCTACATCTATCTACCTAGCTAGTCGAGGCATGCCATCATCTTGTATAGAACCAAACCGAAAGCCCTCGCGGGCCTCGTCCAACCCCATCTCGTGCACCCTGCCATGCCCGTGACTTTGACGGAACAAGGTGTAAAAGTAGACCTTCGGTACCCAAAATTAGGACATGTCGTCGGATCGTGGGGGCCTCCTGCGCGGCGCTCCGCATCCGACCTCGCATCTGGACCGAGCCAACAAGCGTAACCGCATCGCCCAACACGGGACCGACCAACAAAGGCCGGCCGCAATGTCCGCAAACGGTACGGCAGGGCGGGGCGGCCGGCCGGCCCCGACACGTCGAACGGGTGAAGTGTGCGCCACCCAGCCCCCTTTTACATGTGTCGCCGCCGATTGCCGCGTCCACACGGCGTGTACTCCCGCATCGAACCCGGGGCATCACGGCACACAAAATACACCGCCTATCCCAGCACCCAGGGAGGGGCACAGCAGCACGGGGAGACGCAGCGACAGAGAGCCCGGCCCTGGCAAATCACCGGGTCGGTAAAGCAGCTGTGCAACGTGATTATTCCACGACATTATTCGAACCGCCGCCAGAACGCCGGGCTTCGTCATCAAAATCATCTCTTGCACGATTGTGCCTTGCAGGGCCTGTGCAACAGCCACATTCGTTGCCCTCCTCCTGGCCTCGATCCCCCAAAAGTATCCTCTGGAGCTGCCGATTCGCCGGCATGGGGGAGCTCCCTTGGTTTATAGCCGACCTGCTACAGAACTCTATCATTGCTCAGTCGTCGTTGCCGTCATTCCGTGCAGTATATCAGAATCCTGTCCTCTTCGCCGTCCTCTTCGCCGAGACGCCAGCTGCCCCAACCAACCGCTCGCAAGAATGGAATGGCAAAACGCCGCCGCACCGCACGAGAGTAAGTAGCGACCCTTTCCAGGCGCCGTCCATCTCATTACTAGTCCACTTATGAGAGGTCAAAGTGGGCAAAAGCTCACACATCTGCCGCCCACCGAGCAAGTGAAACATGGAAAGAGCGAGTCGTTGACGGATGATACGAGTAAACCTTCAAAAATAGCAATGCCGCCGTTCGTTTTCGCTGTTAAATCCAAACGTATCCGTTATCCAACGCCCTGTGCTGATCGCATGCTAACCGCGCATCGTAAAAAAGTAAAGGATAATATGTTCGCTGCGGTTGACCGATAGGTATGTGACGCCTAGAGACAGTGACACTCGCGGCTGTCTGTTCGGATTGCCGAGAGGTGCTTTCATAACTGTTCGGCCAAGTTGGACCACTCGTTGTTATGAAGTTCTTGATCGACGCCTGCTTCGAGTTGAAATCTTATTTGCCGTCATTCTCGCCTCGCGAGAAGGCGCATTCCGCATTCTACCTCCCTCTTTCGACGTCTCTAAAAAAGCTTGGCCGAAGTCAGCAGGGACTAGTCCATTGCTGAAGAGACTCCTGAGTGCAAGGCTCGCAAAGTATTTTTACGTGCCTGAACTCTTCTCCGCTCGAGGTGTGATCTCGTCACTCCACATGCCGTCGGGCCCTTCTCTGGCCGCGAACCAACCGCCGCGCTCCCATTCCCCGGCCACATACAGCGACTTATACCTCGTCTCGTCATCATAGATACCCTGAAGTAGGGTGGCGAGTCGCTTGAAGTCGATAGGCTTCAATATCCATCCGTCGAAGCCCGCGTCAACGTACGTCTGCTTCTCCTTCTCTACCAAAGAAGCAGACACCGCAAAGATAGGGACCCGGCCGTTGAGGGCTGCGAGTTTTGAATAGCCATGATGTTCTGAAGAACGTTCTGCGGAGCGAATCATCTTCGTACTTGTGAGTCCGTCGACAATGGGCATCTTGAACAGTGTGAGTTTCTTAGGCTCGTCTGGGAACGAGACTTTGCGGTAATACTTACCTGCATGTCCATGAGAATAACATCGAAGGATGAAGAGTTCTCCTTGTACAAAGATGCGCAGTCTTCACCATTTACTGCGTGTCGGACCTCATGACCGGCTCGCTCTAATCTTTTGGACAGGATTTTCATGTTGATTGGGTCGTCCTCGGCAACCAAGGTCCGGAGCGAGCTGGTGTCGGGTTTTTGACACTCTCCAGCGCCTTGTGCAGTTGCGGTCTTGGAGCCGTGGTCGCTGGACACCTCGAAAAGCACCCGAGAGCCCTCGTCATGCTGTGGCTGGGGAGGCATCTCTTGGAAATCCTCCGGAACCTTGATAGCTCGTATTGGAGTCTTCGAGTCGCGCACCTCGGTAGTGCCGGGTTCAGGAGGAGGAGCTCGGGGCGAACTCAACAAAAACTTGCGAGATTGTGGACTCACGGAAAGAGTGTTGATACTAGCGCTTGTTCGCGATGGAGCTCGATTGGAGCCATCCTTGGAGTCGGGCCGCTTCGTAAAGTAACCTGCCTGTTCATTGAGTGAGAGCGGAGTTTGAATGGCGTTAATGAGTCTCTCTGCGTCGCTCTGATGACTTCCATGGCTTCCCAGACTGCCAACGCTTCGGTGGCTGCTGCTCATGCTGCCATCCTCCATTCCAGGCTTGTCTGCGTCGGAGACGAGGTTCAGAGAGCTTCCGCGGTCAATGAGCATAATTTCGCCAACCGGCGGTGCGGAAAGTGATTCTGGAGCGGCAACGGGATTCGATGACTTGCTCAACAGTGATCCAGCCTGCAAACTATCTTCGCCGGGTGATTCGTCGGGCAGATGAAATGGTAGCTGGACCACAAATCTTGACCCTTGGCCTTCTTCAGACTTGAGTCGTAGTTGCCCATCCATGTTCCGCACTATGCGCCCGACAACAGCCAATCCAAGACCAAGCGTCCTTGCTGTCTGAGGTTTGTCCTCTGGATTTGATGATGCATTCGGCTCGGGCTCTTCGCTGCTAACCTGCTCCAATTCACGGAATAAGGCGTCGAGCTGCCGAGGGCTCATTCCGATACCAGAATCTGCGACAACAATATCGACGACAGCCTGTCTCTCTTTAACTTCAGAAACAAACATCTCCACGCAGACAGAGCCAGTATCGGTATGAGCCACGGCATTGGCCGTAATATTTGAGATGACCTGCCGCACGCGCCTGCCATCGCCGTGGACAAACTGTGGTAAGCCGGGATGTTGAGTAACTTCGTAGGCAATACCCTTTCTTTTGGCATCATTGTGGAACGGATCAGTTGCCTCTTGTATGCAAACGGTCAGGTCAAAGATCTCGTCCTTCACAAGGTTTTGACCCTCTTCTGTTTTTGTCAGGTCGAGAAGATCGTTGATGACGCAGATCAGGGATTTTGACGCGGAATGGGATCGAGCCAGGTTCTCGCGCGTTTCTTGGTCCAGACTTCCTTCGAGGGCAATCTCGAGGTAGTTGATGATGGCGTTTAGGGGAGTGCGTACTTCGTGCGCCGAGTTAGCGAGCAGTAATCGCGTGAGCTTACTGCTCTGGAGCGCGGCTTCTTTCTGCCTCCACACTTCGATAAATTTACCTAGACAAATGTAAGCTGGCACGTCGACGAAGAGCACGGGTAATGAGACTTACCATAGACGAGGCATAGAACCGCGGCAGTCTCGACTTGCTCTTCATTCCACTCACGACATTTGCCAATGACGGTTTCGCGCCAGGCCTTGAAACTACTTCGGGGCTCAAGGTAGCCCTCTGTGCCATGTCGAATAGTCTTTTCGTAGGGATTTCCAGCCCACTTGACCTCCTTCACCTGACCCTTGCGGAAAAAGACGATAAAATCGCTGCCACCAACGCTCAGGGGCACATACAGCAGCCCAGCAATGACTTGGAACCCCGGGGGATATCGCAGATCTGGAAAATCTTCCTTGACGTCTTGAGAGGTCAGGACAGAAGTAAGACTTCGCATCCGGAGATATTCCAACATTGCCAAGGCTTCCTGACTTTGCTCCATGGAGCCGAGGATTTTGGTTTCGCCCTTGATGGAGAGCAGCCCAAAGTCGGCATCAAAGAGTTTGAGCAAGTCGTCTGAGGATGCAATGATGTAGCCCGAGGGGTTTTGGTCAGTGGACGCTGTGTTGATGAGCTTCCTCGCTTGTAACCTCGAGGCATACGACAGCCTTTCGATGTTACGAGAGGCAGTGTCTCCGACGAGACGACACATTTTTCGAATGGGAAAGGACACGCGCATGCCGTGAGGACCATAGGAGTGACATGCTAAGAGGCCCCAGAGTTCGTTGAATGCATTGATGGAAATGGACATGGATGACCGCACAGCCATGTTGCCGAGGTACTTGAGGTGGATGGGAGACATGGCCCGGAGGTACGCGTGTGTCATATCCAGAGGAACATCCAGGTCTTCTTGCGCCCGACACACTATCCTTGCCGTTTCCAGGTCTCGATCGTACAAAAGCCGGACTTTGTTAATCCGGTACAAGTCGCGGGCCTGACGGGGGATATCTGAAGCCGGAAAGTGAAGGCCCATGTACAAGTCCAGAGTTTGTGAAGTATCAACCAGCTCCGTGACAACCTTGCCGTTGAAGGAGCTGTCAAACTGGTAAATCATGACGCGGTGAAAACCGGTAAGCTCTTTAACGATTCCCACGAGGATCTTGAGAAATGTCTCGAGATTGGCGGCCGAGGCAAGCTGGTCCTGTATCTGCGACATGATGTCGAAGACTTGCATAGCGCCCTGCTCGCCTCTCCGTTTGCGGGCGCTGCGCAAGATCCGGAGCGGCTTACTCAGAATTTCGGTGCTCTCTTCGATTTCTTCGAGGGTTGGGTTCGAGTGCAGGGTATCATGCGGTATGTCAGGTGTCAATTCGTCGGCGGGGCGGAGGGGATAATCGGTGTCGTCGTCCAGTTCAAACTCGCAGATGATGAGGTCGGGGTGCGCAGGATTGGTATGAAGAGCACACCAGAGCTTGACGCTCTTCCTCTTTTTGGGCCGCCGTATGGAGATGCTGAGCACTTCGGGGCCGTTGACGGCGGGATCGGCATCCTCATCGCGAATGAAGTCAATATGGTCGAGAAGGTTGTCCTGCTGCTCCTCGGTCAAAATGTCCATGAAGTTCTTGAGGCGGAATAGCTGTTGGGGGCTATAACCCAGTATCTTCTCCGAGTTCTCGCTGACGTAGCGAACGCCGAAACTCCCGTCGCTCTCTTCGCGCATTGCCAGCAGGACACCGAATCCCTGGACGGCCCCAGGGGTGTGGATGGGCTCGTCTTCGCATTGCTGAAGGACGCCGTCGCGACCAGTGATGACGGAGTGGCCATCACTAGTCTCGACGTGCGTGAAGCGAGTGGTGACGTGGGCGATGTCGGGCAGCGACTGGTGCTCTGCATGTGCCGACGTACTCCTTCGATTAGGTACTCCTGGAGGAGACCTCTGCTCACCCGGCTGATGATCGGAGGCATCAGATCCTTCGTCTGAAGTTGCTATGGCCAAGTTGAGAGGACCTACAGTCCCTTGGCGCGCGGCATCGGCCTGAATGCTGGAGAAGGGACCGCTCATTGCCCTCTTCTGCCTGGCACTGGCGACATAGTCACTGGCGGAGACCGAGTTGGAAGAGGGTGATAGGGTATCACCTCGCCTGGACTCGCTTTGTAGAGTTTCTTGCCGGGACACACTGAGGCGGTGAATGGGGATAGCGCGGGACTCTGAATCGGAGGGACTCATGAAATAATCCTCAGTAGGCGGGACATTGGCTCTGTGAAAAGGGTCGACGGTGATGACGGATCGTATGGGAAAGACTCTGTCGGCGGACATGTCCGAGGCGGCCGAGTGAGGCCCCGTGTGCTTGTCGGAGCCGAGACTGCAGGATGAGAAGTGGCCAGGGCTCGCCGTGATCGGGTGTGGTCCGTCGGTAGCTGGCGGCGAAGACGAGGCCTGTCGCATATGATGGGGCAGAGAGGATTGGGCAGCGCGGGGCGTCGCCCGGGCGCCGAGAGAGCCTTCGTTGTCGGAGCCTGAGTGCGACGAGGGATGAGCCGACGAAGGCCGACTATCTTGCGACTCGTTCATGGTGGCTCGGGACGCGACCTAGAAGCCGCGGTGACAGCGTTGGGGGAGCTCGAGCAGCCCCTTTTGCTGGGAGGACAACCGCTGGAAGGCGGGAGGGCGAGGGAGGCGAATGCGACCAGGATTGTCTCAGCACATGCCCGCGAGAAGGTTGACTGCAGATGCCCACAAGGAAGAAGGACGACTTGACCGGGAGGGGGGCGAACAGCGACCGGGACTCTGGCTGTGGCTGCACGGGAAGGTGAGAAGACGCCGAGCGATGGGATGGGTATGTAACTAGGTGGCGGAGGGGCGAGGGAGAGCGATTTGCGACTCGAGGCTCCCGGACAGGTAGGAATCGACATGCGAGCGCGCTGGCTGTGGCAGGCAGGGCGGACAGACAGTTGGAGCAGTGGACACTGGAGAGGGGTGGCGGATGCGGATGGGATGTGCGAGATGTGCGTAGGCGGGCACAGTGTGGGCGATCAAATCGCCTCTGAGGAAGACATCAATGGATTCATCACATACGGACATGCCACAACGCCGCACCGGTACCTACCTCGGCGGAAGCGTGCTGACAGTTCCCGGGGAGAAGAAAAAAAGGCCAGCAGCTCGCGCACTAGAAGCTCGGCTTCGGGGGTCGGCGGTCTTTCTTGGATGCCATTACAAGAGGAGCAAGAGGAGGCACGAGGTACCCGATCTGCCGATGAACCCGAGGACTCCAGCCTCAACTGTGAGCGCAGATGCAAAGTACTTTGTACCCGTACGCAAGCTGAGTGAAAGGTCCATGATCTCTCCATCAAGCTCCCGTCTCTCCCCCCAACCTGCCGGCCGCATGGTCTCGAGCCAGGCAGTCAACCAGACCAGTTCGAGCCAGCTTCGGTCCTTGTGAAATTTCACAGTTAGACAGTACAGCCAGTGCTGCAGTGCACCAGTGCTAGCTTCGTCGATCGCTGGTTTCGTCCCAAGACCTGTATCGGACACTCTCCCAATAATCGGGTCTCCTTACGGCTGCCTTCCAGGGCTTTACAACGCGCTACAGCCTGCAGGCACGGATCCCTCACACCCTCCTTGTATCGAGTGCCTTGGACCTGCACTCTGAACTCTCGCGACGAGCGATGGAGCCGACGATGCTTGTGCCATGTGCGGCAGCTCCCCCTCCTCGATGAATGGCGCGAGACGACGACCTGCTCGTCGTGGAATCCGTGCTCTCGTTGCTGTCCCATCGGCGGCCCATGGATGTTGAAGACCCACCGCCGGGCATGCACAATTAACACAACCGTTGCGATCGAGGCCCCACGCCCCTGTCGGGAGCCCACCTTGCGCCTCACGGCCTCGCGCAAGGCCCAGCGCATGGCAGCCCAGCCCCGGGGAAGGTCAAGCCACCAGCAACAGTCCACGCACCCCTGATGAATTGTCCCATGTGCTGGTGCAAGAGCAGGTTCGTAGGCCTGACGACTACGAGTCAAGGAGCAAAACTCCGATGCCCTAGAGCCTGTCTAGAGTTTGTACCCGTGTCGAGATGCACAGGCCGTTGCCTTTTGTCTTTTTTCCCTTTCCTCAGTAGCCTCTCTACATTACACCATCCTCCCCTTTCTTTTCTTCTCTTCTCTTCTGCATTCCAGCGGCGCTTGACCGAGGGCAGCATAAAAGCAAGCCCCCTCGGCGTGGCGACGCCACACGGGACGACCACTTGGAGAGCGTGAATGGCCTGACATCCAATCCAAGTGCCACTTACAGTACACCATTTGGTCCCGTCTCGTCCGGGCCTGTCTGCGTGGCCGCTGGGTACGACATCACGGCACCGCCCGAAAGCTGGTCCCTTGCGGCTGGAAAGGCGGTCGCTGGTTATGTATCAAGACCTTGGTTCTGCAGACAAGGCAGCCTGTTAGGAGCGTGCAGGCAGGGACTTTGGAGAGGACCCATTGGAGTCGAGGAAACGGGGCACACTGTGAGGAGAAGAAGCCACTTGAGGCTTGGCTACCCGGGTCCAGGCTCCTCCCCCATGCCCGGCGCCCATGGCCGAGTGGATACATTGCGTGAACGGTGCCTTGCCTTGCCTTGCCTTGCCTTGCCTCGCCGTACCTTTCCAAGGTTATTGCCGAGTGCCCTGCACCGGTGGACAATGGGGAATCTGCCAGCTTTGCAAACAAGGGCGCCAGTCCCTTTTGAGCAAGAATATTCTCTAGCTCGCCACTATCTTGCCCACTGTCCTCGTTTGGCCGTCGGCGAACCTAGGTAGGCAGGCACGCTAGGTACCAGAGGCAGGAGGTTATGTGACCGAGACGTCATTGGCAAGACCTGACAGCCCGATGTCCGAGAGCCTGCTCTGTATTGCCCTCAGCCCTGCCCTCAGCCCTGTCCTCAGCCAACCCGCTCTTTCCCTTCCCTTCCCTTCCCTTTCCTCCCTCTCGCTGCCCCCAAATATCTCTCCAATATGGCAGGACCCCGGCCCAAGTGCTCCGGAAGTGGGTCTGGGGCCGAACAAGTCCGACCCAATCATGTGCAGCGCTGGCAAACAATCACACGGACAGTCTTTATTCACGCGACTTGTCAACGCCAGTTATGAAGCGAAGGAGATATATCCATTTAACTCCTGTGTTGGAGATGCTTGCCACAAATTCCAATCTAGCAGTTCAGTAATCCTTCTATAATTGAGCCCTAATTGTACAATAGGATTTTCGGCGGATAAGAGTCAACTGTATAAAGATAAAATACAACAGGCTAATACCACTATTCGGAACCAGTTAGAGAATGGCTCGGCCAGCTCCCCCTAAACGTGACTCGTTGGGCGCTAGACCAGCTAAACGAGATGCACCGAGTTATGGAATCGAGCCGGGTCTCTAAGAAGGCACTGCCGCAATGTTCAGGATCCACGAGGGCTCAATACGGTCTACCCTGTGCTCACAGGCTCTTGGAGCTAGCTCGTCGAAAGGAACCACTCAAGAGGCAAGACCTAGATCCATTCTGGCATCTCAAGCGATCACGAGACATTGATGATCCTCTCCTTCAAATACGACGTCCTCCAATGGGGATACCTAAGGGTCGACCACGCAATGGCGAACCATTTGGCAACGAACGCGCAATCCCAGAGAAGCAGCTAGCCCCTCAAGGCTCAACACGGAGTGGCGTCCAGCGCTCGGCGCGTCGAAATTACTCTCAATTCGAACTGGGGGCAACGCTGGAGGAAGAAGATGCAGCAGACGCACAAGACAAACCGCGACGTCGGCCGAAACGGAGTAAAGTTGTCGAGTCAGGAAGCACTCGAGTTACGCGCCGACAGGCGAAGACACAGGACGACAGCAGCAAACGAGCTGAACGGTGTAACTCTTCTGAAATGACGCAAGATCTGGGAGTAGCAGACTCGTGGCTTGCCAACGAGGGTGGTAAAGATACGGTTGGCGACAGCATTACTGTTGCAACGAATTAGACTCCTGCTCGCCAAGGAGTTGGAAATGTCAGACATCCGCACCAATGGTTTATTGGGCTCCGATCTCGGAGGCGCTGTGGCTGAATGTGGGGGGGTGCGTGCGAATTGAGATTTGGGTGCGTGTGAATAAAGACTGTCATCACACGGGCCTCAGACTGACTGGCGATCTCTCTCGATTTACCGCGTCCCCACTGCTGCACCGAAGCGAAAGCTCATGCAGGCCCCCTTCTCCCCTTTTGGTCGCATGCGTTTTTCGGATTCCCGATGACACGCCACCCGCCGATTCGCGACCGCTGCCCAACCCGCCCCTGCAAGCCAGCACTACCTACTAGTAGGTACTGTACGTAAATACATGTACTCATACGAGCAGCTGCTGCAGCATTTGTGCCGGCGATTATCGGCTCCAGCGACAGACAGTCTTGCGACGCTTTTTGGCACGACTTCGGCCACCAACAATGGACCAGCAACTAAAGCAGATCTCATCAAACATTCGCTTCTCTTACAGAACTCATCACCTCGGATAAGATCACCCTTTCCAGACTCTCCGGCCCTTGATCCGCGGGAGCCACGTCTCATCTCCACCTTTTGCCACTCGATCCCCGAGCTCCACCAAGCTTAACATGATTCATTAATCTAATCGTCTACCGTCCTTTGGCTGCCATAATCCAACGACATCCGCTCGGCCCCGTCCGCGACGCCGAAACTGACCTGCTGAATGGGCTCCAACCCCTCCAATAGTCAAGGACAAGAGGCTCGACTAAGCCGTGGCCATTCACGTCATGAGAGTTCGTATCTATCTGACACAATTACCCGACTGTAAGCTCGACTTGCAGCGGCCCATAGGCTGAAGACGATAGTCTCATGCGCAGCAATCGACGTATCCAATCCTAGCCTCCAATGTTACCAAAAGACTGGCGCCTGGCCTGCCGCTGGTTGCGAATGTGAGCTGTCAGTTCGAAATTGACTTTATCCTGCCGTCGATCGAGCCTCGAACACGCCAGGGAAAGATTTGGGTTAGGCGCAAAGCAGACAAGACGGGTGCCTTGTCCGTCGGCTCGGTTGGTTACTGTTGCGCCCGTAGCCAAGCGGCCGCCGATGAACCTGACAATTTGGCTCTTATTCTCACTCCGCTCCGGCGAATCGTGTGCCCTCGATGCCTGGAACCCCGGATGCCTCGTGTCAAACCGGCCTCTCCTCGTCGTTGCTGGAGCGTCAGTGATGTCGCACCGGCTGCGGCAGCAGCTGTGTCCACTGGATCCGGTGTTCAAAAGCATCTGGATACGGCTGCTTTTCCACTCTTCTCTCTCAATAGTTACTGATGCGTTGCCCGACTGCAGCTCGTCCAGTTGATACCGCGGCATTCTACGACCATCCCGATCTTTCCGGAATGGCTTCAACTACCGTGATCAATTCATCAAGAGATCAGAAGAAAAACCATGTTCAACGGCTGAATTGAAGGTAGCCATTCAATTTAGTCGTTTGATTCGCTGGCAAAGGCCTGTACATCCCGATGCGCCAGACGACCGACACATCAAGTGAAATCAATTCTGCTGCAATGAATCCTGGCCGGAGGATCACGAGAGAACGCTGCGAAGCGACGACCATCTTCCTCTTGCACCAAACTGAAATGAACTTTTCATTAAACCTTGTATATGCAATCATCCTCTCCGCAACACCAAGAAGTTTTTATTATCTACTCCTTATCCCCGAAATCGACATATTCAGCATTATTGAAGCCCCGGAGATCAGTTGCATAGGCTACGCTGGCTAGGAGCCAGAGTCATCAAGAGACAGCTGTTGCGACGACATATCCGCGATGATTTTTGCAAGTGCAACGTCAGATCTCTACTCAACTACAGTTCTCGCAATGTCGAGACATATTCATCCTCTCACGGCTTCTTTGCCCATGGCTAAAAGCATAAAACAAAACCAGCAGTCTTGTTTTGGAAACCAGCCCTTGCCTTTTGCCATGTAAAACTCACATGCTTGATGATTGAGGCATTCACAAGTTCAACTCGAAAGCGCGTGTCCGAAACATGACCAACTCTATCGCATTTTGGGGACTTGCCGTATGGTACCTCTAGACTTGATGAGCCTCTCAAAGCTTGGGACCAACCTCCATGCCCTTCCTTTTCTGGATACTACTGCATCGGAAAATGATCAAAGTCAGGAATACGTCATTCCGGGCAGAGTGTACGGATTGCTGGCTAGTTGTGGCTAACGTGAGACTCGCGATGGCCTGTCGCAACTCGAGCAATCTCTAAGCGATCGACATAAGCCTGTCAGATATGAGGCTCCTATCCTGTCCTTTCCTGGACTCTTGAATATCGAAAGTCTTAGCGGGTGTGCTGCAAATGTAGGTTGATCTCCTTTGATCACCCTACTTGCCCATCCCCTCATCACAAAGCTCTACTCACGACCACCTCTGGCTTCACTCTCGATTCATGGCTAAGTTGGCCTTTTGTTGGCCCTCGTTGTGAACTGAATCATCGATAGCGTTAATAAGAGGATCGCAACCCTGGACTTCTTCGGATTGGCACTTCACTTTCTTTCCCTGACGCATCTCTGCGTCTCACCTTGGATGATCAGAGCGTTAGGGTTTCTCTCACCGTGGAGTTTTCCGGCTGATAAAGGTACTATAATGGAGTATTGACCATTTCTCGTGATCAGGCCGCCACAGCTCCGCAATAATGTACATGACGCCCATCTGATGAGCCTCTACGCTGGCCTTGTCAAGTTTCCCTATCGATCCCGTCACGGTTCCTTCGGGTGCGGCCCGATCAGGGCTCTCGATGGCTATGAAGCGCAGGCCTTTGACTACATATTTTGCATCGAGATTCTCGTTCGTCTCTGTGCATTCCTGTTATGATACTCGACTACGCGTCAGATGTAGGCTTGAAGCCTACCTTGAGTCGGTACTGACTAGGGACCAAAGAAAAAGGTTGGAGGAGAAGGGAAAGGGCCTTCATAAACCATAACTGCTTGAGCATCTGGTGGTGTGGTGTGCATTCGCTTTTACATTTGATGAAAACCTTGAATACAGATGAGGGTCCTTGGGGTTCTAAAGGATACTTTATCCCTTGAGGATGAATGTCGTCTAGCTGTCATTAATCTCGTCGCAGAATATTTAAGAATCAATTTGTGGCCGCTCAGCAACCCGACGGCTGAGACAGTAGTAAATGATGGGCCCCAATGGATTTGCCCCAAACACCCAAACTCGCATCTCGCAAGCCGCCAACTCTTAAGAGACATACTGATACAACCCTCTAGCAATCCAAGCATAACCTCCATCGCATTCAATGCCCGTACGGACTGAACAGAAGCACATACTCGCCAGTCACGTCTACAAGGCTGCTTGGAAAGCCAAGAAGACTGCCAGGTCTCAGTGTTTCGTCTGGCAAAGCGTTGCGATGCCTTCTTCTACGAGCTCAGGGTTCTGTCAGGCAATGCAATTTACGCGGAACTGCTACGTAGAGCGATGCATCTCGTCGGCATGTCACCACAGCTGATTCCCGGCTTCTCCAAGACAAGTCAAGACGACATCTCAAAGCCGGGTGCCCAGCAACGGGTGAAAATCACTATATGCCAGTGCGAAAACATCCAAGCCAATGGGAAGAGTGGCGAGGAAGTCGATGTACGACGTAAGACGACGTAAAAGCTGGCAATTCTCAATGCTGCATACAATGCACGTCACATATTCGCAGGTTCGTCATCGGGATGCTGCCTACCATTGCAGATCCACTCGAGGACTCTGGCAGCGTAATGGATCGCTCGACACGTTCGAGATCGAAGAGCTACTCACAGGCGTGCTCGTGCGGCTTGATAGCTCCAAGGGGCTGGCAGGAAAGAACACTTGTTCCCTGTCGCCGCCGAGCCTGACTTGTCCACCGACCTCGACGGTTCAGAATTGCATGGACGAGCTTCGGAGGGCAGTCCGAGAGGCAGGGGGGAAGCTTCGTGAGCACAAGCCGAGTCAATCCAACTGGAGCAGACACATAGTGCCGGTCCAGTGTGTCATGACGATGATGAGCTGTGGCTACCGAGGCCGAGTCGAGCCTATGGTGCGCAACGTATCTCAAGCCATCCGGAGAGGCAATCCCGGCATTGGGGAAGCTAATGTAGAGACGAAGCCTTGAACGGCGATGGAGATGGAGATGGCGATGGCGATGTAGCGCAATCTAAGTCGAAGAAAATTGTGCCGTCGTGGAGCAAGACCGATGGCGACAAAGCTTTCGAGGAGGACAAGTGGTGCGAGAAGAAAATTCTGCTCTTGTGCGCCGCCAGTCACGAGGTTTCTCGGTATCCGGAATAATAGCGCCGCAGCCGGTGGAGCTTGAGCTTGCCAGTGACGATCTGTGATTGGCTCAAGATGTAATACAGCACAGCACGTAGGGGAAGGGGCGCCCAACGAGAGGGCAGATGGAATTTTCATTGTGACCCGGGTAGCCCATATAGGTGGACCATGTCTTCGTAGGAAGATAAGGTTTTGCAATGTAGCATGGGAGCCGCCGAAATCACCCCAAATTTGTGACCTGGAGCGCCAGTTGTGGAAGCACGGGTCATGAAAGAGTCAGACTGTCTTGATGGTGGCTCGGGACGCACCGAGAAAAGGTGTCCTCCAAATATACGAAGAACAGTGAAGCAACCACAGTGACGCAAAGCATCATCGTCAAAAGAGAACACTGCCGTGATCGATTGCTCCTCGGAGTGAGCATACTGTACTCGACGACGGCACTTGAATATGACCGCAATCGCTCAGACTCAATTTGGCCCAAACAGCAGGACGCGAAGCGCCAAGCCATCGTCTCGTGGAAAACAGGGGAAACTCTTGGCAGCGGAATGACGACACCGAGACCACGCGCAGGAACAAGTCGCCTGCAGCCCCCAACAGGGGCCCGTTTCGCCGGCGGGTATTGTGTCGTTGGATCTCGGTCGTTACTTGAACAGACTGAGTCCGCCAACAGCCTGACCTGTCTCTTTCCATCCTGGGAAGACATCTGGCCAGAGAGAAGACGCAAAGAGTCAAGGTGGCAGCACGAGGCCCGCGCAGATGGGAGCAAGTGGCAGACGTACGCACGCACCAGCGCAATGGGGCGTTGCAGAAGAAGGCAAAGACCGGCGACGCACGCGCCCAGCACATGCGCAAGAGACAAATCGAGGCCTGTCCGGGTACTTGCCGAGTCTCAATGTCGAGGCATGGATGATGCCTGATGACCCTCCTTGGCTCAGTGAGACCGAGCGGTACTGTGATTTCGCGGGCGACGGTTGCTAGGGTGCGTGTCCGCGCCAGGCTTCCAGAAGATCGGCTAGAAAGGCCATCGTGACGCTGGCTGTGCGATCTGCATCGATTGACAAACGAAGCGGTGTCCGGGGGGCTTCCTCTCCGCCAATAACCAATCGCCGCCATAGCGCCCAGCGTTGTTTCATCGCTGCTCCATCCACCCATCATTTAGGCCTGCAGTATGCAGGCCATGGACCGCAGAGCGCCGAGCGCCTGCAAAAGTGGTCTGTTGTCCGGCTGCAATTCGGACATTAGCATCCTCGTGAGCCAACGAGCAGCGAATGGACGATGTTGGGAATGAGGAGGAACCAACTGTCAACGACGCCCATTCGATAGACATGGAACAGGCACAAGACGCCCTTTGGACACAGGAGGCCGGCTATGCTTGAGTGTCTCGAAGTAGCAGATGGTGACTGCATTTAGTCATTCATCAACTTTCTTCGCAGCACAGGACACGGATGTATACATAGGTATGTTCATACTGCAGCCATGACTTGGGAGATGCAGCAGCGACACATGCTTTTTCCATGGACCTGTTTCTTGGTGACCTCGCCCTTGCAGCTTTGAGGGCCACATTATGACGAGTCGGGCTCAAGTGAAAATAAGTCAATCCTCAGTCGATGCCCGGACAACAGGTGCTGTCTCCCGGCATCCATATGCGGTTCGAGATTTTCGCCTATGGACGTGCACAATTGTGTGATGTTGGAATTACATGTTTACAGTTTGGCTGCACTTCCAAGAATCTCGTAACAGTATCCACCTATCGGACCGAGCTGATGAAGGTCTCCCAGAGAGAGCTCTGCGGGATGCCGAGTCGTCGAAATTATCCGTCGGCATTGGGCAACGCAGGCTGAAACAATGTTGATAGCGCGAAGCAGTACGGCACGGCGCTTCCAACAGCCAACGGCCGCGACGCGCTTGGTTCATATCGTCGTTTTCCCCTTTGAGGATCGCCAAATGGCCGTTAGACTCAGCGTGATGTTTCCATTGGCGTCGGCAAAATGGCACATGCATGCGGTCACGTAGCCTTGGATCTGGCCCGTTGGCTCATGATGGTCATCGAGGAGAACGTCCCCAGGCGCCGCAGGCTAACATCGGCTGTGCACTCAAATCTTACAGGCCGCTCAGAGCGCGGGTATAGAAGGTAGTCAGTTGCCAACCGTTCCGGGGAATCGTTGCGAGTCAAGCCCTCAAGGTTCTGGAGTCGGTCGGCGCGGCAGGTGAGGGATGATGTGCAGCAGCAGCGCGCCCACCGTATCTGCCAGTTGGAAAACCAGGGGGTGCGCTCTTCATGTCGGCCAAGCTGCCAGCTGCCTGATTCAACAAGCCAAGTGCGACGCTAGCCATCAAAGTTGCCTAACAGGGCCGTGCCAGCATCCCATTAGCGTCCTCTTGTCTTTATGTGCCGGCTCCTCCCGTTGGATTCCGCAACTGATGAGACGGTGCTTGCGCTGCTGCGCCCCAATGTTTCCCCGCAAGTGGGAGGTGAGCACGAGGCGGTCCCCGTCACGTAGAGGACGGGTGGTTGGTGCAGCACTGCAGCCTGAGGACGAGCCGCTTCGTGAATCAAGCTCCGGATTCGCACTAAGGAGACGAGTTACCTCGGGCTTCGCTAGCTTGTCTTGCCGCGCGATCGGCATATACTCCTGACATCGTCGTTTCCATCATGACAGTCGAGCTTGAGATTCGGCACTGGATGCCTTGGCGAATGTTGGAGTCCCCAAACTGCTGTACCGCGCTGTACAGTAGATGTGCCCAGGGCCTGCGAACCCTCGTCGGGGAGATGTTCTGGCTCCACCCGGGGCGGCATGCATAGCCGCGGCAGTCGTTGCGTAGGTCCCATCTGCGAGGGTAAGGGAGACTTGAGTTTGGCCTCTTGTGTCGGAAGGCTTCAGTCATCTGTAGTAAGAGGCGGGCATGCCATACTTGTTATACCCACCTCTTGGAAGAGTCGGCCTGAGTGCGGTGCAGGTACGAGACGCGAAGGATGTGCTCCGCAAGGGTAAGTTTTGGCTTGATTAGCGGGTCTTTCTACAAGGAAATTGCGCCGCCCAAGGTGCTTGCTACCTGCCTCAACCTTTGGATATTGTTGGGCCGAAGCGCGTCATCCACAGATTATTCGAAATGGGCAGCTGCGGGTCGGGGAAACGGGCGGTCTGCAAATTAGGAAGCCGCACTCGGGCACGTGAAAGGTGCGCTTGGCTTGTCCAAGGCCTCTGCGATTGCAAAGCACCTAGGCAGGCAGATAGCCGGTCTCTGCCATGCCTACTAGCACCACGAGTTGACCCTTTTCCAGGAGCACCGGTGAACGGAGAACTCCGAATATGCCAGCCCATTCGTCGAGCCGATATCCGCCCTACAGAACCAAAGCAGGCGGCATCCCAGGCTTCGAAGGTCGCAAGACCAAAAGTGGACTTGCTGGTTACCGAGCATTCGTGGCGAAGAACGACGAGCTTCAACGTTCTCTTGGCAGGGCAGACCGCACGCCAGTGCGGCCCGTTGCGGCTCACATCTCCGTTATTGTCACTCGGCGGCGCGCCGAAATGGGGTATTGGGTCGCAGACATGACAAGGAGCCCAGCCATGGCTGGCTCGTTGGCCGAGGCTCCACGCCCGTAGGTTTCCGCCGGGATGAACGAGTTACACATGCTCGGAGTATGGATACTGTACGTAGGGGCACAGTGCTGTGCCATCCGAGCTGTGGGTGCGAATGGCCCCACGCGATGCTTTGGGGTTTGGAGACTCCGGTCTCTCCAGCTTCCATCGGGCTCCTGGAAGGTGGGGAGTTGCATCGAGTCCCCTTCCTCTGCGAGCCGCGACTACGAGATATGTGCGACTCCGAATCCGATGAAAGGGTCGAACACACCACAACTCATCTTTCCCCCGGTCCTCGCCATGGGCTGACCAGTGTAGGATTGCGGGCACCAGATCAGGCCAGACACAGGCTATCGAATACGCATTCCGTTTGATAGTTGCATCCACCAGTCAGCTCGACTTGATTTTGATCACTGTCAAATTGCCGACTCCTGCGGATCCTGCTTTGCCCCTTCCCGTCAGAGAGAGAACGCGCAAGTCTTATCCTATCCAGGCATTCGACTTACAGCATGCATGTAAGTCAAGCTGCGAATCACGTTGCTACAGTATGCAGAGGCACGCGACCTTCAAGTTCCGCACTCGTCCTCTTAGGTTCCAAAAGGACCCAAGCCGACCGGGAAACCGCAGTCTCTCCTCTGCCTGGCTCACATGGCCCTTCATTCTACAGCTACAGTATGTGCTGCAGTATGCGTGCCCGTGTCCAGAGCTAGCTGCATTGCTTCGCCGCGCGCCGGCTGGTCCTGATGGCGGGCAGCCATCGGCTTCTCATCTGACCTGTCAAGGCTGTCAGTGCCGGCTTCCTTGACCGCCAAATTAACGTCGCCTCCCCATCCATGCTTCGCAACGGCTCGGCGATGCGCAAAGGCGTTGTGATGGAGGCCGCCCAGAGCCTGCGGGATGGCAATACCGCGTCATGACGACATGGCGTTCCCTAGACGTTGTTCCAAGCTTATATCGCAGCCCCAAAGAGGAGCATCCTTGCGTCAGGCGCGATGCGGCGGCATTCGTCGCTGGCCATTGATTTCGGAAGTCACTTCAGCACTTTGAGGCTGGCAGCAACCATCCCGTCCGGCCTCATGCTCGGTCGCTTACGTACGGACTGGGTCTGGACACTCGCCGAAGCGCCTCTGAGGTGACGGGCGAAAGGCCCCTGTGACCCCCTTCTATCGATTTGGCTCGAATAGACGGCATCACCCAAGCCGACCCCCATGCGAGACGCCAAAGGACAGTTTACTGGTGGGTTCCCTGCCACGGCTCAAGCCGTCATTCATAGCAGGCCCACCAATCCGGCTGGTAATGGCGTGGCATGGTCTCTTGCCGCCTTTGCGCGGTGAGCGGCAACTGTTGCCAGATACCATGTGCGGGAGACAGGCTTTTTCCTTGCGTGCCAGCGTGCCAATACATTCAGTACGTCGTCTCACGCCTCTTGTGGGAGGCGCCTTCAAAGATCCTCCGAGCCAGCCGCCTTGCAGCCCAACAAGGCTTTCTCTACGAGAGACACGACTACTTGTAGGTTGGGTAAACGTCATGCTGTAGGTTTGTACTATAGCGCCTTGCCTGCGTCTGAAGACGGGGCCAGCTTGCCATGCGCCTGTTGAGTATTGTATTTGAAAGTCTGGATCACCTACAGTACAACTTGTTGCTTAAGACAGACGGGTAGTCAAGCTCCCGCCGTGACGTTGATGGGTGGGGGCGAACGAGTTTACATGTCGCCGTGGTGATGCCGACCCCGGAGCCATTCATGGAAGGCCGGGGGCGAGAGCTACAGACTGGATGAATTGGGATGCTACGCCACTCGCACAACAGCGGGGCGGGCTGGCCATTTGACGCATGTCCCCGTGGGATCGAAGCTGCGCACATGGGTCTGAGGCATCTGAACCCTGCAGCGAAGGGACCCAGCTGTTCTGTAGCACAAGGCGATCCAAACTGCGGCACGGGCGCTGCTGGCGCACCTTGTTTTGGCCGACGAGCATTTCCATCACATTGATTACCCCAGTTTATACGTAAGTGGTTGTTTGTGTTAAAATAGCATCCTCGAGCGTCGCGAAGGTAGCCCGGCTCATCATGGGCATCCGACCAGCTGCCACGTTTGTCGGTGTTTTGCTCTGATCGACAAAATAGCCGGCCCCGTTCCGTCCCTTTGTGATTTGCCGTGTTTGCTGCCTGGCGTGCTTCGAGATGGAAATCGACAAATCGATACCACCATGCTCCATGAATGCATTGAAACTGCAGCATCCCCACGCTGTACTTGCGCTGCACGCGGGCGTCACAAGCTTCAAGGGGGCCGCCGAGGATGGACGACCGGGGTCCCGCCTCCATCCAAGTCACAGGGTTCCCGTGAGGCCGTCTTGTTCCTCATAGGGACGGGTATCTCTTTGTCCAATGCGGTACTTGGACAACGGCGTCACTGGCCTGCTTGCTCCCCTTTTCGCCAGACACGAGAGGGGCCACGAGGGGACCACGAGAGCAGAGATGAACACGACCGGCGGTCTCTAGGCGGCGTGACGGCACTGCTGTCAAATGAGGGGAACAGGGCAGTGCAGTGAAGAGACGAGAAATTCCCCATTAGGCCTACGGCTTGCAGCAAAAGTAGCGAGCAGCCGCCGGCGCGTCAGGTCGAGTTTCTCGCCTGCTGTGTGTCATCATGGTGCACTCTCCCTTGCGCCCCGAGTCTCGGCCGCCTACAGGCAAAGGAGCTGACGACAGGCCTCGTGAGGCGTGGCGTCCGGGCTGTCTCGGTTCGGCAGGCGTGGTTTCCCGAAACACTGACAACATTCTCTCTCCATGCTGCTGCCGCAGCCTTGTGGACTCCAACTTTTGACGAATATCCCGAATAGCTCCTCTTGTCGAGTCAGAAACCCCACGGCCAAACGTGGGCTGCGGGGGACACCATGGCTGCTTCGTCTGATGTTTTGTCATTGATGGGTTTCAGAAAACATGGCGTGTATATGCGATCTATACTTATCCCATCTTTTGGCCGGTAGCTTCGCAAGGAGAGATGCGAAGGGGCCTTGTTGCAGAGAGTGGCCCTGTCCGGGCGTGTTTCAATTCCCCATTTTGGATGCTGCAGTGCCAATAGCCAGACTCAAGGGCCGTCTTATTTTTCCGGGACGGCCTCAGGCGCCAAGAGAACGGGGGCCGGGCCTCCACTGTCCTGCGGGTTGACGACACCAGCGGCACCAGACCTCGAGTCCTTGCAGCCTTTTACAGAGAGCTAGGGCATCGTTCTAGGGCAACACTCTAGGGCTCTTGCCTCGACTCGCCCCGCCCCATCCGCCCGTCCTTTTCCCGGGCATCTTTCCCCCTCCACATCCCCCCCACCACAATCCCTCGTCCCCCCTCCAAGAAAACCCCCCCTCCCTCGTCCACCCCACCTTATTTAGGGTACTTCGTACACCATCACCATGACCATCCCGCTCTGCCTTTCCAAAACCGAGTAGCGTAGAGAAAACTTTTGACTGCTGGGGTTATTCGCTACGTCGTTTTCCGACCATCCGACCTGAGTCTGTGCCGCAAGTACAATTGTCGCACAACGAAACGGCGCCCCGCGCACCGGGCTACGCGCTCAGGATTGTTGGAGATTGGCAACTCGCAACTCGCTCTTGCCGGAAGGCCCCGGTCACCCGATTTCTATTGTTTGCCGCTCCGAGCTGAGCGCCAAAGCCGCTGTGCCCGCCCTCCACCAACCCCCGGACTCGAGTGCGGTGTTCTGTCACGAGCTTTCTCGCCTCGTCTCGGCTGGCCGTCATCGCCCTCTTTTCTGTTCTTTCGTCCGTCGTCTTCTCTGACCTGGCACTTGTCCTCCTTTTGTGTCTTGTCCTCTTGCTGACCGCAGATCGGTACAGGCTCCATCCATCCATTTCCGCTCGTCGCTACTCTTACGTACAGTGCCAAGCACGCAGCTACAAGCGTCCCTGCTGTCAATCGCGAGGCGCCTACCGCTGCACCAGCTTCCTGTTTCCTCGTGCGTCCTCGCTGCGGCTCCATCCAAGGTGCTGCTCAAACCATCCACTTCCCCACGCACCCCCCCTTTTGCACCGGCCGCCCGGCAGAACAAACAGCAACCCTGCCAGGGCACGGGAAACGCCAGAAGACGACTCCACTCGCACCGGACTCACGTTCCCCGTCTCCACCAGGCCCTGTTCTGCCTGTCCTCTTGTTCTAGAGGTTGTTGGTGGCCCTCGGTGCCACACGCCGACCTTGCCCGAAAAGTTTTGCCATTGTCCCCTCCGGGCTGACCCTGGTACCTGTACTCGCGCCGTTGTGTCGCTTGGCCCACACTTCCACTTGGCAGCGACAAGTACGGAGTCCCCAGTACGGAGTGCCTGCCGCTACCTACCGCCGCAGTGTCCACCAGATACAGGGCAGCAGGACCCTGGCACCTGGTCCCTCTTTGTGCTCTTGCTCTTAGACCCACTCCGACTTCTGAGACAACTACAGTAACTTACAGGCCGCCTCCGGTCCAGCCTTGCCTGCGCCTGCCGTGCTGACTCGACTCTTGGGACCGACCATATTACCGTCTCCGTCGCCTCCCGAATTTCGACCTTTCATCTGCCATCCTCATCCCATCGCTCCCGACGCCTCCGTACAACCCCTTTAACATGCTGATAGACGGTGAAAAGTATGCTTGCGAGGCCTGCGTCCGCGGCCATCGTGTTAGCAATTGCCAGCATTCTGGTAAGCTTTGTGTCTTTTAGATGCCCCCACGCTTGCCCTGCCTCCTTGCGCCGCCCGACCCCGATGCGACGTCCTCTCGCCCAGCTTACCACCAAGTTAATCGTCCATCTCGTCGGCTGAGCGGCCTCGCGTGCGACCTCTAGTACGACAGCTTGTTCTCTTGGATGGATACTGACTGCTCCTTTCCCTTCATCACAGACCGACCGCTGCAACACATCAATAAAAAGGGCCGTCCTGTTTCTCAATGTCAGCACTGTCGCACAATGCGCAAGTCCCGCTCGGCGCATATAAAATGTGATTGCGGCGAAAAGACAAGCAAGTGCGCCCACCTGCAACAGCCCGTCGAGGGTCACAAGGGTGAGCTTGAGCTGCTTCGCATATTGTCCGCGCGTGCGACATCGTCTAACGACGTCGGCCCTTCAGAGACTTGCTGCTGCAACCATGGCGGTCGCTGCACCTGTTGTCACAAAAAGGAACCCTCGCTGGACACCGTTCCCGAGTCAGATTCGGATCGCGAGACTCCCAGCTTGGCCGCGGCTGCGCGGCCTAAGGTCGCCGCCCGTCGGCGCCGAGCCAACACGGTTCACTCGGACGGCGTCATGTCCTTTGATCAAAACGGCCACCACAAGCCGACGGCCAAGCACAACCGTGCGGCTCAAAAGTGCGGCCCTTATCAGTTAAATCGCGTCAATTCTGCGACGAGCACTAGTAGCCTCGGCGCAAGTTCTGAAGCTCTCTTCTTCCCACCCACGGCCGATGGTCGACCTGTCGGCCGCTCGAGGGCCGCTACTTCTCACGAGCAACGAAGAGTCAAGTCCGAAACCGCCTCGCCCATGATGACGGGCACGGGCTTTCCTCAACTCGGTGGCGCCCTTCCTCCCCTCGACCTATCTCGCATCGAATATCCTTCTTCATACGTCGGTAACGGCACGTTCGAAATGTTTGGCTCTGGGCTCATCTCCGAATCCGACGGGCCCATGTACAGCGCAGGACTCAGCACAGCTTCTGTCGATTGGAGCCATTACGATCTCGGCGACGCAAAGGGTGATTTTGCTCCGTCAAGCTACAGCCAGGCCGGGGCCCACAGCTTCAACGGCATCTTTGACTTTGGAAGCGGATCAGAGCAACTTCCGCGCCTTGCCAACACCACGTCCACGTCAGGTGATGTCTCTGAGGTGGAAGACCTCATGGGTAACGGCGACGCCGATTACGACGGCTTCGGCACTAGGAGTACCGGTTTTCTCCGACAAGGCAATCTCGTCGCCGGCTCCACGGACCTCAGCGGCATCGACTATGACAGTTTTTATCAGAAGAACGCAGAAAGTACTGGCTTGTCCATGGGCCCCGTATCCATGGTTGAGGACGACCCAGCATTCTGGATGCCAAATTACAATGAAGGCATCGCAGCCATGGATGAGAGCCCAGATCCCCTCGGCACCTCGACGCTGGGCAATTTTTGGGAGATGTGAAGGTCTATTTTCTTCGGCGCACAACAATACCCACCAACGATAGACGGCCACAAGTTATAGCTTCGGTTCTGGCACGGCCCTCTTGGTTAAGCCAGCTCGACAAGCAGAAATGGGTACCTGAATCCAATTCTACAGATTACCTGCAACTGGCCTATATCGACATCTCGGCTGGCATTTATCTCTTGTTACATTGTTTTATGAGTTTGCTTCTCGTCGGCAGTCATGTTTTCTTCCTTGACGATAGATATGAGGGGAAGCATGGGTGGATCTAGTTGTTTCGGCAGGGGGCTGACGGTTGGAGGCTCGGTGTCTAGGGTTTGAAAATGTCACGGGGAATGAGGCTCACAGCAACGGAGTTTTTGTCATTTATCGGACTTTGATTCTCTATGCCTTGATTCGGGCGACTTCAGACTGCGCGCAGTTGGCGCCGGTGTTTTTACTTTCTTGTCATGCTCATGTTGTTACGATCACGCTGCAAAGAATCACAGAGGCGCTTATGGATTTTTCTCTCTTTCTACTTCTTTCTACACATTTGGAACAGCTATAGATTTGGATGCGCAGGATCTGCGTCTTTACTTTCATGCGCCCCATAACTGCACGGGATCATTCCAGATATGGGTTTCCGGCTCCGATCCGGAAATGCCACACACATGCATATAGAGCCAAAATAGAGGGAAAAGGGGGGGGCGAGGGGCCGCCGGCGAGGAGGACAAGGAGTATGGATGGGGAGTAGTGTATGTAGGCCGGCAGCCCGGGCACAGGCCCGATTTCCTGGGCCGGTCCTAAGCGCGCAGCGCCCGTGGGGGAAGTCGGACGCCTAAGAAAAAAAGAACCACGGGCCAAATAAATGTCGACGCCCGTCTGCGTCTGCATCAATTCGTTGCGCAAAGTGCGGTGCGTCGCAGTACGTAACCCATTAGCCAACTCATCTCCGTCCCCCCCCCCTCCCCTTCTTCCCGATTTGAATAGTAGTCCGCTTGCCATGCCGTCGCGGGCTCATGGGTTTTCGCGGCGCGTGGTGATGATGAATGGTTCGCAAGGGCGCTCCGGCACACGCCGTCGCACCATGAGCCTGCCGCCTGCGCCCCCGCCCTCCCTGTCCCGGTAAGGCCTTGTGTTGCCGGGGGGCCGGGGGGCTGGCGTTCGGGGGAAAGAGGCTGACGGCACAACGGGTTTCACCCGACGCGGGAGACGGCCGATCATGGCGAGAGGGAGGGCGGGAGCGGGTGATTTCGTGCAGACATTTCGCTTTCGGCCCATCTGCCTGCTCTATACTTGGATCAAATAGCTGGTGTTATCCAAGCGATCTAGCCGGCCGAGACGGCTTCAGTCGCAGACGTTCAATAGTACAAGCTCCGAAGTAGCGCTTCGCGCCCCAATCATCTTCAGCTATGCGGGATAGGAGTGGTAGATACAATGAGGCGAGATCATGGAACATACACCAGACTCGCTCCCATACAGGTTGATGCGGCTCCGTGGCTCGCTTCGGCTTCATCAAGCAACCTCGAGATAGCCTGATGCGAGCGAGGGTCCAAAGGCGAGCTCACCCTCGCCGGGTACGATGCCTTCGCCCGGCGCGACACCCTCATGCGCAGTTGCCAAGTCCGCGAGATGTTGCAGGCCTTGGCTCGCCGTCGCTTCCACTGACGAGGCTGTTCGCAGTTCTGATAGTCTTTCCTGAACGCCATCCCAGTGACTCCCGGCTGCCTTTTCGGAAATCTCCTTGATTAGCTGCGTTGCTTCTTCGCGCGAGCGATCAGCCTTAATAAGCTTAGACAGAGATAGAACGACAAGAGATACAAAGTGGTGCATGAGTGGGTTTTGGAGGTGGTCGCTTGCCGAGAGCAAGTTCGCCAACTCTCGCGTTGGCCATAGGGTCTCTGCAGCGGTCGCTCCTGGTGTGAGCAGAGTCACAAGGAGCCGACAATGCCAGTAGGCGAGGTGAATCAACGGATAGGACGCAGCATCGACATGCGCCGGTAAGTCTTCTCGGTAGTTCTCGATGTAGTCTCCCAATATGGTGGCCATGGCGGCATCGGCAGTTGTCGCTCCGGGTTGAATGGTTGATATGACATATGCAATCCTGTTTAGGAGCTTGGACAGGCCTTGTATTTTGGTTAGCTGGCAGCAATCAAGAGTTGACTTGTGTGCACTTACGCATCAAATGAAAACAAACTTCCCCCAAGTTGGTCAACAGGCCTGCTCCCGCCACAACGCTGCTGTCCGGGACCAATGCCGGGCTCCCCGTACCAGCAGCGTACCAACGATCCATCAAAATGACTGACCACCAAAACTTGAGACACAGTTGATCATCCGAGTCTGGATCGGCAGACTCGACCGGAAGGAGCTTCCACAGCTTCATGGTGTTGGAGAGTGCCACGGCCCGAGCCAGTAGGAATGGAAGTGTTGGCAACACCCTCCAGTCAGCGTCAATGATGAGTAGCATGAGCGTCTGAGCATGAACAATGTCTGATGCCCTGCTGCTAGGAACATCACCTCTCTCCCACTCACGCAGCAAATCATCGGCGTGCTTGACATCACCTGGCGAAGGTTGTCCGACGGTCGAGAAAGCAATGGAAAATGCTGTTCTCAAGCTTTGAGGGCATTGAGACAGTAGACCTTGAATGCGCGCTGTACTACTCGGCATGATGGGAAACAAGGGCTGAATGGTTGCGTGGAAGCTGTCGGATGGTTAGCATGAGTGAAAGGGGTCGAGACAAGAGGCCGACGTACTCTCTTAGAAGGCCCTCGTCAATAATGGGCAACTCGTCTATCTCGGGCATGGAGACGTCCATTGCTGCCACGGGAGGTCTTGACGGGGTCTCATCCGGCTTTATTGCCGATGGCTGGGGAGCGAGTGCGTGATTTCCATATACTTGGTGCGCAAAGCTGTCAGATGAAGCTGATACTGGCATCCCGGGTCGTGCTTCCGAGCCCCAGGGTGCTTGGCGGGAAGACATCGGCGTGTTCAAATCGCCAGTGGAGATGCTCGAGAAGGGCCGTTTTCGGTTCAAGTCGTCGCCAGGAGCGCCATGTCCATGGCTTCGGGGTCGGTCTGCTGCGAAAAGCTTATCAATGTCGTCCTGAGTCAAGTTGCCTTCGGACTCTAGCTTATTCTCGATGCTGTGAATTCGGTCGGCCAGCTCCTTGATATAGCTTTCAAAGTGTTAGCATCGGCGCAGACGACAATATAGACAGGACTACTTGAGGCTTGCTCACCCTTTACTCGGTCCGCGTTTCTGCGGGACTCGGCTGAAAAGACACCGTATTGCTGATCGCGCACAGCTAGAGCATGGATTATCACCAGTATCTGACTGAGCATCGCACTTGATCTTCTTCCTTCGACACTCGTCACAGGCTCGGGACACCTTGGACCGCTTTCTAGGCGGAATGCCGTCGCCCATCTGGTACTGCGGCACAGGAGGGCCCACAGGTACGGGCATGGAATGCTGGGCTAAGTGGTCGGCCGTCGGCGTGTCCTGGACGTAAGAGGGAGTTTGGTGGTGCTCAGGCTCGGGATGCGGCATGATGTTGCGCATATTATGATCGTCCACGTTCATGCTAGGATCGGTGGCAGGCATCATGGGCGTACCAGCCAGGCCGTCACCAAGCTGTGCGGCCAGCTGAAGCTCCTCGAGGTTTGCGGGACGGGAGACATGTTGCTGCGGCGAGTGGGGGTCTTGAGCCTGCATGTGAGCTTGATCCTGATCTTGCGGGTGTATCTGCTCAGGGGCGTGTTGGTGTTGTTGGTCTGGCTGGTCTTGGTGGACTTGGTGACCCGAATGATCTTGGTGATCTGGATGACCTGCATGGTCTGGATTATGTTGATGGTCTGGAACCCCGTCGCGGTTGGCATTGTAAAAGGGGCCAGCATCCAGCGCCTCGGCCCCCGGCGAAGGATAAGTGAGGCTGGCCGCCTCCTCTTGCTCTCCTTCGCCTCCAGGACTCATGGTCCGGTGCGGTGGCGATGGCGATGATGAGGATGCTTTCTTGCTTGCTTCGGTGCACGGCTTCGGATGCGAGCTCCGAGATACGCGAGAATTGGATCGGAGGCGAGAGGCTCCTTGGCGGTCCAAATTATGGCACTGGTCGAGGAGTGATTCGGCCACGGCGCGGGAGCGCGAGGCAGTGACAAGCTGGAGCCATGATTAGCACGCCCGCCGACATGGAAAGAACGAAGCGTTGGACATCCAAGGCGCGCGTCGACAGCTTGGTGCAGCCTTGGGCCTCGTCCGAATGGCTCAGCCGATGCGAGGCTGGCAGTGGATCTTGGAGGCGTTGACTTACACAGCTAGAATAGCTTCATGGAACGGAGCATGATAAATGCGATGGGCCTGTCGCGCGCAACGGAATAGGAAGAACTCGGCCCCGTGGCAGCGCGTGTGGGTGTTTTGGGGCCTTTGGATTTCGAGCACGCACGGAGATGGAAGAATTTTCGGGGCGCGTCGGCAAAAGCTCGGTCGAGCCTGACTTAATTACATAATGTATGAGGATGCTCCTCGAGCTGGTTGCCTTTTCGGGACGTGCATGTGGGTCTATCCGTCCATTGCAAGTTGCAACTCTCACGTCCATCACATCACAACACCACAAGCATGTGCCAAAAAGGTAGTGCACAAAGAGAGTTCAAGACGCAAATCTCCTCGGCTCTCATTATATACTCATATGCTTGAACTTTGAATGAGCGTTTGCAAGCTGAATTATTCCGGCCGCGTCCGACATTCATTGTAGATTCAATGGCATTCGTTTCGAACATTGAACATTACTTACAGTATCCGAATCATCCCGAGTCAAGGTTTCTCATTGCTTTGCCCTAAGGAGACTTGGTCTAGATTAGCAAGTTATGATTTATGTGGACCTCGTGTTTGCCTGCGAGACACTGTCCAGACATGACACCTCCATGTTCACAACGAGAAACCCTATCTGCCGGCAAAGCAACACCAGTAACAGACGTCGCCGTCGGACTGGCGAGAAACTGCGCGGCCTCAATCACGCTGGGTATAGCATCATGCTCATTGAAGTACGACGTAATTTCCTTCAAACGGGCCACGAACCGCTCATTCTCAAAAAGCTCCCCTCGTCATTGCCGATTTGAACTCTGCACGCAAGTAGGCCAGCGTTTTCCCAATGCTCGATCAGTTCAGCAAAGAAAATACTCACTTCCAGGGAAGATTGCGTTGACATGATTTGCCCGTCAAACCTGACTTTTGTCATGGCGGCGTAATGAAGATACGGCCAAGGCTTTAAGGCCTCCGTACAAGATCGAAGAAGCAGTTTTTGCAAGTTTCATGTGAATGGATACTAATAGCTTGATGTACTTCTTAATCTAGTATATACTTGCAGGCAATTTGGTTGTCCATACTCGGAAACACACTTGCCCTCAGCCATGGGGGCGTTCAGGTTCTAAACTGGGATCCTGTCTGGATCACTGACGGTAAGATGCATAGCCAGCTGCATTCAAGAGCTAGTCCGTGGTTGAATAAAAGTAATCTACAACTCTTCACCTCCTCTGTTCTGGTCGCCACAAAGGACGCCAGAAAGAGCAACTTGATCCAGCCATGCGTCCACAGAGCCGGGATATAAAAGCGACGGCCGATTGGCTCACCTTCGGCCGTACCGCCAACCGGCAACATTTTGCGGTATTAATGCCCGAATAAACTCAATTCAGAAAACTGACAACAGCAGCGCGCCGGATGTTTTGCTCCATACATGATGAGCATTTTGAGAGCAGATGCCCTAGCATCCCTCCCATTTTTTGTCATTGAACCAAGCTAATCTCTCCTTCTCCTATTTAATTGGATTTGCCTTGTTGCCTTCATGAGCAAACTACCTTTGTGATCAGAAGGTCAATTCGAGAGAGGTAAAGAGAAGGGGCGAGGTGTTAAAGATGGTCAGTTTTGCCCAGAAAGACCCAAGGCCTTGACTTGAAAGAATACCAGGTTTCGATTCAAAGTGTGCGACCGCTGATAAGAGGTAACATGATGGGCGAACCTTGTGCTTGGATGGGTAGAATAAGGGTTTCCGAGAGACATACGCCATGCTCTGCTCGGATGACCGCTTTTTGGTATCCTCTCGACAGACCACCGCCTATCATATGTTCTCAGATTATTTATATACAGGCATTTGACCAATGTAATCTGCGTCGATCTTTTGGACGCTCACAGGAGACTTAGTAGCTCCTCGACGTAGCGTCGGGTATCCACACCTATTCCCTGTGCCAGCTTGCCCGCTCCGTCGCCGCCGCCGACGCCGGCCGCCGAACTGCGCAGTCCGGCATGGTCACTAGCCCGCCGCAGAAGGAAGATCTCCTTGCTGGTGGCGCGCGGATCGATCTTCTCGCCATCGTACCCGGCGACCTGAGAGAAATCCGTTCCGGAGCCGACAGAGGCCGCGTCCTCGTCTCGGCCCCTCCGCTCATTGTCCGCCGCATGCCGGTCCCGCCGGCTCGGTACGCGCGCCCATACGATCCACCATCCGCGATTCGTCTTGTGCGTGCGCTCGAGGGCGGCCGCGAGAGATCGTCCCGCGTCATGAGCATTGAGCAGGTGTAAATGCGTGTTGACAGCGTCGGCACGGGACCAGGATTCGGAGTTGGCCTGTTCGGGGATACAGGGAATGGTGCAATGAACGGTCAGTGACATGGGATCCCATACGAGATCGTAAATGCTCGAGAGTGTGCTTGTCGCCGATTCCGGGCGATCAGGCCGGTACATTGTCGACGCGGCGAGCGATTTCTTGAGCGGCGCGAGCTGATGATGCAGCGAACGATACAAAGTGTCCCACGCGAGCGAGTCGGTGCGCAGGCGGAAGAGGAAGGTGAATATGAAGGGACGGTTGACGTATACCACTACGCGCAGCTTCTGCGCCTTATTGAGGTCGTGTGAGTTATAGCCAGGAATCATGTTTCCCATGACCTGCGACCGGGTATGCACGCTGGCCGGATGTTCAAAGTCCTTGATGACCGTGGCCTCAGGCTGTCCATCTGCACCGTCGCTTTCGACCTCGACATGCAGCGTGCGCAATAGTGTGCGCGAGTTGTGCTCGGATTCCACGTCGCTCGACACAGGGCTCAGACCCGAGTCGACATCTTGGCTCTCCTCGATGTTGCCCCGAAGACCAATAAGAAAATGTCCCGCAGTTTCGATTTGCGACGCCAGACCGGGTGTGGTGACAATTGGACTCGCCGGCGCCTCGGGGTGCTTTGCTTTGCTATCCTCCTGCGCGGCTTCCGTCGATGCTAGTCGGTGTGCGGGTGACGAGTCGCCGGAGCTTCCGGGAAAGGTCCAGTAGGAACCGTATCCAAGCTTCATATAACTGATCATCTTATCCAGCTTGCCGTCTTCTGCATCTTTGGCTCTCCCTTGACCAACTTCGGCCTGTTCAGCGTCGCCTTGCTCAACGGTCTTGGTTTCCGCAGCGCTCTGTCCACCGGATGGCTCGGTGACGGCTGTAGATTTGGCAGCATCTGCTCCGATGGCGACTTGATTTGATACACCAGACTTGGCGGACTTTCTAGCGTTGGCGCGGCGGATGGACGTTGGGCTCTCAATGATGCCGTACGCGTGCTCACCCCAGGTATACAAGTCCTCCATCCAGTGCGTCACGTCGCGCACCGACTTTCTTGACAACGCGCCTGTCCCTAGGAAGATGGCGCCATCGTCGGCTGCAGGCTCCCGACCCGTTCCGAGCCATTGCGAACACGGAATCCGTTCGTGTGATGGCTCTGACGTGGATTCCTCAGTGCCAAACTTGGAAACGACGAGGTCGACGAGGCCCTCTATCCTTCCAACGAGCCCCTCCAACACTTCACGCTCTCCGCTGCCCCTTTCCTCTTCGCCGACCCCTACTCCCAGCTCGCCCGAAGCGGCGACATTGATGCCACCGTAAATGTCTCTCGCTGGGTTGCCGTGAAGCATGACATTCCAGGTGGAGAGGAATAGGTCCCAATACCGGCTCAGCAAGCCGACAAATTTCGATCGCCGGGTGTGCACAAACAATGCGCTCAAGGATGAGTCGTGGTGCATCAAGAAGATGCTGTGGGCTCGCAGGAGATCACGCAGGAGCAGTGACGCTGGCTTCATCTCCTTGGTCGAGTACTCATACTTGTCCTCGTGGGCTTGCCCGGGTTTAGTGGGCAAACGCGGCGGCAAAGGCACCTTTGTCAAGTCGATGCTCTATGAGAAAGTCAGTTGATATCTGCAACGACGGCCTTGAAGCAAAAGATCTCACGGCCAAGATCCACCAGCCAGGCTCCAGCTCATGCATGACGACCCGTGTTCTCTCCGTATCAATGGCATCGAGGGCGGCGCCGTCTGCAAAGCCGCGGCCGAAGTTAACCATTCCCTGGGCGAGTCCGATTTGGCGGAGACGCTCATGACGCTCCTCTAGCGAAAGGGCATCAGTCGGGCGGCCGCGAGAGCGCCGGCGCTTATGCGGCGCGGGCTGGGCCGAGACCGAGGCATAGTAGACGATTTGATCATCGATTGTTTCATCCGTGCTACCTAGGGACGGATTGAAGATGGTCAGGAAGCCGAGCTGGGCTGGAACGACACCACCAGACGCCGCTATGGTTGATGCACTGGCCGCCGTGGCCGATGAGGACGATTTGGCGGCCGACGAGGCCATGTCAGAAGACGCCGGCGAAGGATTTACGATGGAGATGGCAGACGTTGAGCAGACAGCGTGCAGCAGATTGGCAATCGAGAACAGGGAATTGCAGCACCACGTGCAAAGGATGAAGGGCACTATATTGAGGAGCGCTGACGAGAAGGCAGACGCGACAAGCGCAAGCACGACTCAAAGTGGAGGCGGGGGGTTCGTCGGCTCGTCGTGTTGAGGCGCTGGCGGGGAACAGCGGTGGATGGCCTGGGTGGTGCGAATAGAGCGAGGCGACGAGGCCCCAAAAACAAGAGTCAAGGAGGCTTTGGCTCTGCGCATTTGCAAAGTCGTTGACGGCCAAGTTGCGTCATTTGCTCAGATCCGGCGGGCTGCCACATCGAGCGGCTCCAGAGACATGATCGGCATTGGCCGTGGCAGCACAAGCCCATTGGGTCGTTCCTTTTGCGGGTGCTGAGTCGGCCAAGATCAGTGAGATTGCCGACGCAAAACACGAGCGTCAGCTTTGACTGTCCAAAAAAAAAAAACAAGGGGGAGGAAAGGGCGGGAATGGCTTCAGATGCGCCACCACCACCGTCCTGCGGCTCTCAGCTCGTTTTTATCCGCTAGGTCCCGCCCGAGCTGCGCCTTGCCTGGAGATTGTGCATCCATCAAAGGCGTCGCTGGCGCGCCACGGTTAGCCCCGCTAATGGTCAATCCCGTCTGCATCGTCCGTCTTGGTCGTCAAAGTTCGAATTGAGTGGCTGCCGTTGGAGGCTGCCATGTGCGGCTGACGGTGGGGGCTGCGAAACCATTCAGTCCAGGCAAAGGTCGGGAAGAAGTCGATGCCGATGACACGCGCGCTTCGAATTCGATAGAATAATGAGCTTCTGCCATGTCGTGGTGATAGCCCTCGAGCCCTATGGCAAGGACAGAGCAAAAGTCACATTCACAATGCCTCAGGCAACAGAACTACCTAGGATATCTCGTAGCTGCCTGAGGTTTGACATGCCCAAAGTAACTTGCAGTACAATCTCAGTCCGACGGCTTCGATAAAACGTTGCCATTCATGATCAGAAGTCGCAACGATTCAGAAACAAATCGGCAGCCTATTCTACTCGCCCCGTCGGCCATCAGATGGCATGTCTTGGATTAACCATTCCACCATGCGCACGGTCGGACCCCTGCTTGCCTTGTCACCCGTCCCTCTGGTGATGGATCTCCACGCTGACGGATACGCCGTGAGCTATTGATCCTTCTACCTACAAAATACAGTGCTTCAGACGCACCGCGGGATCGCTCGACGCGACGGCTGCCGACATCCATATCGGCGAAGCACATGTTACACTGCACTGTGCGAGAACATACGTCATTTCCCCGACACGGCGCCTCACTCCAACCCGACCAACCATCTCGTTGCTCAACACGAGCTCCTCCTTGCCTGCTCTGAAGCACCGCCACCGAGCTCCGACTCCGCTCGACTCCGCCTCTGAGCTCTGTCATCGATTTCCATTCACCTTCAACATGGAGCCCTTGACGAATCTCAAGCGTCGATCGACGGTCCTGATGAAGCAGGTCCACGAGAGCCTCCCTGCGATGCCACAGATGCCACAGATGCCCGCCATGCCACAGATGCCGGCATTCAGAGGGGGATCGCGACGTCAGCATCAAGACGCCATGATGGGAACGTGGGAGCGCATCGATATACCTTCCTTGCCGCGTTCCTCCCACTCGCTCGACGTCGTTGCCGGCTGCGCCTACATCTTTGGCGGTGAAATCAATCCGCGCGAGCCCGTCGACAACGAGATGCACATCATTAGGTTGCCCTTCAGCAGCGCCGGTGCCGATTACTACAAGGTCAGAGCCGTGGCTGCCAAGCCGGAGCCTCAGGCACCACCGAAACCCAGCCAGCCACAGGAGCCTCAAAGCCAAGGCACCGAGGCCGAGGCCGAAGCAAAGGGCCTCGACGACGTGCCGCTCGAGGAGAGTACTCCGTTGGATAAGGGTAAAGGAGTCGGTACGGCCGAAGAGCCGCTGCCGGAGTCGGGTTCAGTTCCGAGTCCCCGTGTCGGTCACGCAACCGCTATTATTGGCTCACGCATCTTTCTATTCGGCGGGCGCGGCGGGTCAGACATGGCCCCCCTAGACGAGGCTGGCCGTGTCTGGGTCTTTGACACACGAACTCGCAACTGGACTCACCTTGACCCTGCACCAGCAGTCGCGGGCGGCGCGATCGTCCCCCATCCAGCTCCCCGAAGCTACCACTGCGCGACGGCGACGGAGCATCCCCGTGGTGATGTACGACCGCAGCCCGGCAAGCCCAAGACCTGGCGGCAATGGGCCATCGGAGAGCGACCCCGGACCGGCATCCCGCAAGACCCCGTCGTTGGCATCGTTGCTTCAGAGGCTGTGGACCAAGAATCGGACGGCTATGGCACCTTCTTCATCCACGCCGGCTGCCTCGCCGACGGGGAGCGGACCGGTGATATTTGGGCCTTTGACGTGAACTCGCGAACATGGACGGAGCTCCCCGCGGCGCCCGGCCCAGCTCGCGGCGGCAGCGCCATTTGCATTAGCAAGAGTCGCCTATTCCGATTCGGCGGTTTCGACGGCGAGCAGGAGCTGGGTGGTCAACTGGACTTTCTTCCGTTGGAGCTCGAGACTTTTGACGACCGCACGGCCAAGGGCGAGGTCTCGATCCACGCGCGCTCAGGCGGCTGGCAAACCATATGGGCCGGCAACGCAGATGCATCCTCGGCAGAGATTCCCCTCGAACCTTCGCAGCAGTGGCCGGCCCCACGCAGCGTCGCCTGCTTCCAGCCACTGACATCGGGCGGCGGCCGCGAGTACCTCGTCCTCGCCATGGGCGAGCAGGGCCCCAGTCCCGACGGCCACGAGGGTGCCGGCGCCTTTCTCGATGACGTCTGGACCTTTCAGGTACCGCCCCTGGGCATGTCTGCGGCCAGCTTGACGGACGCGATGCTCCAGGCCATGGGGCGGAAGACGGGCGAGGGCAAGTGGATCCGGGCTACGACGAGGCCCTTGGACGTTGATGACGTTCAGAGCCACAGCGATGGCTTACCTGCTCCCCGGGATTGGTTCGCCAGCGCGCCGATGGGAGACGCCGACGAGAGCGGCATCGTGCTGTGGGGTGGACTAGGTCAGGACAACAAGCGCATAGGTGATGGTTGGATCTTGCGATTGGGCCAATGAGTTTGCCCGCTGGTTTTTGAGAGGCTGACACGACTCGACATGATCTCCTTGATTAACCACACAAGCTGCAGTCATGCTTTTACTGTTACGTGCTGCAAGCGAGAGCGGCCGCTATTTCTGGTTGGATAAGGACGAAGTAAAAGATCAATGTGTCATGGACACCATGTGTTGCTATCACATACCCACCTGTGTTATGTACAAAAATCGTGTCGACCGGACCGATTGCCTTGTTCGCCTCTGGCCTGTACCCTTGCGTGGCTCATCTCGTACAGCAAATCTAACCGAGGCTTATAACCCCCCGTCTACCGCGTCCTCGCCCTCCAGCTGCGAAATGACAGGACGCAAAGACCAACGAGGACGCATGCGCAAAATCAGAAAAGACGGCCAGGGCGCTACAGTTCCGGCCTCGTCTTCTCGGTGCCCCACGGCTCCTGGGTCAGATTCGTCTGGCCATGGCTATTCTCGCACGTCTGCCGGCCGCTCAGAGGGCCGGGGGCGGGAATCTTGGCGGCGGAAGCGCCGGTGGCACCCGCGCTCTCCTTGAGGGCCTTGAGCAGGTCGACGACGGACTCGGGCGTCAGGTCCTCGTAGTAGTCGTCGTTGATCTGGATCATGGGAGCGTTGACGCAGGCGCCGAGGCACTCGACCTCGATGAAGGTGAAGAGGCCATCGGCCGTCGTCTCGCCCTGCTTGATGCCGAGGTGGGAGATGATGGCCTTGACGATGACGTCGGAGCCGCAGCCGCCTAATTGGCAAGGGGTCTAGACAGGTTTGAGACGAGCGTCAGTTGCGTTCTCCGCCCCAGACGAGGAAAAACTCAAACACAAAAACGGGAAGAGAGGGATCGCCGTACCGTCGTACACGCCTGGATAAAGAACTTGCCGACGGGGGTGCGGTTGTACATTGTGTAAAAAGTGGCGACCTCGTAGACGCGCATCGGGGGCATGTCGAGGATGCGGGCGACCTCGTTCATGACGCTGATGCTGGTGAAGCCGTGCTGGCGCTGGCCGAGGTCGAGCAGCGGCATGACGGCCGCCTTTTTGTACTGCGGAGGGTAGCGCTTGAGGATCTCGGCAATGACCTTTTCGTTTTGCGCGTTGAACTTGAAGGGGATCTCGGGGTTGTTGTCGGCCGTGTTGCGGTGCTGCGAAAGACAAGTCAGTCCACAAGCCTGCCTCCCTTATAAACATGACTGCCTCTTTTTCGTCTTTCCAACCCTGCCTAGCTACTCCAAGGCAAAAATGCCCGCTGCCTGCCCGTGCAGCAGTTCTCGCCAGGCACTCGGCGTCTCAGAGAGGAAGCTCAGGATGACGAGGGATCGCTGCCAACCACAGCCGGGACTCGGGCTTCCAAGGGGGGGAAGTTGCAGTCGTACCACTTGCAAGGCATCGCTCGGCCGGCACGCCGAGACGGTCAAGGTGCGCAGCTGCGTCGTCTGAGGGCGGGCGGCGACTCGCGAGGAGGCGGCGGCGGCGCGGACGCCGCAGCGGACGAGGGAGGGCAGCAGCTTGCTCGCCATTGTTGGACGGGAAGGCGAGGATCGAGGCAAAGGTCGTCGGCCCGCAGAGCACGAGGGATGGGCTGGGTGAGTGGCGGGTTCGCCGGGGAGGCAATGGTCGTTTTTTGGGGGGATGGAAGGATCGTGGTTCGGGACGGCGGCGAACGATGCGAGCGGCCCGGGCGACGTTGAAGCTGGGCGCCCGCGGCGGAAAGCTGCAATTGAAGCTTGCTTGTCAAATGGACGACGCTGATTGGCAGAGGCGGCGAAATGTCGGATTATCATGGACGGCGGCGGGAGGTACGGGTTGAGGTGCTATGGAAAAGTAGAGTAACTGGTATCCTGGGCGAGACGGTACATTGACGGGCTGTACTCTTGGGTCGAAGGGCCCGCGACAGCCATTACTCCTGGACTTTTCGATGACGGACGAACAACTTTTTCCTCATCAGGATGAATGATGGTATTCCTCGCAACTGGCCAAGTAGAGCATCTGCGTTCTGATTGTCATGTATAGTTGAAGGTTCTCATGTTGATCTGGAGCTCATCCTGTTGTTTCACATTCTACATCACGGGAGCAAAGGGGCCTTATACATGCAAAGGGTCAATGTGTGGGAAGCTTCTTGCGCGTATTCAGTCATGTCAAAGTACACAAACTCCAGTCTGTCTTTTCAGTTGGTCACTTCTATCTCAGCGAGCTATGTAGATGCTCGAAGCAAGGTGATGGGTGAATAAGGAGAATTGCAAGGCCCGAGAATGGAGTAACTCGACACCAATTACGGAGGTTGGGCACTAAAGTATTCAGACCAGCTTAGGTCACTCGGATTACATAACACCGTGCAAATCAGTTTTCCCCGGTTTTCGCACCGTTTCTTCACTCTACAGCTTGAAAAGCTCTTTCCCTAGTAATTTGTATGGAGGGACGGCTTCACATGCACAACGGCGCAATAGAGAGCTTTGGCATCAAAAGGGGTTTAAAACGGTCAATTGGCCACCTAATTCGCCGGACCTATCACCAATTGAGCTTGCATGGTTCATGCTCAAATGCATCACATCAAAGAAGAAGATTACGTCAAGGGCAACGCTTATTAATACGTGGAAGAAAGCTTGGGCATTGTTCCCGCAAGAGAAGCTACAACGGCTTGTGGAAAGAATACCCGGCAACATCCAATGGGTGCTCTATTTATATGGAAATAACCTATGAAGAAGGCAGCGATCCGCCGGATCTAACCAACCAGCAAAGGGAAGAGCTATATGATGAGATTGAGTTTCTTTTGAGCCAATCGAATCCGATTCTGCCTGGCCTGGAAGCTCTTATAGAAGCTGTGGAAGAAGGCGTTGAGGAAGGTTGGCAATAGGGATAACGTCATAAACCCCAAGTGACCAACTGACGGCAAGACGTTAAAGAGGACGAATTGCCTAATTAGGCAGGGCATGTGGATACAATACTGTATTGTGCTGCACGGTGTTATGTAATCCGAGTGACCTAAGCTGGTCTGAATACTTTAGTGCCCAACCTCCGTACATACAGTACGCGATTACGAATACGACGTGATTGATGCTCGCATCCAGATGATGTACGGCAAATAAAAGTCTGCTTCCATCTATCTGGTTTGATGGCATTCGGTCACTCTCGTGTTACGCCACCGAAGAAGTCCGTCCCCTGTGTGTCGTGTCAGACGGACCTTGGGCAAACGCATACCGAGCTCGAGATTTGCGCTGGGTCGACAGATGGCTAGCCGTGTCAAATAGCTCAATGGTCGAAGAGATCAAGAACGACATGAGCAGAAACCGATCCAATGAGTCCATCCGGGGCCCTCAAAACTCCTAAACAGGCTCAGGGGTGGTGATGTTTGCTACTGATGTAGGCAATGAGGGCTCCAGTCATCTGATATTCAACGAGTATATTGAGTAGAACAAACCAGGGAGGCGATATCAAACTTGAATCTCCATTCTGCAACTACCAATACTCTTGACCGGTTCCGAAACACACATTTACACAAGACATTTCGTGGTATATAGAAAGGTCCGTACAACTCATTCGCCTTCTCTCGCAGACTGTGTCCAGGTCACGTCACTCACCACAGCAACAGCCTCTACAATCGCGTCCAACATGCTGAGCCTCTCGACAAGCGTCCGTGGCAGCGTCATCAGCCGGGCTGCCGCAGCCCGCTCCTCGGTGACGAGAAACTCAGGCGGCACCGTCGCGGCCTCGTCCACGGCATCGCCGCCGCCGCCCTCGTGTGCCAGGATCATGTTGGCCA
>KQ030537.1:31726-70444 GCA_000956045.1 Hirsutella minnesotensis 3608 | reverse complement strand
GACGACGAGGCCCGTCATGCGCGGCATCAGGAACGACGTGTAGGCGTTGGCCGCCAGCACCACGTGCCGCGCCGCGACCTGGCCGCGCTCCGTGTGCACGATCCACCGTGGCCCGGCGCGTTGGAGGTGCAGCGCCGGCGTGCCCGTCTGCAGGTTGAAGCGCCGACGGCCCTTTGCCGCCAACAACTGCTCGAGAACCCACGCCACCAACTTGTACGGCCACAGCTTGGCCGCCACCGGCTGGTACACGGCGCCGAGCGCGTTCGGCACGCGGTGCTCGGCCAGCTCCGCTTCGTCGAGCATGAGGACGGCCTTGTCCCGCAGATCCGGGCACTTCTCGAGCCGCCGCATCTGCCGCCGCGCCGCGCCCAGCTCTGCTTCCGTCAGGAGCGGGTGCACGCCGCCCACCGTCTGCCACTCACACGGAATGTCGTTGTCGACACGGAGCCGGTTCAGCATGTCAAATGTGGCCAGCTCGAAGCGGGCCACCGTGGGCGTATTATTCCATACTCCGGGCTGGCAGTGGCCGCCGTTCTACACTTGCCCGCCGTGGGAGCCGTCAGCCGAGACGGTGATAACAACACCAAGACGAGGACAGCAACATCAAGAAAGGGCCAGGCACTCGACTTACCCGACCAGTCGCGCCCCAGCACGCCTCTCTCGCCTCCAGCATCAAGACGCTTCTCCCGGCCCCGACCAGCTCCCGCGACGCAAAGGCGCCCGTGATGCCGCTGCCAATCACGACAACGTCGGCGTCATGGGGCAGCCCCGCCGTCGTCCGATGTCCCAGCAGCGTCTCGGACGGCTCCCGGTGCCAGATGGAGTGCGTGCTGTCAGCCGACGGCAGCCCTGCCTGGCCTTTGTGCACTTTGACGCCCGTCATGGCGCAGGCTGCGCTCGGCGTCGTCGTCAAGCGTCGCCTGCGTCGACACAATCGTCAGCCTATCGTTGTCCGCGTCTCAGGCGAGCCAACATGCAATCATCCGTGTCTCTCGTTCGCGACCCCGTCAAGACTCAATCATGTCCCGGTGTCATGTTGCGCCTCTGCGAATGGCCCAGCTAGACGTCTCTTGTTACCCCGCTTGCGCCGCCCATCGCCCCTCACTCTCTTTGCTTTGCGCCGCCTTTGTGCCTCGTCTCTCTCACACGCTGTCGACACTTGACACACACACAAAAGGCGATTCATACTTTGTTCATTCCATTTCGTCGTGACAATCATGAGCTTCAGATCAGCTACACCGATCAATGCTCTCTGGTGGCGCACCCAAGATCCGCGCCGATGCCGCCGCTTCTATCGATGCAGTCCGCCTCTCCCCAATGTTCTTTGCTCCCCTATGTGTACATGATGCCAGCTGTGGTATCCCATTGTCCGCGGCCCATGCCACATCTTGCTTTTGTTCCTTTTGGCCGTTCTTCTTCCTCCTACATCAAGACATGGAGCCCCTCTAGTCCTATGTATCTCGGGGTCTCATCTCCTGATGCCACTGGCCGATAATCAATACACGCAGTCTCCATGTCCGAGACCAGTCCTCCACCGCTTTGTTCAAGTGACCCCAAGCATATCCGAGACAGCCGCCGACCGGCAGAACTCTCCGCGCCCCTTGGAAACATGATTGTGAAAGACTTGGTTGGCCCATGCTAGAAATGTTATCTTCCCGAGCGCCTCTTCCCCAACCGAGCCCGGGTCTCCGGTGCCCAGAGTGCAGACAAAAGAAAGCTCTGCCGTATTTTGGTTTTCGATGTCATATCGTGTCGTGCTGTCTTTTTTGTTTTTTTTGGTGCAGAAAGAATAAGGCCGAAAAATCAAAAACGGTGTAGACGATTCTGGCAGCAACGGCTGCATGTGCTCGTCCGGCCACCCATGGCTTGTATCCACGTATGCGTGATCTTGTACAATAACGACCGGTCAAACGCCTCCGTGGGATCAACTCGCTGCAGTCCGGCCGGCTCGTAATAGACAAAGAAAATTGCTTGCCAACTGGTCAAATGGCTTTCCAGTAAAGTAATCTCACACGTCTGTCATCTCCGTGTCGCTGTCCACTGCAATAGAAACAGGGAAAAGTTCGGTAGGTCCCCAGTTGCCCTCGTAGACCGTAGCCGGAGCCTTACGATGCTCTGCGACCCATCGAAGTCCTTCGAGATCGAGCACCTGATCGATCGAGGGGCGATCTGCCGGCGATTCTGCAGTCATCCATCGAACAATGGAGTCAAGCGAGCTGGGATGAAAGGCCTCAACCATAAATTCCGGAGGCTGTTGCAATTCTGATCGCTTGAAGGATCCAAAGAGGTTGTCGGCATTATTATGCATGTTGTCGCATTCGAGACCGTCGCTGTTCATCGAGGGGTTGCCTGTGGCGTCTCGCTGCACCTCGATGGAAGGCGACCAGGTGAGGCTCGGCACCTCCGACAGATCTCCGGATCTCAGAGCAATCCATGTCGGTCCATTGTCCGGGAGAACCACGTTAGCCGCCGTCTCGAGCGTCATGAGTCCGAGTGAGAAGATGTCGGCGGCTTGCCCGGCCTTTCCGGAAAGCATTTCGGGTGCCATGTACTCGCGGTCACCCTCGACATCGACACACTCCTCCGACGAGCAAGGTTGTGCGAGACCAAAATCTCCAATTTTGAGTGCCCCTTCAAAGGTGATCAGGATATTGGCTGGCTTCATATCGAGGTGCATGAATCCAGCGTCGTGGATCTCCTTCAGCCCCTAAAGCGTGCCCGTCAGCTCCAGTTCGTCTGCCAAAAATAAAAATAAGAGACAAGTATCGACTTACCAAGCAGAGATCTTGCAAGATCTTGAAGATGCGGAAGTCATCCAATCTCCCGCCGCGTCCGACATTGCCCAAAAATCTGTCCAGAGTTCCTTCCTCGCAGAACTCAGTCTGTATATACAAATGGAAATTGTGTTCCCAGCTATCGACATATTGCACAACGTGCTCGGCATGCGTCAGAGCTTGGAGAATCTGGACCTCGCGAAGCTTGGATTCGCGATCTCTAGGACCATGGTACGAGTCCTTGCTCTTCTTGACGGCAAAGACCTGGCCCTTGGCGGGGCTGCGCGTAGAATCATCGCTGGGCGTAGTGCTGCCTGTGGCGAACGCATTCGGGTGTTCCTGTTTTATGACGCGGTAGACTGTCGAGAACTCGCCCTTGCCGACCTGCTCAACCTTGTCAAACCGCGAGTAGAGGCTGGCGTCGACGTCGACATTGCTCACGCGAGCATTCACAGGCGTGACAAAGATACTGGTGGATGACCGAAAATCGCGACCAGCAGTCGGGGTCACGGGTGGCGGCATGTGGCTATCGCCAAAGCTTTCAGGCGCTTGTGAGATGGACAAGCGGCTCGTGTCTAGTGGCAGGAGACTCTCCTGTGGAGTTTGTGGAGTCCTCCGTCCATCAACCGGGCTCGCTGGATCAACAGATGCCAACTTAGTAAATGCATTCTCCGAACGAGGTACGGATATGAGCGGAGGCTGAGGGGCGAGTGGTGACGGTGCATTGAGCCCCTTGAAGAGCCTTGACCGACCAAAGGATGATCGTGGTGCAAGACATGGGGTAGGGGACGGTTGGCGATCGAGGGCGGCGGCGGCGGCGGATCGACTGACGCTCAGATGAGTCGTCTCGTCGTCCCCGTCATGGTTGCCTCTCGACGCCCTGGGTTGAGACTTACACGTTGACTCCCGCGAGGCGGTGGGCTTGGCAGCTGATAGCGGCAAGGTGAATGTCCGGTTTGCACTAGGACTCTCGAGAGACTGCTCGCTCAGGTTGCTCAAGCTTGTCGTAAGGGGTGTGTTTTTTGTCGGCGTTGGGGGGATATCGCCGTCTACAAGGCTAGACAATTCGCCGGGCTCGCCAAAGAGCATGCGCTCCTCGGCCTCTAGACTCAAAACACTTGCACGACGGGAGTGAAGGGCTCCCGAGCCGCGCTGAAAAATGGAGAGCCCCTTGCCCGGGACGCTCGCAAAGGTCTCGGAAGTACGACCACCCGGGCGGCTAAATGGAGTCGAGGGAATCCCGCCAAAAGAGTTGCGGTTATTATTTTTCCGCTTGATGGCACTTCCTGCGGGCGGCGGGAAAGTGGCGAACGGGTTGGTGTGCTTCTTGCACGGAGTATCGGGCGGTGCAATCTTCTTCTCGGCCTCTTCCTCAGGGTTGCGATTGACCTTTGAAATCAGACCCGTTGAGTTGAATGCGCCAAACCAGAGTTGATGGGATTGACTGGGTGTTGCGATTCCCCTGACGTGCTCGCTGACGGAGCGCGAGGCTGGTCTCGTGGCATTGAGCGGGAGTGAGCGCGAAAAGGGATGCGGTTTGGGTTTCTCGACTTTCGATGCAACAGCGCATTCCGTAATTTCTTCGTTCAAACTATTACCGGAGGAGGACGTAGTCAGTGTTTTGGAGAGGGGATGAGGCTGGTGGCTTTTGCTGTCTGTTGGCTGGCTCGCCGTGCTGGTGAGATTGAAGAGGCTGTCCCGCGGAACCTGTGGAGGTAAGAAGTGGTCGGTCGATAGTCGGGGCCTGTGGCGAGCTGGAGACGACACCTCTGCAGTCATCTGGGCCAACTGACGCTCACCGGTCCGCCGCCCGAGTGAGCCCTTTTCTCCGTACCGTTGTGATAGAGTAGATCTCCGCAGAGAAGACGACCTCTTGGTCACGCTGGACCCGGAACCCGGAGAAGCCAGGGCGTCGCCCTGAAAAGTTTCTGATGCGTCGCCTTCGGCACCCTCGCAAGACCCAGACAGTTCATATTCCGACTGCAGATCCTCGTGAATGTCAAAGTTCTGCGAAGCACAGAGATTGCTGCCAAAGACGTTGGGCTCCTCAGTCTGACCAAGATTCGAGATGCCGTGTAAGCTACGTCGTTTGGCGACCGGGCTTCCCTGGCTCGTGTGATCGAGGTTCATAGTCGCATCACTGCGCTTAAGTGCGCCAGTCGTCGAAACCATATAGGAGTCGTTGTTGGCGTCCAGCGCTTTCAAGAACGAATATTGGATAGCGGCCCCGGACACATCCAGGTGCACGCTGTGTCGCGTAGATTTTTCCGAATGCTTCCGTAGTGGCAAACCAAGAGGCGTACCGCTGGTGTTTTCCTGACCCGGTGAGCTCGTGACCACCGATGAAGGCGATGAGGAAAGTACCGAGTTGCCAGAGTCCGTGGTATCACTGAGGGCTCGTTTTAAGGGGCTCTTTGGAGATACTCGGGCGCGGGCGATCGGTCGAGATGATGGCGAGGTTGCCTTGACAGACTTTGCGGAGCGGAGAGATAGCCGGACGCTGGGACGCAGTGGCGTGAAGGTAGAAGATTGGGTCGCGGCTGCGTGTGTCGATGTGACTGCGGGAGGAGCCGTCTGGGGATGCGGTGGCGACAGAGCAGGCCTTGAGGGAGTAGGGCCAAATCGTCGACAGGGCGACTGCGGCGAGGCCTGCCGTGAGCCGTCGGAGCTCTGGGAACTGGTACGCGACAGCAGCTTGGAAGGGGATCTCGAGATGGAACGGCGCAAACTGCGGACGGCCGAGGTGACGTCCATATGATGGGCGTGCGTGGGAGAAGGCAGTGCCAGAGTGCCTCCACCGCTGTTAGAGAATGACATTGTGATTTGGCAGCCGGAGAGGAATGGTATGCAATATGCGGCTGCCTTGATGTTATCGCGTAGAGGATTAGGGTGTGCGGGTGAGGAATGATAGCGTAGCCCAGGATTATATGGGCTGCACCTCCGTATTATTCTCCCCTCGAACAAGGTTCCAAGGGGCGAGGGGAGAGGCGCGCGTAGGTGAGAACAAGGTTTGAAGGAGGCGTAGCAGTCGACAAGTTAGGCAGCCTACAGTTGTAGCCGCGCAAGAGGGATGGAATCGAGTACAAGAACAGATGCTGAACGAGAGCCTATGTCGCCACTGGGAAGCGAAGGCCCATGACTAGGTAGGTAGACAAGATGCCAGAGTAGAGAGCAGTGGTGCGGAAGTGGCGCTAAGGCACCGGTGGGAGGCGGAGGGATTCCAAAGGGTAGGAAGACCCGGTTTTCGACAAGTGGAGGGGAGGTGGTCGTTGTTGCAGTTGGGACGAGCAGCGACGATGCGGCTGAGGCGTTTGGAGTGGCCGTGTTAGTATGAATGAATGCTGACCAAGGGAAGCACAGAAAGGGCCACTATGGCATGGCGCGAGTTGGTTCTGCTGGCGACAGGTTGGTTCAAGGTCCCTGGAGGCTTTGCGCCCCTGTTTTCGGCGTGCGCAAAGGGCTGCGGACGAGGGCGACGGCGCGCGACTTGACGACTCTCAAAGTGCAGCTCGCTCGATGCGCACCGCGCGCTCACAGCATAGCGCGACTGAAGGAGTCCTGGCAGCCTGACAAAGCAGAGGATGATGGAATCGGTCCTTCGGGTGAGGCCGAGGCGCGCAACAAAACAAAGGGTCTGGTATGCAAATGATGTGCAACAGAGTTGGGCAAGAGGGAAAAAAGGGTGTGGTGAGAAATTGTCGGCGTTGATGGTGGTGGTGGTGGCGGTCAGGAAGGTGGTTGTTAGTGGTGGTGGAGCGACGAAGCGCCTCAATGCTCGTGGACCCGTGGTGCCTTCCTGGTGGTGCCTGTGCCTGGCGCTGCCCGCCTACCAAATAGTGAGGGGGACTGCTGGATGGGGCAAGATCGCTGGTTGTCGCGCCTGCACTGCCTGCTGAGCGGGAAGGAACCCATGGTGGGGAGGCCTGGGAGGGGGAAAGAGGCAGCAGCGGCCAAGGTGGTGACGCATTTGTTTACAGCGTTGCCTGATTCAGCTAGCGCGTCGCGACAGGACGCGTCTACGCGCCTGTTGAGCTAACGCAACCCTTCCGGCCTGCCCTTGGCCCCCTGTCTTGCGCGAACATTACATCCATGTGTGTGTCATGGTAAGAAATTTGCATTACGAGCTCGAGACATTACATACTGTATCTAGCCTCTCCAACACCCCTGGCTGGCTTTTTCCGGCCGCCGTGGCCGTTGTTCCGTGGCCCCTAACGTTTCGCCCACAACACTTCGACAACAACAACCGTCTGTTTACAGTGGCCGCTCCCGCACCTTTTTGTCCGTCCGCCCCGTCCAGTCGGCTCCGTGGGTGGGCTTCTTATGCCTCGACCGACCGTTGCTCTTTGCCCTAAAAGAGAGGGCCCTGAGACCGAGTCTCGTCGCTGCCCCTCGCCCGGATCGCGCGACCTCGACCAGACAAAGTGTGTTGACACCTCTCGACCCTGAGGCTCCACTGACGCGCTCCCATGGTCCAGGGACCACCCTCCTCCACCAAACCCCCCCTCCCTCACCCCTGGATCCAAAGGACTTGCACACTCGTACGGCTGGCGCAAGGGCGCGACCGGCAGCCATGAGGCTCCCGCGCGGCCTGCCTGTCAGCCCATGGCGCCCTGTCGATCGCAAGCGTCAATGTACCCGCCATTGTTGAGGTGACGGCCCGTCGAGGTTCGTCGCGCCACGGCACGGCTGTTGGACTAGTCGGTGCCTGACATCCTGACAGGCACAGCCCGCGGGTGGACCTTGACTCTTGAGCCTTGCGCCATTGGATTGGGCAACAGCTAGACGGTACTGTGCGTAGAAGCGCCGTCTCGCGGATTCTCAGCCGAACAGCCGCCTCGGCACTTTGGCAGCTCCAAGATCGCGCCCAGGGTGACGCATGATGAGTGCACCTCCTTTTTCCCCCCTCCCGTCCGCCCCTCCCGTCCCATGGCGAGAGATGCACTCGACGTGGGGTGGCAAGGCGCTGCTGATCAAAACAAACAACGAAAATTCTTTCACCAGCTTCCTCTAGCTCTCGAACCCTCCCCTCGGCTGCATGACTGGCTCGATGCTGGGTCCTCTTCTTCTCGTCTTAGCCGTGGGGTTACATCAGAAGCAGGGACGTCTTCATGCTCGGCTCGGCCCCCCTTTTGCCTCTCTTCCCATCCACCCCCGGTTCATCTCGCTTCTCGGTGGGCGAAAGCCCGTGGGGCCGACCCCAGAAGACGGCGGACACGCCAATGCCATGCCCAGCATTCGCGCTGCCGCTCCTCCCGATTTGCTCGGCATCCTAATCAAAGTTATCGTAGCCTGCCGTGTGGCCCTGTGAGGATGAGACTCCGGGGTATGTGCCATGGCCCGTAGGGCACAGCATCTGGCGGATGGCGCTTGTGATGCGCATCTCGCCCATGAACGGTCCAGGCTTTACTTTTCCAGCATGGATCTGCACAGACTCCGGGCAGCTTGCATGAAGCAAGCAGACATGGCCCTCGTCGTCTGTCAAGTGTCAACACGGCCGATACGTGGACGGCTGCAGTGCACGTGCTCGAGTGAGGTGCACCACGCGCCCAAGCAACCTTGGGCTGCGTGATGCGCGCTTCGCCGCGCCAGTAAAGTAGAGGACCAACCGCCGTGACGGCTGCGTGCATTTCCGAGGCGTTCCGGCTGCTCCTGATGCCTTGATGGGAGCTCGGGACGGACGTTGGCCTTTCTCTACGCCTGTCGGCCCGGGCTCGACTCGACATGTTTGTGAGTTGCCTCTTGGAGTAAAGGACGCATAATTGGGGTCGCCTAAATGGTCCAGCTCCGGTTGCTCCAGCGGGACTTTGAGCCCTTTGGTCTCGCGGCGGCATAAACGCCCGGGCCTCTCCTGCTTGCTGCCGACGGCCTCAATCTCGAAATGGCCACCGTGGACGCTCATGCCTGCATATTTAGACCTCAACGGCTGTTTCAAGTGCCCACGTGCCCCAGAGTAAAAACGGGGCCTCGCGGTTGGCGTCTCATGCAGGCAAAGAGGCCTCGGCCCTGCCATGTTTGTGTATGTTTGTGTACGAAGCGATGTGAAGCGGTCGCCACCTGGTAGTGGTCGTCCGACGAGGCCTACCCGGGACCCATCGCCATTTCATGTTGCAGGTGCAAACAGACGACACGGGTGAAGTCCCGGGCTGGATTGATGGGGCGAATCGTCACTGCCACCTTCATACGGATGTCTCTTCATCGATCGACATTAAAGTTCGCGATTTAACGAACCACTGTCTCGTCCAGGCCCAACACGGAGGCGTCATCAACGGACAATAAAGCCGCTCCAGTCTTCAGTTGGGTCCCACCCTCGCACTTCACCCCAATTGGCAACCTACACGCGCAAACAGAACCCGACAATCTAGTGAAACTAGCTCCCGCCGTTGGATTCACCACGTGCATTGTCCAGAACCAGGCACACCCGAACCCCCGGTGTCTACAGCTGCGGTGAGCCGGCAGTCTACTCCGTGATTCACATCGGCCAACATCGCGACGCGCAGACCGTCAACAATATACCCTCGATTCACCATGACTACACGTCCCGCCTCTGTCGCCATGGCAAGCAATGCACATGTCTCAATAGAGCTCCATCTTTTCGAGATGGATCAGACCATTGGGCGGCTGCACCGTCAGGGTTAGCACCAGCAAAGACGACTCGAAGAAGCCAAGACTATTGGCGCAAACGGTCCAATCAAGGGAGCGGTTACGGCATCCAGGGGAAGGGGGCGAGGAGGGGCCGCAGCTTACTGGAACAAACTGCCGCAGCTTGACGCCGGCCTGGCTGAAGACGGCGGCTGCCTCCTTGTCCATGCTGTAGCCATGGGCGTAGACGACCTCGCTGATGCCCACCTGGCATATCTTGATGCTGCAGGTGAGGCAGGGACAGGTGTCGCAGTAGAGGACGGCAGCGTCCCTGATGCGATCCCTGCCGGCCTCGAGGAGGGCGTTCTCCTCGGCGTGGATGCACAGGCAGGTGGACAGGCCGACGCCCGACGAGTGGCCCTCGTTGCAGCGCGGACCCCCGCCGTCGGCGCAGTTGCGGATGCCGCGAGGGGTGCCGTTGTAACCCGTGCTGATGACGCGGCGCTCTCTGCCGACGAGCACGCAGCCGACGCGGCGCTTCATGCAGTTCGACCGCTGGGCGGCCAGGGACGCGAGGGCCATGAAGTACGAGTCCCAGCCGGGCCGCAGCCGGTCCGGGTTGGGGATGTCGAGCTTGCCGAGCGTGGCATACAGATGCGCCAGCGACGACGACGTGTTGAGCAGCCGCACCGTCGCCCGCGAGATGAGGGGCTGCAGCCCGCCCTCGGCGTCGTACAGGTGGGCGTCGCTGCGCGCGACGAAGTCGTCGAGGCTCACGTCGGCGTCGCCCGGCCGCCCACCGCGCTGCCGGAAGCGCCGCCACCGCACCGTCAGCGGCGCGTCGACCGACAGCAGCAGGAAGAAGGGCCGCCGAATCAGCACGTCCAGCACGGCCTCGGTGGGTATGTCGGTCGTGACGAACCGGCTGCGCCAGCGCGTCGTGACGAACTCGAGCAGCGCCTCGGCCGTCGCGAACGAGGGCCGCTCCGGCCGCGGACGCAGCGCCAGGCTCGAGCACGACGCCGATGGCCGGCCAACCGTGCCCGTCGTCAGCGCGCTCGAGTTCAGCGCCCCGGTGAAGGCGGCCGGCGGCGACGAGGAAGAGTCCTCATCTCCGTGCTCCGACGGCGAAGAGGGCGAGCCGGATCCGGAGTCGCTTGCAATGTCCAGGTACAGCTGCTTGAAGCCATGGTGCTCGACGAGATAGCGGGCCACGGCCTTTTTGCCGGAGCATATGCCTATCAAGGTTTGCGTGAGCGTCGAGCAGCGAGGCCAACAAACCGCCGCCGCCATGCCATACCTCCACAGATTCCGATGAGCATCTTGGCCCTCCGGGTGGAATCCTCTGGCCCGTCGCTCGCTGTCTCCGGCTCTGTCTCGTCTCTTCACTTTGGGTCCTCTGGGTGCGGCTCGGGACGGAGGGGAGGCTTGGTTCTCTCTCTTTTCTCTTCCAAGGTTAAAAAAAGTGTCTCAACCAGGAGAAGCAAGGTGAGGGACCAAAGTGACTTGCAAGATTGGCGCGTAATGAGACCCGTGTTCGGCAAGTGGGGTTGGCGCGCCACTTCAACGTCTTGCGCGAACGCCATTGACATTTTGCGACTCAATCTCAACAGCTTTTTTTCTTTTGCGACACTTGTGCCGCGCGATGGAGAGACTTCTAGTCTGCGAAAGACATCTCTCGAGACCCTAAACTTGCCGCTCGCTTCTCCACCATCCGTCAGATAGTTTGTAGATATGATTCCCGCACTCTGTAGACCACTAAAAAGGAAGCCTGGTTCAGGATACGAGCTAAACGATGAGCTCATGCCGTCAACCAAGGAAGCCCAAGAAGAAAGGGGAAACACGGACCATGGACATTTGAGAGCGGGAGGACCAAAAATTTACCAAAAGCCTGGGAACTTCACCCTTCGAGTGTGCGTAAAATGTGGAGACAGACCGCAATGAGGACAAAAAATATAAACTCCGATACTGGGAATCGAACCCAGGGCTGCTCGGTGAGAGCGAGCGATGTTAGCCACTACACCATATCGGATGTTGTAGTTGTTGATGATGACGAGCTCCGTAGTTTAAACTATATACGTTCCTTGTTGATCTGAGCCCAGCTGTGTTCTCCTTGCTCTCGCCATAGTCATCTGTTTTCGTTATCTTCTGCTGCTTCTTGCACCGGCTCCGGTGTCTGGATCACCAGCATAGCAGTCAATTAGTAGGCAGGCCACAATATCTGTCTACTGCACGTGGCTGCCGGGGCACCTAGGCCTATCTGTTGAGAAACAAAGCCGCAGCCTCCAGTGCGCCAATATCTGGTATTTTGCGCCTCAGACGCCCAAGTCCCAGCCCATTCCCCATGCCCAGCCAGCCCGCTAATAGCAACCCCGCCGCGGGGCATAGCTCAGTGCCCGCAGTCATCCCCAGGCCATGCCGACTTGCACCGCATCATCTGCCTCTCCACTGTGTGAGCTTGAGCTCGTGATGCCGACTACAGTCATATGACGCTTACCACCGCCATCGACTCTCACACCCGATACGTGTAGAAATTTTAAGCCCTTTACTCTCTACCAAGACCCGTTCGACTCGCAGTCGTCGCGCGCCTTCAATTCGTCCTCCCAAACAGGCCATCCCTCGTCCGCCAGTCACCGCATCGCGAGATAGCTTCCCCAACTCCATCGCGACACGTCCACCGCCATGGCCGTGCCGCTTCAGTTTGCGACGTTTACGTCCGAGATCGAACTTCCCTTCTACTCGGCCCTCTTTGCCTCAAAACTTGATTATGACAAGCTCGACGATTCCGCCCGCAACGTCTTGGGGCTGTACGAGGCGCGCGTCGAGCAGCCCGAGTCAAGTTGCAAGATGCAAGTTCTGGGAAATGCCCTGACGAGCCAAAGGTGAGATTCGAGTGATGTATGATGTTGGGACCATCCGGCTAATCGAATACAAGCTGCCCCCTTGGCACCGCCAGAGCCGAGGGCATCATCAAGAACGTCAATACTCTCGAAGGTTTCAGAAACCTTGACAAATCAGCAATGCTCAAGACGGCAGGACGGCAGGTAGGTCATTTGTCAGGCCTGTTGCAAGACACGATTCTCACATAGGTAGATCTGGGATGCCATCAACGACGGCACCATTTATTCTGTCCCATCATTACTCTCTTCCTTTGTCCTCCTCTCATTTGCGGACCTCAAGAAGTACAAGTTCACCTATTGGTTCGCATTTCCGGCCCTCCACTCGGATCCTCAATGGAAGCGATCGGGTCCGGTTGAACGGCTTGCAGCCGATGAGAGCACCTCGCTCGTAGACAAGGTCGGCACCTGGCGATACAGCGTCGACAATCGCGAACACGGCTTTTTTCTGGCCAAGAAAGTACGCGGTCAAGAAGTCGCAGCCGAAGATGGAGACTTGGCGCAGAATCCGGGCTTCCAGTGGGAAGTGGCCTCGCTGCGCAGATTTGAGGACGGCTTTTTCAACGACGCCGAGGAGGAAGACCGATACGTGGCGTTTGTTGACCCTTCGACGTACCCTGAAGGCCCCGGCTGGCCCCTGAGGAATCTGCTGGTTCTCATTCGACAAAGATTCCGTCTATCCAAGATCAAGATTCTCTGCTACAGGGACACCTGGGCCAGGCGTCACGAGGCACGGAGTGTAATCCTGCCTGTAGAAATGGCTGCCGTTGAGAACATGGATATCAAGGAAATGCCCAAGGTCACAGGATGGGAAAGGTCGCGGAATGGAAAGCTCCAGGCACAACTTGCGAATCTGGGAGAGTACATGGATCCGACGAGGTTGGCGGATTCTTCCGTTGATCTGAATCTCAAGCTCATGAAATGGCGGTTGGCCCCAGACCTCGACCTCGACCGCATCAAGAACACGAAATGCCTACTGCTAGGCGCCGGCACACTGGGAGGGTACGTCTCGAGGAATCTCCTCGGTTGGGGCGTCAGGAAAATCACCTTTGTCGATTACGGGCGGGTTTCGTACTCAAATCCAGTACGCCAGCCACTCTTCGAATTCGACGATTGCCTCGAAGGCGGGAAGCCCAAGGCCGCAAGCGCTGCCGCCATGCTCAAAAGAATCTATCCTGGCGTTGAAAGCGAGGGTCATTCATTATCTGTGCCGATGTTGGGGCACCCGTTTACGGACGAATCCAGAACCAAGTCAGACCTAGAAAAGCTCGAGGCGCTGGTCGAGGCACACGACGTCATCTTCCTGCTCATGGATACGCGCGAATCCCGGTGGCTTCCGACGGTTCTCGGTAAAGCCAAGGGTAAGATTGTCATGAACGCGGCCCTCGGCTTCGACTCGTACGTGGTCATGCGACATGGAGCAGAGAAAAAGAGCGAGGGAGAAACAGATCAAGCAACATTGGGTTGCTACTTTTGCAACGATGTCGTCGCCCCGGCAGACGTAAGATGGTCCCCTTCCATTCTGGGATTGAGCTGCCACTGATATTATCCAATCCCAGTCCATGAAAGACCAGACTCTTGACCAGCAGTGCACAGTGACACGACCTGGTGTTGCCGCCATGGCGTCTGCACTCTTGGTGGAGGTTCTTACAAGCCTCCTGCAACACCCATTGGGCAAACATGCGCCCGCGCCGCAACCGACTTCGGGCTCGATCCCGGAAAGAGACCCGCCGGACCATCCTCTCGGCCTCGTACCTCACCAGATTCGCGGCTTCGTCTCGACATTCCAGACTCTTGTCATCCGCGGTCAGTCCTACGATAGCTGTAGTGCTTGCAGCCCCAAGGTACTGAACGCCTACCGCCAAGATGGCTGGGGCTTTGTCAAGAGGGCATTGCAGGAAAAGGATTACGTCGCCGAGCTTTCGGGCCTCGCCGAGGTTCAGCGACGAGCAGAAGAGATGGCGGCCAACATTGAATGGGAGGAGGAGACTGACGATTCCGCTCAGGGTGAAGGGGAGTTGATTTGAGGCTAGAGCTGGCGCTGGCGCTGGCGCTGGGTATTGTCTTCATGGTATTACCTGGGATAGACCTTTCAGCACATCTAAACAAGGATTGCATTCGTATCAAGGATCGACTCTTGACTTAATCGTTTGGCTGTTTGAATGAACATGCTGTAACGTGGTTAGAAGGGCTGAAATGCCACGAGGTCGTCTTGAAATGGCGCTGCTCAGTTTTCATTTATGCCATAATGCTCTTACGACCTGTTTCAAAACGAACAGAAAATAATTCCAAGGATGTGAAGTAGGTGAGGTAGGCAGATCTTGGATAAACGTAGCACCAAGTGCATCACAAACCTACCCTATACCCAGCAAGAATATCAGGCACACATCTTATCGTCACGTGCATCCATCATCAGATAGCTCTGAGCTGTCCCAAGCGACCCTTTTCATCACTCCGGGCTTCCTCCAGTTGATCCCGTCCGACGAGAGCAACCGCCGAGAGCGACAATGCCGGCGGCAGATACCACATCAACGCTGTCGTCGCCGTCAATGACCACCGTCAGAAGCCCCTCGGCCCAATCGCCCGAAGCCAGGGCCAAAGCCACGATGCTATCGCCGGTGCCCGTGCTCGACACGCCGCTGGCAAAGACCGTCTCGTTGGCGCGGCCGGCGATACTGCTGTGCCTCATGATTACGCGGTTCAGCGCCCTCGTATCCGACCCGGTGGCCACGCTGTGGTCCGCGCTGCCCGTCGTCGCCGTCGTCCAGGCCGCGTACGCAGTCACCTGCCTGGCCGTGGCGGGATCGCAGACCGTAAAGGGCGCCAAGAAGGCGCGGCCGGGCGAACGGAGGAAGAATGACGTTTCGGGGCCCAACACAATCCCGGTGAGTATTCATGTCTACGGCACTCGCGCGGACCCGTCAAGGGCGCTTCCGGGGAATGCAACGCGCTGACCAAGACTGGCATCTGCTACAGACGGCCCTGCTGTCCCTCGTCCTCACCGGCATCGCGACGCCCGTGACTTACGCATTCCTGATCCTCTTTGGCGCACCGCTCCTCGACCACGCGCCGCACACGATGCTCTGCGCCGCGCACTTTGCGCTGCTGGGCCTGTTCCCCGTGTTTTACGCGAGGGGCGTCGACGGCGAGGCGCTCGTGGCCGTCGCGGGGGCTTCTGCGCCGCTGGACGAGACGTATGGGGGCCTCGTGGGTGCCGTCGTGGGCGCCTGGCTCGGTGCGGTGCCCATACCGCTCGATTGGGACCGCGACTGGCAGCGGTGGCCGGTGACGGTCGTGGTGGGCATGTACGCGGGCTCGCTCCTCTTTAGCTGGGCCTCGGGGACCCTGCTTTACGGCAAGAGGATGGCGAACGTGAGCGCGAGTAAAGAGGAATAGAACAAAGGTACAAAGAGAAAGAAGATGCGGCTGAAAAAGCGAGGCGGCATAGTTCACAAGACGATTGCACGGCTACTATTCTTGGCTTACATCTCCCCATGCAGCCCATGGTAGTAAGGCTTGGCCTGCGCGCCAACGCCCAGCAGCGGCATCTGTGAGCGCCGGGTGGACGTCAAACAAGCGATCGCACCCTCTACACAGCTGGGCTCGGGCAGTCAATGGAGCAACGGAAGACGGCCGAAGAGGGTGGTGGAGAATGGCCAACTACCTGCCTGCCATCTCGATGCAGCGGCGAAAAGGGTGATGTCGAAGCCACGCAGAGCCCGCCAATCAACGACGCAACGAGGCGCTGCCAATGTGGCTAAGCACCGCTGCCGCAGCGATGTATGCACACGGGCACAGCACTTGTAGTAATCAGTGTCGGCGACCTGCCATAGATGCGATGGCATGCTGGCATGGTAGCATGGAAGGGGGCCATGCGCACGGCCTGGAGCGTTAGCGCGCAGGGCTGAGAAAGTAACCCAGATTGTTCAGCCCGGGCCCCGGGGGCTCTGACGGAGGCTGTGGCTCGTCCGTGGCGCGCCATCTACAGCAATGTCCTGGAGATATGGGTTCGACATTGTATCGTGCGTGATGAGACTGTTCTCCGTCAATGGAGCATCTCGACTGTATTTTGTACGGAGAATGCGTGGAAATGACTTCCTTTGGTACATCGATTAAGCAATAGGACCAAGTGCGAGATATCTTGGACATCAGTATTGAAGCGAGAAAATGACCCAGTCAAGTTTCATGGACTCGATCTTCGAGATCGAGCATCAGGTCACACAGCGGAAAGCTGAGGAAGTGCGCGTGCGGGGAGCCGACCGCCACACAAAGACGTCATGGCGGTGATGCGGCAATGAGGTCAAGTGTGGCGCAGCTCTGTGCTCTCACCCGCAAGGCAATGCACAGGCGATGACGAATGAACTTGGTCATTGCCATGTACCCCTGGTTCCCGTTTCCAAGTTTGGAATCGAGCTTGTCGCAGGTTCGCATCCAGTAAGCCGACGAAACCGTGGGCGCGCGCGCTTGGTGATGGAATTCCGGGCTGCCCTGCCACGGTGCTTGGGTGCCGGGCGACAGCTGCGGGAACAAGACCGGGGGGTGAAGAACGGATCGCCGCGGACTTGGCTGAAGAGGGGGTCTGTCTTGCGGGTACCGCAGTACGGAGCCGATGAGTAGCGGATCGAGGAATTGATCAATCAGTTGTCCGTTGGCGGGTTTTGACGTCTCTCCCCACAAAAGGGCGGCAATCTGACAAACTGAATGTCCGATGAAGAATGCCAAGGGCCGAGGGCCAAGGCTGCTCGATACCTCCGGGGTAGCTCTCTTCGCTCATGCTGCATTGCACCTCGACTATTGCGAGTAAACGTCCCCAAGCAGCCCGGGTACTGTACAGTGCATGTAGGTGAGGCAGTTTGTCACGTAAACGGAACCTGGAAAGAAGAAGGCAGGCGGCCAATGACGTAGTTGCCGCGCCTGCCCACGCGAAAGTGGGTGTGCGGGTGCCTTGGCGTAGAAGCGCTCACGCGTGGGCCAGTATTGAACTTTCCCAGGAGCCATTTCTTGTCGCAGACGGTGATGAATAGGCAAACAAGGAAACGGATGGGGAGCCGTAGACATGGTAGGTGAAAGTGGTCGAGTTGCCAAACTCGGCACCCCCTTGTCGAGAGTCGTGTCTTTGCCTCTGTTCCAGCCACGGCCGATAGCAAGAACAGGTCCAGGTATCAAGTACAACAGTACAGTACCGTACATAGCTGCCGAGGCTGGGGATGGACGGGGCGAGTGACGGGAGGATCTGGTGGTGCACGTGTTCTGGGACAGCTCATCTCCAGCGATCCATGGCCCACCAATCGCCGTCCTCGAACCCATTGCCCCAGCACGCAAGCAGAACTGAAAATGACCCCTGGCAATACCGGAGTTCCGAAGAGACCGGCAGTACCAAGTCTCCATGTATCGCCTTAGAGGGACCTATTCATACGGCATTTGACAAAACAAAGGCGCAGTCGATGACGCAGGTTTTTCTTTGGCTCAGGCTAGGTACCTACCTACCTAAGTAGGTACTTGACGCTACAGATGGACTATCAGCACCGTGGCTGGTTCAGGGCGAGACTTGGGCCTGGGCCGGGCTCGAGTTGCAAAAGTGTGGCTTGGCTCTGCTGCGACGCTCGGGATGCAGCTACGAGACGACGACGACGTCGTTTCTTCTTTCATGCCGAGCTTATCGGGTTGGATGCGCACCTCCCGGACAGATTCTCGTGCCTGTCAGCAATACAAGGCGTTTTTTCGCCCGTCGCCCATTGCGAGTCCGGGCCGAGCGCGTGGATCAATGGATCGAGGCTTGCTAGCAGGGCTCAGCGCTCTCGGCCTCGGGGTCTTGTCCACGAGCAGGTCCAGGAGGAAACAAGAAACGTACCTGTACGTACCTGAAGCGATGCAGCTACCACCTACCTTAGGTAGTCTCGGTCGCAAGTCGATGCACGGGAAGGAACCCAGGTCCAAGCTGGGCTTTTGGGAGCGCAGCGGGTGGAGGCAGCATGTACAGTACCTACCCTGTGCAAGGCAAGACAGGCAAGACAGGCGGCATGGATGGGCGGGCAGGAGCAATGGCCGTGGGACCTTGGCGCCAATGATGACGAAGGTCGGCCTAACCTAACGGGCGGACGACTGGAGCAAATGGCCCAAGTCGTCTCACTGGCCGAGGGGCGCCTCGTTTCCCATTCACTGCTGCTCCCCCCCGTCGTATATAGCTGACCTGCCCCTTCGCTCTTGTCTCGAGCTCTCTCTCCTCTTCCCCGCTTACAGTCTACACGTTGTGCCGTCACCCATTACGCATTCACCCCCTCGCACTTGGCATCAACTCCATATCTTGTTCTTGATCAACTAAACCCATACAACCGACATCATGCCTCTCACCGGAAGGTAAGGCTGCATTTGTCCTATCCATGTGCTTACAGTCGAAGCCTGCCAGACGCGACTACTCGAGCAAGCAAATTGACTGACCTGGCGCAGCGACATCTGCAAATTCATCTTTGCCGTCATCCTTCCCCCTCTGGGTGTCTTTCTCGAAACGGGCTGCGGCGTCGACCTGCTCATCAACGTTGCTCTGACCATTCTTGGTAAGCTATTACAAGCTCCATCGCGCCTTGGTGGCAGCAGTGCCTGCCTGGTGCATCGACATTTGCCTCGGTTCATCATCTGACCATCATGTCTCCGTCCAGGTTACATCCCCGGCATCATCCACGCCGTCTACATCATTGTCACGAGGTAGACGAGATCCACGAGTCGACTTCAGTCATTGTTTCGCTCATCATCACTATTAACGTGGGGCGCCCTTGGCCGGAGCCATTCCCGGGCTTCCCGCAATGACGTAACGCGCTCGGTGACGCGGTGTCGGGGTTGGGTCTAGAGCTTTGGCACTGCGGTGGGCTGGATGCGCTCGCGGTCTAGATCCATCTTCGGCAACGTGGTCCGGCTGCTACGTACTACACGAATGGTTGTTTGTTTTGCTTGTTCGCATTTGTTTATTGCGCGCGACGGGAGATGGAACGGCGACTTGCGACAAATGCCTCGGTATGGGCTTGGACCCGCTACGACGTCTTGGATGATTAATTTCGCGGATACCCATGAATCCAAGATGACTTCTTCCAGCACACTCTGCGTCGTGTGAGCTTTGCGTATGATGACAAGGGATGGCGAATGAGGGATATGTGAAGTTGGCGCCCGCAGTCGCGCAATTGAGGCTGTGCACAGGCACAGGGTGAGACGCGGGCGCTTGCCGGAGCGCCGTACGGGAATCGTCCGATGGGCTGCAGGTCGTTCAAAGGCCCATGTCGAGCGCGCTCAGGATTCGAGTTCCAATTCGCTTCGTTTCGTGGGCGCATGCGGATGCCGCGGCGGTGGTTGCTCGTTGAAATGAGACAGACTGAGCTAAGACGGCTCTCACCTGACGGACGAGGCGGTGCTGGGAAATGACGGGGCGCGCCATCTGCCGTGCTGAAACTGCGCCGTCGCCAATCAAGGCGTGCCCTCTTGACAGGAGCGCGTCTGCACGCTGCAGTCTAGCAGTCTGTCTGGACGCGATCCGTCTTTGGCTGTTGTCTGGCTGAGTGGTTGGTCGCCTTCACCTCACGTTTATGTCTGTGCCGGGCGGGGTCGGTCAATTGTATGAAATATATGGTAGATGCAGACGTCTTTTCGTCCTTGATAACAGCCCACAAAGGAATTTGTCATCAACTCTACATTGTGCCAGAGAATCTGCAGTGGCTTGATGCATCAGTCGACTTTTTGCTCGGGAAAAGCAGGGCTTGGTCGCGCCCTTTCCCATCGGGCCACCTCCCCCACCCCTCGTCCAATCAGGCCCTGCGCTGCCCACTCTCGGCCGCCCCGCACTGCCCGCCCCCGGCCGGCGCCGAAACCACCGGACGGATCCGAAGTGGTGTTACCACTCTCCGGGGGTCCGCTCCGTGTAATAGCATGTTTTGCTGGTCGTATAAATGACTCGGCATTGGACAATTGCAGTCTCCGCCATTGGATGATGTCCGCCCTCTTCTCCGGCCCCGCAAAACTCGACCAGCACGCTGAAATGGCGAGTGGTGTGATGATGAGCAAAGGCCTCTTTTGCGCCATCATCTGCCCACCGAGCCGCAGACGTGGGCAGATGCGCGAGAGCGCTCGACTGACGAGCGTGTCATGATGGATTCTAGAAGATTTTGCCTTGACATATCGTGCTTGTACAAAAAGAACGGAATGTCCTCAACATGGCGACTGATAAATGACTACTCATCAAGGACGTGAACGATTTGCTTCTCCAATACCCAAAGCAGCTCAATCTCATACAGCACGTTGCTATTTGCCTGCATACGGCCATCTCGCATCTGCTCGGCTATCCCTAGGCCCCCACAAAAAAACACTAGACGAGATGATAGCTGCCGCCGCCGCCGCCAGCCGCGCCACCACGCGCCGGCACTTTTCCGTCCTGCGCTCGCTCCGCTCCGCCGCCCGTTCCACGGAGCCACATGCCTTAAAGCGCCCCTCGGTCACCCGGGCTGCAGCTCGGCCGGATTGGGGGCGGGAATTTAAGCGCGTCGGCAAGCAGGCCGCAATGTGCGTCACACCTTGGGACTTCATCCCAGCCCTTGGCCGTGAGCAAGAAACTGACGAGTCCTCGTGTAGGTTCTTTCCTGGCTTCATGTTATTGCTGGGGTGGCCGTTTATGGCCAAAAGCCTAGTCGACGGCCACGTGTGACGGGCGCAACGGCGGATACTCTCGTTAAACTTTTGGGCAAAGAGCGCCGTCGGGCTATACTTTGGATACGCAAGATGAAGAGCGAGGAGTCGAGGCGGTTGGTTGCGAGGCGCTGGCAGAGGGAGATGGAAGCGCGTCGATTTGTCACGATATACCACGGATGGGTTGGCGTTGTTCAAGTTGGCATTCCAGGCTTGATTCACGGCAGAGAACTTGTATATATCATCATGTTATTTCACAACTACTTCGTACAAAGCGTCACATCAGAGCAGCGGATATGTGAGGCTGTTCGATCCGTCCCTCGAGTCCACATCGTTCGTGAAAGACGTCCGAGCCGCGGAAATCCCCATCAACACCCGAAAAGACACGCTGCTACACAACGGTACGTATTGACAGCCGGGCTGAAGGAACATGAGAGGTTTCAAGTGATGGCCTCGTTGAGATGTCCCTGGCAACGACTATTTTTAAAAAGCAAGCCCGGCCTGGAACATGCGGACCATGCCGACCTTGCATTCCCCAGTGCTTTGTCACATGTGCCGTCCACTTATTTCTGGAAAGCTTCTTTTCGGAAAGGGGCCATGTTGGTTCTAGAACTTTTACGCGGCTCTTTGATTGTGCTCTGAAAGAGTGCATTTCTGGCCCCGCACAAGGACTCGACCGCGCCGGGGAGCAGAGGGCCCGGAATGAAGGGTCTCAAGGCCGCCGGTTCGAGACCACTGGCTTGCCGTGTGCCGGGAATCACTCGGAGAGGAATCCCCGAATGCCGCCCTCCCCCCAAGCTCCAGAGTCTGCAAGAGACCACGCCGAGTCTCCAAGAGACCACGCCGAGTCTCGGAGGGGATGCGAAGGTCGTGGCACAAGATGCAGCCAGTCGCTGCGGCGTGTGTCAGAGGTGATCTTGATATCACCTCTTGAACAGCCGTTGCATCTGCATGGCATCCGCGCACACGCTCTGGGATCGCCAAGGCATGGGGCAAGTTACACGGCTGACGTCAAGGTCGCGCCTCGTCAGCCCGGTCAAGTCGGATGGCGTTGCCGAAGAGGCCAAGCATATCAGAGGTCCCTCGCCGCGGAGTCGTGCCAAGCCAACATGTCGCCTGCCATTGGGCTGGGAGATGAGAGCTCTCCCGCCCAAAGTTGCAGTCTTGTCTCACTATTGCCCGCCGCCACCCTGTCGTGAGACTCGAGGGCATTTCGCCCCCCGAATAAATAGACCTGGAGCCGTTGAAGTGGTTGCGCGCAGTTTACTGTTTCTCTCCATGTGTCGTCGGCTAAACAAGAGCGGCTTCCCCCCCGTCTTTGTGCAACAGACGTGCCGCTGGCCTCGACCGATGCGCGGGGGGAAAACAGTAGACAGGACGCAGGGGGCAACCTTACCGAGTGTTATAGACATGGCGCACCGTGATTCATACAAGCTCCTGATGCCCACGAGAGGAAGAGGGGTTGCCGCCGTTGGAACGCTTTTCTGTCTTAAAACGCCGAGCAGAACCGAAAGCGCTCTTGAGTTATAACGACGAGCTTGCCACTGTCGTACGAAAACGCTCCGACTCACCGCCACCGGTTGAAGATTCAGCATTGACGGAAATCGCCAGCCTCAGAATAGAGTCCGCGTTGAGATGGCGAGCGTCGACCAGCATATCGTCATGGATTCGCCCAAGGGCCATGTAATCATCGACATGCACGAAATCAAGTCCCTTGACAGCAACGACACAGGAGACGGGCCTCGGCTGCTCGAGCCCCCCGAAATCATTCGCAACATGAGTGCTCAGGAGCGAGTCGACTTGGAAAAAAGCCTGTTGAAAAAGATTGATCTGCGGCTCCTGCCCATGATCATGGTCATGTACATTCTCAACTACATTGACAGGTGTGTCCACTCATGCATGTGCGAATGCTGAGACCGAGGAACTTCGCTAAGGCTATAACAGAGCAAACATTGCCGCGGCGCGGTTCGCCGGCATTGAGCAAGATCTAAATCTAGACGAAGGCGGGACGCAGTTCGAGGTGTGCCCAGTCCTCTGTGCCCCCAAGCCTCTATTCTTGAGCCCCTTTTTGTCAAAGACGTCAACACTAAAGCTTGCCAGACGGCCGTCAGCGTACTCTACGTGGGCTACATCCTGATGCAAATACCGTCCAATCTGATGCTCAACAAGATTGGCAAACCTGGCAAATACCTCCCGATATGTGTATGAGTCCCCGCCATTTCCAAAGCGCCTGACTATCCTAACATGATGGCTTCAATAGATGGCTATTTGGGGCACAATATCGGCAGCCACGGCAGGATCCCACTCGTTTGGGTCTCTCCTCGTGGGCCGATTCTTCCTCGGTTTCGTTGAGGCGGCATACTTTGTACGTGACACCCTCACTCACCACAGGCTCGAGACCTGCTGACGCCACAGCGACGGACCAGCCGGGATGCCTCTACTACCTGAGCTGCTGGTACACGCGCAAGGAGCTCAGCTTGCGGACGGCCTACTTCTTCGTCGGCGCGCTGCTGGCGGGCGCCTTTTCGGGGCTCATCTCGGCCGGCATCACAAACGGCATGGACGGCGCCCGGGGCCTCCGCGCGTGGCGCTGGCTGTTCCTGATTGAGGGCGTCGTCACCATCGCCGTCGCCGCCGCCGCATTCTTCGTCCTGCCCGACTTCCCGCGGACGACGACGTGGCTCGACGACAGGGAGGTCGCGATGGCCGGGTGGCGGCTGCAGGAGGACATCGGACAGGACGACTGGGACAGTGGCGAGAAGCAGAAGTTTTGGCATGGCCTGACGCTGGCGATTCGAGACGAGAAGGTCTGGATTCTGGTACGCTCGTCCTCACATTCTGCTCGTGAGCACCGTCGTCGAGACTGACAGGGCGACTGCTTGCAGCTCGTGCTCATCTTTGGAAACATGTCGGCCGGATCCGTTGCCAACTTCTTCCCCACCGTTGTATCGACGCTTCGTTATGGGCGTGTCGAGACGCTACTGCTTACAGTTCCGCCGTACGTGCTTGCCGTCATCGTGTCGCTCGTGAATGCCTGGCACGCCGACAGAACCGGAGAGCGGTGTCTTCACATCACACTGCCGTTGAGCGTGGCGATAGCCTCATACCTCGTCGCTGCTGTCGCGACCCACCCGGCCGCTCGATATGCGAGCATGATGCTCATGGTGAGTTTTCGAGTTCGCTGCTTCAGGATGCCGTGATTCGGTCAGTCTGACGAGTTGAGCCCAGCTACCGGGACTATACAGCGGCCTCACGACAGCCCTGGCGTGGGTCAGCAACACGTTGCCGCGGCCGCCGGCCAAGCGAGCTGCGGCGCTGGCTCTCATCAATGCCGCCGGTAGCAGCTCGTCCATTTACACGCCCTTTCTATATCCACAGTCGGCTGCGCCGCGATTCGTGAAGGCCTTTGTACACAACAGCGCCATGGCATCAATGGCCATTATTGCGGCCGTCACCCTGAGGATCATGTTAGTGAGGCTGAACAAGAAGCTTGAAAGGGGCGAGACAGTTAAGGGAGCCGTCAATGCGATACCAGGAGCGGCTGCAGGAAGTGGTTTCAGGTTCCTTGTTTAGACGAGGTTGGAGTTTCGTGTGTTGACATGCATCTTGCAGGCGGGAACCTCGGTGGAGAGGGCCGGCCAGCCCACATCAGGCTTCATCGGGAAGCGTTCTGACTGCAACGATTGTTGCAAAGTCCGGCTTTTCATCAAATCATACGAAAGACATCTTGCTAGGGTCCAGGTGAAAACAGTGTCAGATGTCATATAGGGCTGCCGCGAGAACTCTACAAATATTTGACGTTTTTAGGGAGATAAATCAAGGTTGAGACTGTCGTGCTATTCGCTGGTTCCAACATTGAACACTGATCATAACAAACCTGTTTCGAACACTGTAGTGGGCCAAAAGAAAATAACATCAAGGCAGGAACCCTTCCTCACGAAACAGCATTGCGCTCAAACCCCTCAAGACCTCGTCTATACATGCATGTACTTCTGATGGCACCGCTAGCCCAGACCGAAGTTATACCTGTTGGGTATATACGGACGCTTGCTCTTGGGCTGCTGACTGGTATTCGCAGCGGGTGGCTGCGGGTTGGGCACCGGCTCGAGAGCAGACCTCGCGTTGATCTGATCTCTGGCAGGACCCGACGCTTGAGGAAGATGTTGGCTTGCCGGCGAATGCATGTTTGCCAAATCTGTTCAGGAAAAGCAATGCAATGGGAGGAATTGAAGAGACTGGGCACGGGGACATCAAGCTTAAGCTCAAAGATTATTACGGAATTCACGACCCGCAGGGTTCTCGATTGCGCGAGTCGTGAAGCAAGAAGCAAGCCGTGCCAACGTTGAACGCCGCCGAAAGTCGCCAAAAGCTGGACTGAGGACGACGGGCTAGGGATTCGAAAAAAGCCGAGATCTATACAAGCGGATCTTGTCTAAGCCGGAAATGGCATCGTATCAAGAAAACAGGGATCTGTAGCAACGGAAGAGAACGGCCGGAGGATAGTGGTCCTTAGGCGTATGGGGCCGGCTCGCGTATCAGGCCAATGTGAAAACAATAGTCATGCCGAGTGCCCTAGGGGTCCCTAGGAATCAGCAGATTGATCTTTCAGGGTCTCCTAATTACATGAGCGCGCATGACGGACTATGCTAGCGAAACGGGCTCGCACGCCTCGAGATGAGACCTCGAGAGCTGAACTCGACGCGACGTGAAGACCCTCCTGTGGCTGGGTGCCTGTTTTGTAAGGTCGTGAAGCGCGGGTGAAGAATGGGACTATGAACTGCTCTAGGCCGGCTCTTGCGAATAAATAAGCAATCGGGTTCCAGAAGCATGCGGGAACACCCATCAGAGAGGTTTGGATAGTCCTTTGTCTGAGGCATCTGGAATGACGGCACGTCCAGCCATCTAAGACTACATATAGATCTTGCGCCTATTCTATTAAAAATGAGAGTTAGGGTAGGAATAAGAACATAGAGAGTCGACAACGAGGAGGGCACGAAATGCCCATGGTGGAGTCAAGCCCGTGTCCGAGTGGCCCATTGTCCACTTACACAGCATTGGGACGAAGGATGAAAACGGGTTCCGGACATCAAATTAAGGAGCCAAAACGCCATTCTCACGTTTCCTTACTGGTCCTCGATCCACCATTGAGCTTCGAGCCCCGGCTTTCCAAACGCGGAATTGTGGCGCCGAATAAGAATGTTGCTCCAGAAGCCTTGCCTTAGTGTAAAGGACTTGGCGATAATCCAATATCAGTCACAACACAGTGCCTAAAAGAGAACGAGTTGTGAGTGCAGGATTGCGCTCGATTTTTAGGTCAAGTTATTTGAGAATTCGCCAGTAAAGCAACCAACTTCCGTGCAAGGTGTCAGACAACGTGATCTATGACTTCGTTTCCTACAACTACTCTAGCCGTAAGACGAGGACTCTACTTCCCCGTAGTCAGAGTCATAGCAACGGGCCATTCGGCCGCCGCCAGTCCATTGTGCTCGCCATTGATGACACTCGATAGCTCAGCATCCCTTCGAGGTGCTCTGCAGATGTCACATGCGAATTTAGGATGTAGCCCTGAAGCCAGTCAACGTCCACCTGCCGGCGTCAACCATGATCCTTCCTGCATTCCATCTTTTCCTCATCTTTGATGTTTCTGGCAGCTGCCCGGAACCTCCTGTCGTCCTAGAAGTAAAAGGCACCAGTGTCGTTATTACAAGATGTTGAGCTGCACGGCGAGTGGTACGTCAAGTACTCTTGTCAAATGGGCTCGGGCTCGAAAATGGGTCCTCAGTATCTTTGGACGTCAAACCTACCCGGCTGCTTTGGAATTCCTGGTTTCATGGACAAGTTGGGGATCATGTTCTACGTCGTGGTCTTTGGACTTGGTTGGCTTGACGTGGGACGGAAGAGCTGCGGTGCTCTGACAATCAAGTAAGCGTGGAGGCTTGGTAGCATAAGGGTTCGTAGCTACCGACCGAGCAGCTCGATTTAGAAAGTAACTTAAGATAAAGGGGCACTGGATAGTCTACCAATGGACATGTAACTCAGTCTTGACGGCACGGCCACGGAGCCCGTGGTGAGCTTGAGCTCCGAGAACCGTCAAGGCGCCTAGTCTTCTTAGATGGTGTTGCCACTGCCGTCGCCGGTGAATGTCACGCCCCAGCCGAGCCTTTGTCCTGCCCGCCCCAACTTTGAGGGGCTTCGCTTGGGCTCATCAGACGGTACTTGTGGCGCTTGACGAAGCGGTCGATCCAATGCATCCTTACAATGGGTGAGTTGCTCTAGCTAGCCAGCCCAGCCCAGCCTGACCACCCCTCAAGGATGCGGCTTACAGCATCTATAATGAACTTTCTACAAGCTAGCAAGTTCACAGAGTCAAGACGATTAATATAACGACAGAGTGCGTCCTCTTCTAGCTTACTCAACTTTGTATTTGTTGGCTATCGGCCAGTCAAACTAGTTCGGCGTTTTTCAAATTGGCGAGCATTTGTGATCACTTTTGCACCGGGACTTTGCTCAAAATACTCAATGGCTCATGGTTTGCCGGTGAACGCTCTCACGACGCATTTTAGTAGTATCTTCGAGTTTAGGACAGGGAGGGAAAGGGTGAGTGGCATTGTGACCAGTATGGCTAAATCGCCCCCTGAGCAGCAGCTCGGCTAGCAAGGCTGAAACCAAGGAAAATAGGGCGTAGCACAAATAGGGCTAGGGTTGCGCTCAAACAAGGCTTCTTGGCGGCCTGAACCGCGGCCTTCCACGGCGACGCAGGGCCCCGCGGCCCTCCGCGGCCCTCTCCGAAGCGTGATTGGAAAAGCGGCCCAAGCTCATTGAAATCTGCTAGAAGCGGCTCCATACGTTGACTTAGACTTTGACAGTGAGGCTCAAACGCTGGAACGCCCGCAAATTCCCAAGGAAAACGCTACGTGGGTTCACTCACTCAAATCCAACGCCACCGACTAGAGGGTCCTGACTGTCGCAGAAGATTTCGTCGAGGACGCTACCCGTAGCCACAAGCGCGGTAGGACTTATACATGGAGATATTAGTTGCAATCAGTTGGCTAGCGCTATAGCTAATAGAGCTGTCTGTTTTCCCTTCGTCCTTCTCACTGCACTTCTATAAATGAAGTCGTATTCGTCCGGCAATCCCATGTCGAGCTGTTCCATCGGACTATTGCTATACCAGCTCACTATCACCTCTCCTCTCAAGGTTCTTTGCCGAATTCTCCACCGGTGTTTCGTCCCAGGTCCGAATTATCAGAATGAAGTTATTATTTCGAGAGTTCGCTCTTTTAACTCTCCTTGCCCTCGCCAATGCCACAGTTATTCGACGGCTTGTGAGCCCTCGCAACGATCCATTCTATGAGATCCCGGAAAATGTAACCGACGTTCCTCCTGGGACTGTCTTAAAACACAGGAAGCCGCCAATGCCTATTTCTGACTTTGGCGTCGCCCCCATCAACCTCAAAGACACGCACCAGATACTCTACAAAACCACTGATAGCCTTAATGCCTCTACGGCTACGGTACTTACGGTGTTGATCCCCCATAATGCCGACATGAACAAGGTCCTTTCATACCAATTCATGGAGGATTCCGCAGATATCGAATGTGCTCCATCCTATGTTCTACAGCAATCTTCCTTCCCGGGTGGACCGTTGAGCCCTGCTGCTTCCCAGATTGAATTCTTACTGGCGCAGGCTGCTCTTGATCGAGGCTGGGTCGTCATTATGCCCGATTTCCAAGGACCCAAGGCGGCTTTCCTCGCCAACGCTCTTGCTGGTCACAGTGTGCTTGACGGCATTCGGGCTGCGACCCGCTCCACTGAGCTCACAGGGATTTCCCAAAATGCCACAGTCGCTCTCTGGGGGTATTCAGGCGGTAGCTTAGCTGCTGGATGGGCGGCGGAGCTTCAGCCAACGTATGCCCCCGACGTTCGCATCGCCGGTGCCGCGCTTGGCGGAACAGTGCCCAACATCCCGAATGTTATTACGGCCTCAAACAAGAGCCTATTCGCTGGGCTCCTGCCAGCGGGTATATTAGGCCTGGCCCACCAATATCCGGAGATAGCCGACTTACTCAAGCAACATCTCCTACCGCAACATAAGCCTGCCTTTGATAAGGACAGTCTTTATTCACACGCACCCAAATCTCAATTCGCACGCACCCCCCCACATTCAGCCACAGCGCCTCCGAGATCGGAGCCCAATAAACCATTGGTGCGGATGTCTGACATTTCCAACTCCTTGGCGAGCAGGAGTCTAATTCGTTGCAACAGTAATGCTGTCGCCAACCGTATCTTTACCACCCTCGTTGGCAAGCCACGAGTCTGCTACTCCCAGATCTTGCGTCATTTCAGAAGAGTTACACCGTTCAGCTCGTTTGCTGCTGTCGTCCTGTGTCTTCGCCTGTCGGCGCGTAACTCGAGTGCTTCCTGACTCGACAACTTTACTCCGTTTCGGCCGACGTCGCGGTTTGTCTTGTGCGTCTGCTGCATCTTCTTCCTCCAGCGTTGCCCCCAGTTCGAATTGAGAGTAATTTCGACGCGCCGAGCGCTGGACGCCACTCCGTGTTGAGCCTTGAGGGGCTAGCTGCTTCTCTGGGATTGCGCGTTCGTTGCCAAATGGTTCGCCATTGCGTGGTCGACCCTTAGGTATCCCCATTGGAGGACGTCGTATTTGAAGGAGAGGATCATCAATGTCTCGTGATCGCTTGAGATGCCAGAATGGATCTAGGTCTTGCCTCTTGAGTGGTTCCTTTCGACGAGCTAGCTCCAAGAGCCTGTGAGCACAGGGTAGACCGTATTGAGCCCTCGTGGATCCTGAACATTGCGGCAGTGCCTTCTTAGAGACCCGGCTCGATTCCATAACTCGGTGCATCTCGTTTAGCTGGTCTAGCGCCCAACGAGTCACGTTTAGGGGGAGCTGGCCGAGCCATTCTCTAACTGGTTCCGAATAGTGGTATTAGCCTGTTGTATTTTATCTTTATACAGTTGACTCTTATCCGCCGAAAATCCTATTGTACAATTAGGGCTCAATTATAGAAGGATTACTGAACTGCTAGATTGGAATTTGTGTGGGGGGGGGGGGGGGGTGGGGGGGGGGGGGGTGCGTGCGAATTGAGATTTGGGTGCGTGTGAATAAAGACTGTCTTGATAAGGTTGAGCGCCAATGCATAATTGCCGACATTCCCGATTTTGCTTTCAAAGATGTGCTCGCAATGGCTGATGATCCCAAAATCTTCACATCCGGAGTAGCAGCTCGAGTCTTGGACGAAAACAACATGGGCCATTCCATCCCACGTATACCACTCTATATCTACAAAGCCGTTCAGGATGAAATAACCCCGGTTAAAGATACAGACGACCTAGTCAACTTATATTGCCAACATGGGGGTGTTGTTGAATACGTTCGGGATATAGCTGCTGGTCATGCGATTCTGCTCGCAACGGGCGCCCCTGGAGCAGTATCTTGGCTTGCTAAGATTTTGGATGAAAAGCAACAGCCGTCGACCTGTTCTACTCGGAATACCGTTACATCGCTTCTTGATCCTACCGCAGCAGTCATCCCTAGCGCCCTCCGCAAAGGCCTCTTGAATCTTGTGGGGAGGCCACTCGGACCTGGATCTTTCTTCTAGGCGCGCTCAAAACGAAATCTGAGCTGTGCATTGTCACGAAATTTCAAGCTTATAAACAGATACTTTAAACGTATATATATTTAATCCGATTTAAATTACATTTAAACACTTCAAATCAGGTCCGACTTGGAAGTCATGTGCCGGAGCTAGCTAGACTGCTTGCTGTTGTGAGAAACTGCTAGCAGATAGCTGCACGGAATCACGTAGTCGCGTTGGCCGTTTAGTTAGTCCCTGAAGACCCGTTCTGCCAAACCGGGCTTGGGAATCGCGAAGGTCTTCGTCAACCTAATCAAGCTGATCAATTCTGCGTCACAGCCTTATCGAGTTGGTTGACAAATGCCAAATCCTGTGTTCTCAAATTGAGTCGATTGGAGTTCAAGAACGTCAATCTTGGTTGAAAACCTAGTGGTTGACGTTGAGTTGATCGCCACTCTGACGAGTTGCAAACCATTCCATTAACCTTAAGTGGTCCGCTATTTATTGGGCAGAGTTCCCAGATAAGGTTTGGGGCAATTAAAATGCCACTTCTTGAGTTGAGTATCAACAGGATATTCACGGGGGGCTTTGGTGACTATACGCTCATCTCAGGTCCATTGCAATTCCACCGCAAAAGCGCAGTAGGGCCTGCGAATTATACTATACTTAGCAAACCAAAGCAGCTGCGTGTAGCAGAAGAATTTGTCGGTAGGAAACGGTCGGGAACCTTCCACTAGTTAGAGGCAACGTATCATGTGGAGGAAGTCTGGCAATTTACCAGCAAATCTCCGATTGGCTTTTTAATCCATTCCGCGGAGCGTCATACAGATACAACTCTTCAAAGAACCGGCCGAAAGACAGAATTCTAGTAAGGAGTCGTCCACAGTTGTCGGTGCCGAGGTACCAGATTAGTCCGCCGATACAGAACGTCTAGGACGCCTAGTCCGAGGACAAGGCGAGGGCGATCGCGGGGAAAGCGGCAGACATAATAGGCAGTATTTTAGTTATAGAATAAAGGTGTTGATGAGTGTTTTAGGATCAAAACCTAAGGTAAGAAAAGAAAACAGAAAGGGGGGTGAAGGGCTTGATATAACCCGATTCTGTTTGACCGTCTGGTACGAGCAAGAGAGGCAGTAGAGGCAGGCGCGAGTAATAGAGGTAGTAGAGGCAGCACGAGCAAGAGAAGCACTAGAGGCAGGCACGAGGCCGTGTCGACTAGGACGTGTTTGAAAGCGCTCTTTGCCTCGAGCAATGCCAGGTACGGTTGTTTCATGATCCAGCCCACAACCCGGTACTCCATACTGCAAATCCCTCCACTATCTCCTAAAATAAATTCCTTATTGCCGACATCTATATATAACTGTCAGCGCTCTATCCCTGCTCGGACTTCAATACGATTCGCTAAGTCTTACACGAGGCAGAGACATAAGGCGTACTAGAAGAAGCTTATAGCAAGGTAAACGGTAACCTCCTCGGGCTTACTCCGACGAGCATTATGCTCGTCCTAGTCGATACTCTCTATATTTATCTCGAAGTCTAACGAAGAAAAAGAAGAGGGGCCTATTAGGGCGAAGAATCCACTATAGAAGTCGTCGAACTAACAAAACCTAGTCGCTCTACGTCCCTCTTCTCGCGCTACGGATATCGTTTCACCTCGATAGGCTCCGGGTATATCGCACGAGCGAGGGCGACCCAGAATAGCCCATTTTCAAGTCGCATTAGTTCGGTCTCTCGCGCGCCAAAAAGCTCGACAGGGCAAGGCTCCTTCTTAGACTGGATATTGCGCATTATGTTCGGACCTGAACGTGGCCAGGAATCCCGTCTTCGGCTCGACTAAGAGGCGATAAGCGATCAAATGCCGAAGTGTCTATCTGCTAGTCGGGTTCGAACTTTCCTTAGCATTAAGCTGCAACGGCGATCTTTAGTTTCTATGCTCTGTAGACAAGCACTCAAGATCTTGGGGAGTCCTGGCTGAGAAGACTGCTGACGCCATTTCAAGGGAAGTAAAGACAAGGCGAGTGAATGGAAGAAGTCGGCTCGGAGGGCTGGAGGTTGGACGGGCATCAGTTGGAGAGTCGGGCGACTGAGTCTGCCATGTCGTCGGTGGGTGACTGCTGCCGGAAAGTGTCCGACTCCTTCCTCAACCCATGCGGAAGCAGTTGCTCATGGAGCCCCTGCTTTAGCAGAGTCTAGGAAAGCTTATTCCCTGGCGATCCATATCGTGCCACTGCAAAGCTATCCGTGAAGCACTCAATCGTAAGCAGATCGAGGGAGTATTTTGCTTTGGCCACAGAATTCCATCCAGAGAGATGGCTGCCTGCCGGACAGAGACCCTCACAGTTTGCCAAAGACAGGCTGACGGCAGTCAAGCCATTCAGTACGGGTCCAGCGGGCTGCTTGGGAAGGTCGCTCGCTTGGCCGAGATGAAGCTGGTGTTGGCCAGATTTGTCTGGGCATTTGACATGTCGGTCGACCAGGACCGGATGCTTGACTAGGACAAGCTCAGGGCCATGATAACTATCGAGAAGCAGCCCATGCCGATTCGCCTCAGAGAGCTCGGTCTCGCATGGACTCAGGCGCAAGTTGCTGGACAGTTATAATTGTACGAGGGGGTTGCAGATCCGACATATTTATCAGTTGGAACTTGAAGGGCGCTAGACTGTATAATACTTGCGACTGCTGCAAATGAAACTTGCAGACACGGCTGCTTCAAGTGCAACGGAGGCCGACGTGAATCGGCCAGGTCTCCTGAATCTCTATTTCTCAGAAATTGTTTGATGGAAGCGATACAAACCATAGGCAAGCAATATTAGTTAAACCTTTACGCTTTGATTCCCAGGTCTCGATTTGAGAATCGTGGAGTGTCGAGTTCGATGTGAACCTACACGTAGTTCCGTAGCAAAAACCCGCCATGTTGCAGCTTCTGGAATACACTCTCAAGATCGTACTTGGCCGCCGTTTCCTGCATTTCTTGACACTTTCGTTTCCATAACTACCCTTTTGAGATGCTGCAGCCAAGTTCATGCAGAGATAAGGGAGTAAGAGACCCTGTTCCTTGGCTAGCTGCCGCACGTTCTGTGTGAGTGCGTCCAGTGCCTCTCGAGCAAGCCCGCCGCCGTTGTCATCGAGCCATTCGCAAGTGAAAACAAACCTTGCACGAACAATCTTATCAGTATGCGTGCGACAGCCCATCAATTAGCGAAGCGAGATGAAAGATGGTGACTACATACTTTGCGCTCTTTCCTTTCTTGTATATTCCGCCATTAGCCGTCCGGTGTAGCTAACCTACCAGCTGTGGGGCAACCACAGGTATAGGTAGAGGGTTTGTGCTGAAAAGAAAAGGTTAAGACAGAGGATGTATGTTAGTTAGTAGGGCGACGGTCGTAACTTGGCGAGTTCCCGGCGATATACCGGGCATCCAGGATCTGTAGCCTTGTGTGCTCCTTTTCCACCGCACGCTGCACACTTAAAAACGTCCGAGGTGCAGGTCGACGCAGAATGGCCCGGTTGGGCGCACTGTCCACAGATCGGAGCTGGCGCCTTGCAGCGATAATGCAAGTGTCCGTAGAGGTGGCAACGGTAGCATCTCGCTGGTTGAAGTCCCTGAACGAATGGTCGCGTGTATGCACACTCGCCATTCGCCATCTCAACCGTTCGTTTTGCAAGCAACCTGTCCACCTCCTCTTTCTTATCCAGGTGTACCACTAGAGAGCGGTATTCCTTGTCGACAGACGCTGTCCCGAGCCATCGCATCTTGTGCACTTTCACCCCGTTCATCCGCTCAAACACGGCGCATCCGATATCATCCGTCGCAACCCCGCGATGTGCTCTATCAACCCGTAGAGGGTACCACTGCTCCCCATATAGCGTTCCCTTGTCGAAGTGTGTCTTTATCCAGGTGTCGTTCTGCCGTACTTTATCGACGTCCGTCTCTCGAAAGAGAAGCCGAAAACGCCCGTTTCCCTTAGAATTGACGCCCAGGCAGGTCACACCCAACTTCTCAAGGGCAGCGTTCGCGCGCCGACGAATGGTGCCGGCATTGCCTTCCTTTATGTCGCTGTCTAGGACCCGACTCACGTCCAACCCAATGCCTGGCAGTGGCCCTGGGACCGGAGAGGGTGGTGGCGAAGGTGGCAGGTGCTGGTGCTGTTGCTGATGAGGCGCACTTGGAGTGGCGGACTCCGGAGGGCTAGCGACGCGTGGGAAGAGCTCGTTTCGAATGAACTCTTCCAGAGACTCGACGCGTTTTTCCGCCCTTTCGGCCCGCTCCTCGACGCGTTTCAGGTTACTTTGCGCTCTTGGGAGTCGGGGATGATGGAGGTTGAGGATTTGATGGGGCTTCAATCAATATTAGTGATCACGTGGCATCGCGCACCAAATTCACCACTTACTTTCGCGGCGCCTCACGCTACGCGTCTCTCTCGACATCGCCGCACGGCCCATAACTCGCATTACCATGATACGAAGCCATGGAAGAACCAGTGATCATCGTCAGCGATGACGAGGGTGGATCCCCAGAAGCCGACCCTGGGACGCGCGGTGCTTCAAGAAAGAGAAGAGTCGAGGTGCAACCAGACGAAAAGGTGCAATGGACCGACGATTCGGACGCGACGCCCGTGAACCCAAAGAAGAAGCGGGCAAAGCGGAAGTCTCGCGGCAAGAAAGATGAAGTCGATGGAAAGAAGACCGTCGACAATGAGCCAGACCTAACCAGCATCCCCGACTACCTACAGCAGCGACGACTCGCCTTTGATGCGAATAAGAAACGGCATCACGAGGCCGCCCTCATGCTGCCCCCAGACTATACCGACATCGTCTTCGATGGCATGGATAGACTGGGGGAACTCAAGGAGCGTCCCGACTTTGACGCCTCGAGCGGCATCAAACCTTCGAGGCCATACAAGGACATTGATCTTCCGCACTCTGCAGGCCTCATACCCGCGTCCATTGCCCAATATCTGCGCGACTACCAAGTGGCTGGCGTCACGTTCCTTCATCGCAAGTTTGTCTATCAACAAGGCGGCATCCTCGGCGACGATATGGGCCTCGGTAAGACGGTTCAGGTCGCCGCCTTTCTGACCGTCGCCTACGGCAAGACGGGCGATGAGCGAGACGCCAGACGCATGCGCGAGATTCGCTTCTGCAGCGGCCGGTGGTATCCGCGTGTGATCATCATCTGCCCGGGGTCCCTCATCATGAACTGGAAGAACGAGCTGACTCGTTGGGGCTGGTGGCATATTGACGTCTTCCACGGATCAAACAAGGAAGATATCCTGGGCACAGCGAGATCGGGACTATTGGAAATCATGATTACAACGTACGACACGTACAAGAATAATCGCAGCGCCATCAACCTGGTGCAGTGGGACGCCGTCATCGCCGACGAGTGCCACCGAATGAAGGACCGATACTCCGAGACCACCAAGGCCATGACCGAGATCAACGCGCTCTGTCGCATCGGGCTCACCGGCACGGCAATCCAGAATAAATATGAAGAACTTTGGACTCTACTTGACTGGACCAACCCCGGCCGCTTTGGCACGACGGCCGAGTGGACGCAGACTATAGCGAGGCCTCTCACCGTCGGCCAGTCGCACGAAGCAACCTTTTCGCAGCTGAGCCTTGCCAGACAGACTGCGCACAGGCTCGTCCAAAATCTACTTCCGCCGTTCTTCCTCCGGCGCATGAAGACGCTGATTGCAGATCAGCTCCCAAAGAAGACGGACAGGGTCGTCTTTTGCCCATTGACGGATTTGCAGCGAGAGGCGTACGAGAATTTTCTCAACAGCGCCGAGCTCCAGGTATTACGGTCGATTTCCGAAATCTGCCCCCATGGGAGCACGAAGGGTTGGTGCTGTCAAAAGTATCTGCCAAACGGCGACTTGTGGCAAAAGTTTGTATTTCCAAGCATCATCGTGCTGCAAAAGCTCGCGAATAATCTGACAATGCTCGTGCCGTCGACAACCGACTCTGACGCCAGGCACAAGTCTGAGCTCGCAACACTTCAGACGTGCTTGCCAGATATTTGGAAGACCCTGTACGAGGAACGCGACCAAATCACCACCTTGATCAGCCCAGAATTTTGCGGCAAATGGAAAGTACTCAAGAAACTGCTCAAATTCTGGCACAGCAGCGGTGACAAAGTCCTCGTCTTTTCTCACAGCGTGCGATTGCTGCGGATTCTGCAGCACCTCTTCATCAATACTAGCTACAACGTCAGTTATCTAGATGGATCGCTGTCGTACGAGCAGCGACAGGAGACAGTCGACACCTTCAATTCGGACCCGACGCAATTTGTCTTTCTCATCTCGACGAAAGCTGGGGGTGTCGGTCTCAACATCACCTCTGCAAACAAGGTAGTCATTGTTGATCCGCATTGGAATCCGGCCTACGACCTTCAGGCCCAGGACCGGGCGTATCGCATTGGACAGACGCGCGATGTCGAGGTTTTTCGACTCATATCGCTCGGCACGGTTGAGGAAGTCGTCTATGCGCGCCAAATTTACAAGCAGCAGCAAGCAAACATTGGCTACACAGCTTCCTCCGAGCGCCGGTACTTTCGAGGCGTACAGCAGGATGCCGACAGAAAGGGCGAGATCTTTGGCCTCTCGAATATCTTTACTTACCACAGCGACAGTGGGCTGCTGCGGGATATCGTGAACAAGACAAACATTGCCGAGGCCAAAGCAGGCGTGCAAATGGCGGATGTAGACATGGAAAAGGCGGCAAAAGAAGACGAAACGCTCGGCATGGTGAAGAAGGAAGAGGTCGACTCGGAAGACGGGGGCCTAAACCAACTGGCAACCCTCCTCACCGCAGAGAACCAGGAGAAGATGCTCGCGTCTCGGAGAACGGCGGCGCCAAAGACGGATGCGATTCAAGCCATCCTTACGTCAGTCGGGGTTGAATATACGCACGACAATTCGGAGGTGATTGGCTCGTCCAAAGTCGAAGAACAGCTCTCTCGACGGGCTGCAATGGCGTCCAACGAGGATCGCAGCATGGTGGATCAGACAGCGCTCTTTGCCGATGTGGATGGCGACGACGGCTACGCCTTGCATCGGACATTTCGGCCACCAGAGGAGGTGTGTCTCCGGCAGTTTTGCGAGATGGCGCGGACCTTTGGGTTTGCAAATGCGACGGAATTCGCGCTCGTGGTTGAGAACTGGTCCCAAGAGGCACGGAGGAACTGCCTCGATCAGTTTTATAGCCGCCGCATAGCGGCTCTGGCCAGCGCCGACGCAGCTGAAGAAGACGGTGAGGGGGGTCTCGTCGCAACAGCCGAGAATGGCGTCAACGATGTGAAGCGAGAGACGATTCCATCTACGACCCGGGCGAGGAAAATGGAAGAGCTTGAAGAGGGACACGTCAACAAGAGTTTGAATTTCGAGAGTAAGCTAGAAGTCAAGCTTGAGGACAGGAAAGATGTGGACATGAAAGGCGTGAAGCTTGAGGACAACAAATCCGGCATCCTCAAGACCGAAGACGTCAAGAGTGAATTGCCCAGAATGAAAGAGGAAACGGGGGGATCCCTGGATGACGACAAAAGCCGGATAAAGCTTGAAGACACGAAGAAGCGGACGTCAATATTCCTCGTTGATTCCGACGACGACGACGAGCTGTGATGAATGGTTCTGGACTAGTTATGTGATACCCAGGTAGATAGAGGACGATGTTTGCTCTCATTTGGAGATGCGCTTCGCCTAATTGTGCACCTACTTTGTCAAAGTGCCCAAGACATGAGGCAGCACCTGGAAAGGAGACTGGTCCGGCGGTTGTACGAGGTCGACATGCTGCCACGATCCCGCTGCGAGCAGCGTCTTGTCTGTCGGACGGCAAATGCGACACGATCCCACAAAGAACGACCAGGGAATATTGACGATGCCTGCGCAAAAGGTAAGCAACGCAACACTTTGAGAGGATCACACAGAAATCGACTCACGCTGGTACAAGTTCATCAACGGGCCTCCACGGCTCACCTTGACGTGCTCGTAGACGTACCAGCACCCGCCGGGCTTGAGCAGCGCGTACAGGTGCCGGATGTTGGCCTCTGGGTCGGGTATGCTGCACAGGCACAGGACGCCGACGATGCAGTCGACCGAGCCCGGGGCGATGCGGCCGGACCAGGCGGCCGGGTCGCCGAGGGCCTCGATGCCGACGGGCACCACCTCGTAGACGTCGTCGAGGCCGACCTCCCTGACGCG
>KQ030537.1:0-31559 GCA_000956045.1 Hirsutella minnesotensis 3608 | reverse complement strand
GCGACGGTCTGCGGCAGGTGCCGCAGCGACTCGAGCATGAAGAGCCACGGGTCGAGGAGGAGGAGCCCGGTTTCGAGGAGCTTGTTCACGAGACCTGCCATGGCTCAAGAAGTGGCCTCTGGTGTCCTGTTTGCTTTACTGTGAGCCTGTCCATGGGTCAGCGACCAGAATATACGAGGGAGAAGGAAAGAGGATGGTCATGCATACACGTTATTCGAACTTACAAGGGAGCTTCTGAGTTCTGCTTGTGATTGTGGAGTGTTGTGGGATTTGGTATCGAGATGTGCGAGTGCGGTCAGGAGGTGTAAGTGGGTGTAAGTGGGTGTAAGTGTGTAAGTTGGAGCAGCCCTACCAGAGGATTGGGGTTTTTGCTAGCATGAGCGGACACTTAGTAAGGCCGATATTACGAGACGGCAATGGCATGTATGCACCAGCAGGAACCGGGGGCCAAGCATGACCGTTGAGATTCACGGCTTCAGTCACAGGCAGGAGTCAAACTTGCAAACAATGAACATCAGCCCCAATGCCAATGCAATCTGCCAAGGGGATATCCATGGCCGTGAAGCAGGCCAACGCTCCCAATGTATGCATTCCCTAACCTTTTCTTCTGAGATTCGTGGTATCGACAAGAAACCCAACCCGTACCCGAGACGCCTAAACCTTGCAACGCCATACGCAATAAACCGAGCCCCATGCCTTGTGTCCTCCAGTCCAGAGCGAAACTCAAGCCTCGAAGCTTCATGCCACCCCTCACAGCAGCTCAAAGTCGTCAAGCTGGTCGCGGTACTTCATGATGTTGCGCTTGATCTTGCTGCCGACGGCCCACGTCACAAAGTCCTCGGTCGACCTCGTCACCAGGTAGGCCGGGTCCGTGACCGTCTCGACGCCGACGCGGACCTGGCCCTGCTCAATCATCTTGGTGGCGGCCTGGACCGTCTCGGCCATCTTGAGGCGCGTCATGACGACGGGCAGCCGCCGGCGGGCAAAGGCGCTGACGGTGACGCCGTGCTCGACGGCCGACAGCTTCGACTTGGTCGACAGCACGCCCATGTCGTACAGCTTGTTGAGCAGCAGCTCCTCGTGCTTGCGGCGGACCGCGTTGTCGGGCGGGAGCAGCGACAGGCGGTGGGCTAGTTGGCGTAGAGACTGGTAGGATCGAGACGACAGGTCAGTCGAGGCGGCGCGGCAGAATGGTGGGAAGCAAAGAATGCTAGTGTGAGGGGATCGCTTACGCCGCAGAGACGGTTGTACTTGTGATAGTCCTCGGGCTTCTGTATCATGTACCGCCGGATGACGGCCTTGTCGCGGTGGTTATTGTCTTGCTTGTAGGTGATGAAGTCGGTCTTGCGCAGGAGCTTTTGCTCGTGATACTTGAGTTTGCGAACCATGCTGGGCTAGATGTCGTCGGCGCGCCGGCGGCACCGAGCAGGAACAGTGATGCTTCTTCGCCTTTGATTGTGTCAAGGAATGCGCAGGTACCAACAGGCGCAGTGTGTCGCTGTAAGATGTTCAATTCGATGGATCGTCACCAAGGCGAGAAAGCATCTCCAAGGCTCGACAACTTTTTTTGAGACGGGCGGAACGTCCATGTGGGGCGCTGCCACCGGTGCAGCGGAAGAGCTCCGTCCAGGCATGCGCGCGCAGATTGAGTACGTACCTTTTCCCCTAGTCGCCGGTGATAAGATAAGCCTTTTTGGGCTGACGGGGTGCAACGAGATTTGACCAGCCAAAGTCCATTGAAGCTCGAGCTCTTCATCCGACCAGCACATCACCACAAATCCCCCAGCCATGCCGCCTCGACTACCACGGGCCTGCGGGCTGCCGCAATGGGCGCCCTCACCACAACACTTCACACCCCGCGGCGCCTTCTTCTCCTCGACCGCGCGGGCCGCGCAATCCGATTCATCGCGGTCGTCCTCCTCCACCTTCCCATCACGACCCGCTGGGCCTCGGCGGGAAGCCCGGGGGGGGCGCCGAGGTGGCGGCCAAGGCCAACCGACAGGCCGGCGAGATGGCGGCGCGCATGCTCAACCGCTACCGGCGGTCGCACGAGTTCTTGGTGCACGACAAGCAGAAGCAGCTCGACATCCTGCGCAACCAAAAGAACTCGCAGGACTTCTTGCGGCAGATGCCCCGGCGCTTCAAGGCCGGAGACCTCTACTCGCCCCACGACATGAGCCCCGTCGAGATGGCAAAGTGGAAGAAGCGGTCGTCGCGCAACGGCGACGTTGTCGACGCTCTCGGCATCCGGCCCCTCGACATGTACAAGGTAAGAGACCTTGGCCCGAGACTGGGTCCTGCGTGGCGTGCTCATTGTCTTCGTCTCTAGAACTTTTCCCTCGTCCAAGACTTTACCAACTCGTCTGGCCAAATCATCCACTCGCGCAGCACAAGTCTCCGTCCCGTCAACCAGCGCAAGATCGCCAAGATGATTCGCCGCGTTCAGGGCATGGGTATCTATCCAAGCATCCACGACCATCCCGAGATGATCAGATACGACTTTTTCCCGCATCCCAGGGATGCTTAACGAGGTCCTCGGTTCCACCTACAAAACGCTTCATGTACCATGGCCACGGCGCCCTCTTTCAGTGTATAAATACAATGCCATAGCTACCTTTTCCTCGATCCGTCATGCCTTCATCTCTCGCTTGATCTTGAAATAGCATAGCCTAAACTCGTCTTGACGCGTGCCGAGTTTACTCAATTGCGCCCAGGTATCCTGGTAATTCGCCTTGGCCCATTCGCGAAAATCTTGTTGCAGCTGCTGCCCACGGAGGGCGTTGTGTGCTACGCCCAGGCTAGAGGATGTATTAGCATGACATGCTCGAACTTCAGGAAACGTGTTCACCACGACTCACGTCATTTTATCTGGTCCTGTCCCCACGATAGACACCATGTCCGTAATGAGCCGCTGAAGGTCGCCGACATTGCCGCTGCTGGCCACTGCTCCAACATAGGCATTGAACACGGTCGGCGGCACCTCAAGATCCATCCTCTGCACCTTGTTCCATATTTCCTTGGCCATGGCGAAGCCACCAGGCCGCCTCTCGAGTGCCCAAAAGACGGCTTCCAGGCTAGCATAAGATGGACCTTCCCGGGAGCGAGTGATTTCGGTCCAGAACTCCAAGGCCCTCTCAGGCTTGTCACAGGCTGTATAGGCCAGCATCATGGCCGTGTACAATTTCGTCGTTGGCTGAAGCGTCGTATCCGTCTTCAGCATGTTGTGGACGATGCCGAGCCCGGTGTCGGGGTGCATTGCCAACCCCTCGAAATAGCGGACGTACGTGCGTAGCTTAGGGTGATAGTCCAGATCCTGATGTTGCCGCATATGACCAAAGATCTGGGTCGCCATGTCTGGACGCTTTCTGTCAAAGAGAAAGGCCTCCATGAGCTGCTCGCGTCGCTCGAGTTTCAAGTCGGGGAAGAATTGACTGATGATCTGATACCCAGACCAAGCTCGGCGAGTGCTCGTATTATGGTCAAGACAAAACGCCATTAGACAGTCTTGAAGAACCTCTCGCTGTGTGCTGCTGAAGAAGAACGAGTGGCCCGAGAGCATATCCATGACATCGTAATGCCGATCGTGTTCTAGAAACCTCGAGATCAGAGCTGCAATCGTCTCGGGCTTCAGCACTATTTGGTACTCGTCGACCGCCTCGAGCAACAGCATGATGATCTTGAAGTCGGGCAAGCTCCCCTGGGAGAGCAGCACCAGGTACTCGTTGAGCATTTGCCGATATTCCTCAAACAAATGCACTTCGTTCGCGTGCGTCCATGCCTCGGCATATCTGACATGCTCGTAGGCATTACGCGCGCCCTCTAGGTCGCCCGTCCGAAGGCAGAGTCGCAGTAAAATCAAGTCAGTCTCGCTGTTTGGTGTAAGGCTATGTTCGCTACCGAGGGTCAGGATTCCCTCGGCCATACTCGGATCCCGCATTTCCAAGGCCACTCTGAGCAGGCCGTTGATGGTATTGATGTTGGGCGACAGAGGCTGATCACGAATCACCATGTGCGACATGAGGGTTCTGACTTCACCGAGTCCCTTGCCCACAAGGAGAAGTGCCTGGAGCAGTACGTTCCAGTACGACTTTGGCGGTTGCTTCTGTCCGAGCTGCAAAAAACAATCCATTGCCCACTGTTGCAGGCAATTTCGTGACGCAAAGGAAGCCACCGCTCGATAAACCTCAGCCCGACTATACCGCTGATCGATGGGCTTTGCGAACCACTCTTGCGTCTCGGGCACCCGATCGCGCTGCGCAAAGAAGAGCACCATGATGGATTGGATGGTATCATCAAAAGGCAGCCCTCGCGCTTCGACTTGCTTTGCAAGCTCCAGAAGCTCCTTTTCCTTACCCTCCCTCGCGAGCCCGCTCAGCACAGCTGGGACAAGCCCGTCTGCTTTGCCGTAGAAGGCGACATATCTCGGCTCGTCCCACTTTACCAAGAGCATCCTCATAGCTTCTTGAGATCCGCCGTAGATGCACAACATTCGAACGAGATGGGCCCATTGAAGTTCGGGAGAGTGGATTTTGTCCTTGAAGAGATCAGAAGATGCGACCGAGTGCAATGCCTTGGCAAAGTCCAGGTGGTTCTGTGTCCTCTCACAGGGCTCAATATCAAGAAGCACCTGCCGAGCCATGGCGATATCGCCGAGGTGGAGCGGTCTCGTCGGTCGCTCGGGGTTCGGGTGGGTGAGGTACTCGAGGAGGCGCCGGCAATGCAGAGCTTGCGTGCTGTTGAGCGGGATCCGACGCTTGAGCTTGGACTGCATAAACTTCTTCCAGGCCTCTATCAGCTCCGATCGCCTCGGCGGCCGGACCTGGTCGAGCATGCGGTTCTTCCAGATTGTGATTTGCGGCCATCCGGGCTCGTAGTCTGGCGGTCGCACCTCGCGCGGCGGTGGCTTGAATAGGGCGCCGATGAAGGTCCGTTGAAACCTCAGCGACACCGCCGAACGCGCAATTGGTCGCCGGCGTGCGTGATTGGCGTGCGCGGCACACAGATGTGCGCGCGCCGGGCTGACGAGCAGTCGTCGACCATGATGGGCCAAAGCCGCCCTCATGGTTGGTGGAGGCTTTGTGGTGTAGGGCCCCTGTGAAGCATTAGATTTACGAATTCGAGTCCGCAAAGGAGCGGCGGTCCGTACATGAGCATTGTCGAGGCCAATTCGCGTCGTACGGTGGATTGAGGGCGGTGGGCTGGCTTATCGGCGTAAAGACATGAAGCTTAGAGACTTTCTGGAGATGCTTCATACTGGAAAGAACTGGGCCGGGGTTTATCCGCCACCCTACAAACACCTTTTGGAACATCACAGTCTTTCATCGCCCGACCCTGCCTCACTGACGCCAGACGGCTTGTCATTTCTGGCCAAAACTCATTGCATGTGCTCGGACTTGCCTGGGCTCGCTCGTGAACATGTTGCTGGCCATGATCCATGGCGTTGGGCCGCGGCAACGCTGCGCTGCCGGCTTTCCTACCCTAGGCTGCTCTCCAAGTTCTATCACGAAACAAGATTGCCCAAAATTTCCCGCTGACGGGTGAGGGCCACGAACGAAATGCGCCTTGAGCCGTCGAAATGCTGGATGAGCTGACTGGACGGCTGTTGCGGGGAGGATCTACCGGGACACTTGTACTGACATCTTGTAATGTACTTTAGTGGCGTCTACAGCAGAGACAACTGCCCGTGGACAGGTGTCGTTATGTGAAACCATGGGGCCTTTGCAAGGGAAACTGGTTCATCTTGTCAGGTAGCGGTCGGGAAAAGTTAGTTTAGCTCAGCACGTCCTGTGCTCCGATAGGAGACCTGAGCGACTGAAGTCGCTGGACGGAAAATACACACACACACACACAGTCTTTCATTGAAACCTTGCAATCCCCGACGGTCGTAACGGAGAGTCTACTTCAACCAAGTCCACTGTTTGGGAAATGCTTTGCCATATTTCCGCGGATTGTCATATTCTCTCACGTCCAACAGGTCTGTTCAGAAAGGTGTCTATTTGCCCTCACAGCAGTAAACACAAGTCAATTTATCTTATTGCAAGTCCCGTATCGTAACAACATTTGCGCAACAGTCACATATCCTCCAATGGCTGGAGCCATGTAGGCGCCCACGAAAGCAGCCTCTAGAGCGAACCGACCGATATGTACCCAAATGACGAACCTTGGGGCGTCGTCAGAGTGCGATCCATCTTCTCCACGAGGGTTCGCCACTTTCTCATGATGCCCTGGCACTCGCGCTGCATCGCTGAGCTCGCTGGCCTTGCGAGTCATCAGCGTCCTCCAGAGAACAGGCCAGGATTCAAACAACGGCAGTATCCACATGCCGTATCCGATTCCCACCATGGGTCCAAAGCAGAGCCACATCATTGTCCAGACTCGCTGATAGGTCGCACTCTGTCCCGGATCGAAACGTGATATTCCTCCGACAATGGCGATGGGCACGGCGGCCACGATGTACGCCGCGATTGCCTGGAAGGCCAGGGTCATAGCCTCGGAGCTCTTGTCGGTTTCGGTGTCTAGCCTGCTGAAGAAGATTTCCAGCGCCGTCGTGCACCTGAGAAGGTGCGCATTGGCATCGAGCACGCGCGCTTCGGTTTCCTGGCTGATGCGACCCACTGTGCCGTCAAAGGGATACCTCGCTGACAGCCCCTTTGCCTCGATCTCTCTCCTGAGCCGGTCCAGCGTTGGCGAATTCACGATGAAAATGTTTGGATACTGTGGACACATCAGGTTGCCCAGCAAGTTGACCAGCGACATCCAGAAGTACGGCGCCACGGTGAGTCCAAAGGCTGCGTATCCGTACACGGCGAGCTGGTTGCCTCGCGTTTCGTAGAGTGTCAGCACGGAGAAGAGGAGCTGTCCAATGGAAATCAGCACCTTGATGACATTGTAGCTGCAGGGCACGGTGCTGGTCAATTTGGGTTGAGCTTTGAACGGAGAGCCCAAGAAGTCGCGGAATCTTTTGGTGAACGTCATTGAGGGCGCCTGCGAGATTTCTTTCTCATCGTCATCATTGTCAAGCTCAAAGGTCGTCCATCCTGGGAGTACCAAGAGCCGATAACCTGCAGGAAGCCTGGCGATTCCGTGCACCTGGGAAGCCATCAACGATGATGGCAAGACTGATGATGTGACTTAGCATGTCAATGACCATAGGCGTCATGGGCTCGCCACCTCTCACCTTCATCCGCTCGCCCGTCAAGCGTCTGAGGTCCGGCTTCATGTGCTAAACGAGTGTCCAGAGTAACTGGCTGTTTCGCGGCTGTCTCTTCATTTTCGATCGTCCTTCCTTGGGCTTGGTGGCCGTCTGGTATGTGATGGGGCGGCGAAGATTCAGGTGCAGCTGGCTCCGTTCGAGGTTCTGTGTCGTCTCCGCGACTGCCATGATTTGCAGTGTCGGGCTCCAAGGCCTCTGGCTGCAACGGCGCCGCCTCAATGTCTTCTTCGACAGTACCTCCACGGACTCTCACGACAACACAGAGCGCGCCAGCACGCGCAGCTCTCGTGAGCTCCGTCGGCGCAAATAAGGCGAGACTGGCTATAGCGGTGACGCCTGCCAAGACGCCTGTTCCCGGAAAGAAGAGGGCGAGGACAAGGCTAAAGGCCCGCGTGAGATTGCTCTGACCGGGACGGCCGATGACGGTAGCGGCGTGGGCGCCGTAATTTCCAAGGAAAAAGACGAGAATGTCCTTCCAGCCAGAGGGCTTGCAGATGAGATTGCAGTCGCCGTTGTGGGTGAAGCCGGGTATGCGAATCGGGCATTTAGCATCGTCCATTGGCAACGGCTAGATAGGTCCTTGCCGAAGATCGCGGGCCTTGTGGAAACGACGATGCAACTCGAACGGGTCGTCTTCTTTTTGCGATGTCTGGGTTGATGGTTGATTGATCGGTCCATCTTGGAGTTGTAGCTGCAGAAGCCTACAGTGCTTCTCAGCCCCAATGTCACCGCCGCAAGACCCCTTGCTCCCTCGCGGCTGAGCCGGTCTAAAAGGGGACGGCGCATGGTGAGCGGCCAACCCTGGTTCAAGGGAGATCTGACTGGCTTGGCATATGCTTATTTGTAAATGCGACGGATCAGGCTCAAGTGTTGAATTGAGCGACGAAGTGACATCTCAACGAGAGTCGACGTGCGCCGTCGCGGATTGCTTCAAACGAGTGAACGGTGCATAGCGGTATGCTCGCACTTACACGTCATCACCGCGTATCGACTCGTTGGAGTTAAAGGCCAAAGTCCGAGCTGGCGGTGCGGCGATGCATCTGACGAGGCCCATTCTCAAGGGCTGGTTGGTAAGCGCAAGCGTCGGAAGCGATATCGCGTAACCAGATTTGAAGCTGCGGGAGGCATAGCCGAGAGATTCGGAGAGGGTCTCGAGGACTTGCTCTTAGCAGTACAGAGATAGGAGGGTATGAGTACTGAGTACTTTCATCTGCAGTTGAGTTGCGTCAACTCCCGTCGGGCGGGCGGGGCCGCATAGTGCCGGTAGTTGCGGCACCTTGACTCTGGAAGCCGGAGATAAAACCGCTGCTATCGACTTCGTCATCAGAGGCGGAGATAAACTCTGGAAATCGCCTCCTTTGTCTACCTGGCTGCCCTGGCATATGAAGCCAGAGATCTCCCGTCTGGAGCTCGAGTCTCGAATCACTGCAAACTCAAGTCCAAACCGACCGGTACCTCGACTTTGATACCAAGGCCAGACACCGCGTCATACGATTGCTGTAGCACATACCGAGCAACAATTAACTGTGCCGAGACGAGCAGCCAAAATGCCTCTGGTCGCTCAAGCTCCGACCAACCGCATAATCCTGGGTCTCATGACCTTTGGTCCCGATACGGAAAAGGGTGCCCGCATCACCGACATCAACACCTTCAACCAAGCCCTCGACGTCTTCCAGAAGAGGGGCTACAATGAAGTCGACACGGCACGCATCTACGTCGGCGGAAACCAAGAGGCCTTTACGCGCGAGGCCAAGTGGAAGGAAAGGGGGCTCACGCTGGCCACCAAGGTCAAGTATCCCACCAATCCTGGCGAAAACACGGCCGACAAGGTGGTTGAATCGGTCGAGACGAGTCTCAAGGAACTCGGGGCCGATTGCGTCGACGTGAGTAATGCCCAGAAGACGACATGAAGGCCTTGTGTGTCGGAGCGAGCGAACGCGGCTGACGTCGACGCAGCTTCTATACCTGCACCGTGCAGACAGGGGCACGCCCTTCCATGTCACCTTTGAGGCCATGGATAGGCTACACAAGGCGGGCAAGTTTGTGCGTCTTGGCGTGAGCAACTTTACCGCATTCGAGGTTGCCGAAGTTTGCATGCTGTGCGAGCATCATGGCTGGGTAAGGCCGACCGTCTACCAAGGCATGTACAACGTCATTACCCGCAACATTGAGCCAGAGCTCGTCGTGGCCTGCCGTCGCTATGGGCTCGACATTGTCGTCTACAACCCCATTGCCGGCGGCCTCTTTTCCGGCAAGATTCGGTCCAAGGACATGATCCCCGACAGCGGCCGCTTCTCGGACCACGCGACCATGGGCAGCATGTACAGGCAGCGATACTTTCGAGAGGAAACGTTCCGGTCGATGCAGGTCATCGAGACAGCCGTCGACAAGCACGGCCTGACCATGATCGAGACGGCGCTGCGCTGGATGGTCCACCACTCCAAACTGCGCATCAACGATGGCAACGACGGGATCCTCATAGGCGTGTCGAGTGTCCAGCAGCTCGAGAACAACCTCGACAATCTGGAAAAGGGGCCGCTCCCTGAAGAAATCGTGCAAGCGCTGGACGAGGCATGGGCTATTTCCAAGGGTACCTCGACCAACTACTGGCATGGTGATCTCGACTACGGGTACGATGCTCGCGATGTGCTGCTCGGCGCCAGTGCCAAATAAAGTTGGCCTGCGGCATCTCGGGATGGTGGGACGGGCCATGTCAGACACGTACGTAGTGATCGGCAGGTCCTACTAAGCATAGGTTATCCTATGGGATGCCCCGAAGTGCACAACATTGTCCTTATGTGACGCTGAGTCGGGATATTGTCCAATGTGGTCTGGTGTCGAACTGGCGTATGTGTGAACGTGGGGCGTGACTTGGCCATCGAGGCTACTCGCACCGCGTGGAAGCGTGCTGCGACCAGACGACAGCCAAATTTGTGACGAGCATCGAATCGACAGCCGCGTTGCTGGTGAATGACGGACCGGCCCTCTGGGTTGGGGTCGTTGTGGTGTGTAGGACAGAGATTTGGCATGACATGAGAGGTCACAAGTGCCCCTCGATTCAGAGGCCGGCTGCGGGCGAATCAAGGCTGGTCCCGCTCCCGCCCAGCCGGTCAGTCAGCAGCGCGTGCTGCCGTGCCCCGGTGGGGTCCCAATGATTGAGGCGTCTGCCCGCCCGGGTGCCTGCCCGCCCAACAGTGCCCAGGTGGTGCATGCATGCGGCTGCCCCAGGGCTGCCCTCAGGGGGCGCCCGACGCCAAGGTTCAGCAACGTCGCCGCAGCCAGTTCAGGGGTGTCTGGGTGGGGCCACCAAATCGGAGCTGCCGTTGCGACCCGAGACTTGAACGGTACGGCCGTTTTGGGCACCGCTTGCGCGCTGTTCGGGGTACCCCGTTGAACCATTCCATCGAGGGTGCCACACAGCAGGGAGCGTCTGATGGCCTCCTCGGGCCAGCTTCTCGACACGACGCCTTTGCAGTACGTACGCACATGCTGTTGCACTGCAGCCGACAAGGCACAAATGCAATCAGAGCGCGCGCAAGGATCCGTTTCTTTTGATGTTCACCTCGATTGCGACTGCCTCGAATTCGGCGTATAACTCGCAGACTCCCTACACGCCTTGGGTCATCTCGACAGACGAGCCGCCCTCGCCGGATCGGTTGCGACGCAAGAATCAACCTCCGCAACAACCATTCGCATAGCTACCTACCCATCTACCTATTACCGTCTATTCGAGAGCTCTCCAAGCAGTCACAGCGCCTCGGTCGACACATGCTCACTCGAGCAGCCTTTCGAACACACCAAACCAGATCCTGCTGGCGGTCGAGGCCTCGAGGCCAGCCCTCCGAGCGACGATTTCGGTCCTGAGAATTGACCAAGCCGAGTCCAAGCCATGGAACCTAGAGGCGGCGCAAAGGGCGGGTTGGCACCAGGAGGTGATGCGGAGGCATTGGGTGTAGACGACGGACCGGGACTTCGACGCAATGATCGATCTCACACGCCGCTGCTCTACAAGGACGAGGACCTGACCAACGGCGATGCCGGGCGCGGCTTGTTGCAAGCAAACGACCACGATGATCGCGACACGAGTCTCGACCTTGAGTCTCCGACCGACGACCGCGCTGGCCCGCGGCAACCAGCCTTCAGCAGACAGTCGACGATGCGAAGCCGAAGCCCGATTGCCGCCGCAGCCGAGGCCACGGCCCGCAAAAAGTACACTTATGCCGCCTTCTTCCTGGGCATCAGTCTCGTCACATTCACGATCCAGACGGAGCTGAGCGCTCACATTCAACACGATCTGGGCTGGGACAAGGCCTACTGCATGATGTACTTTACCCACGGCTCGTGGGTCGTCCTCTATCCCGCCATGCTCTGCGTGCTGCGGCTGCAAAAGAGGAGCGAGCCGTGGCCCGTCTTCTGGAAGAGGCACAAGCAGCTGCTGGCGTCGACCGTTGCCATGATTGAGCTGCAGACGCTCGATGTGTTTACGCCCTCGGCCCAGCGTCGCGCCAGACCCTTGCTCTACCTTGTGCGCACGACGGCCTTCATCACCTCGGCCCTGACCATTGCCGGCCTGAGCTGGTACGTGGCCGTCAGCCTGACGACGCCGTCGGACCTGACGGCCATTTACAACTGCTCTGCCTTCTTCGCCTATGTCTTCTCCGTGCCGATCCTCCGCGAACCTCTCCGCCTCGACAAGTCCGTCGCCGTCTTCATCGCCATCATCGGCGTGCTCGTCGTGGCTTACGGCGACACGGGTGGCGAAGTGGCCGACCCGGGGGCCGGACCAGGTAACAAGCAACCCGGTGCAGGCAGCCGCTTTGTGGGAAACCTGGTCATTGGCATCGGCTCCGTGCTGTACGGCCTCTACGAGGTCCTCTACAAGCGTTATGCCTGCCCACCAGAAGGTGTGTCTCCTGGGAGGGGAACCATCTTTGCCAATACGTTTGGAGCATGCATCGGCCTCTTCACGCTGACCGTGCTCTGGATTCCACTCCCAATCCTGCACATTTTGAACATTGAAAAGTTCGAGCTGCCGACCGGCTCAACGGGCCTGCTGGTGCTAGTGGCCGTCCTGGCAAACGCCACGTTCAGCGGCTCATTCCTCGTTCTCATCTCCCTCACGTCGCCAGTCTTGTCGTCGGTCGCCGCGCTGCTCACCATCTTCATCGTCGCCCTCGCCGACTGGTTCCTCACGGGCCAGCCTCTTAGCTGGGCAGCCATCATCGGGGGCTCCATGATCATCGTCGCCTTTGTCGGGCTGAGCTGGAGTACGTATCGCGAGATGACGGAGCACGCGGCCCGGAAGCTTGCCGTCGACCTGACGGAAAGCGATGAAGATGCGGACCTGTCACCGGGCGATCAGTGAGATCCTGACATGCATTTCCTCTCAACCAGAAGTGGGTTTTCATATTGTCACTATTTGAAGGAGTATGGATGTTCGAATCTAGAGATGATGGCTACTGGGATGGAGTCTCGGAATATACTTTGTCTTTTGGCTTAAGGGTCACCCATGGAGAGTGGAATGTTGGTGCCAGAGTTCTTCGTAAAGCAATTCCATCAAGCACAGAGTGCAATGCATGCCTTCACACCAAGAGACCAAGCCTCAATCTGACAATCAACGCGCCATCTTGGCAACACGGTTCTGGAACCATTGTAAAAAAGCTGCACTTTTATAACCATCATGGCGCAAAGGGGTATATAGCCTGAGCAGTGGCAGACGTAACTCTATCCTCCTCATTCTAGTATGCGTCCCACTTCTCCTTACCCTCAAAACCCTGAGTGTCTCTGATCGCAACCAGTTAATTCAGAGACCACTTCTGGACCAGAGAACCGAGATGCTCCTCCACACTCAACGATGCCTCCATATTCTGCTGCATCAAATCCATGATGTCGTCCTGCCGTGGGAGCGCAAAGCTGATGGGCAACTCGGCGCTCTTGACATCCTCCTTGGTCCATCCCTCGAGATATGTTAGGGCGCCCTCGGGAAGCGTCTGGTCGGTGGCCCATGCAAAGGCCTGCGTAGCCTGCAGCAGGAATCCGCAGACGCGAAAGGTGTGGCAGCCGTAGCGCAGCATCATGCAGTCGTTGACAAAGATGTCGCGGGCGTTCGGGTCGTCGAGCAGAAGGACGAGAGGCTGCATCGACAGGTAGAGCGAACGCCAGAGCAGCGTGTCAAAGGGCCACTTGCTGAGGTACGCGTTGATCGTCTGCGAGTCTGAAGCGGAGTGCACCAGGCACAGGTCGCTAATCGTTGTGCCGGGCTGGCTCGCTGGTGTCTCGAAGAGGGTGCCGTGCCTCAGCGTCTGGATGATGCTGAAGCCGACCTCGTTCTCGTGCATCCTGGAGAGCAGGAATAGTCGTGTTAGCAGCGCGAACCAAGAAGGCACTCAAATGCACCTTATCGGGGCGGGCGAGACCACCTTGGAGGACAGGATGACAGGAGGATAGGAAACTATAGCACCTCAGATAGCACGTTGAGGGTGCGAAGTTGTTTTCGAGATGGAATCTCTTGGGCCACGACGACGTCAACTTCTTGAACCTGGAATAGAGTTCTCGTTGCTTCCGCAAATCGTCCGTGCTTCCCCAAACGGTCTCTTCATTTGCGTTGTGCGTCATGATTTCGTGAAAGAGAACTGCCAGGGAGCACGTCGCAGCGTTGATGTCGGGCACAAGGGGGATCTGGCATGGCGATTCTTCGAACGGTCGGTCCAAGACGTCGACGTTGCTCCTTGGCTGGTGCCAGCTGTCTTTCTCAACGCCTACGGCAAATGGGTTAGGGACTTGAGGCACGGGGATGCTCGAGGGCTGAAAGTAGAGAAACGCGATACGGCTGCGATTTTCATCCATCAGTGAACAGATGCCACAATATGGAGTCAGAGGGCCATCACCTTTCAAAGATGAACAATCCCCATATAGCCTTGGACAGGAGACTTCGTTGCTTGGGGTCTTCATGTCCTTCTTCAAGAAGCGAATTATACTGCGCCTCGATCCGTAGACGCGGAATCAACTCGAGGGCGTGGTTGCGGTAGATGCGTCCTGCTCTATCTTTGCCCAGACACGTCGTCGTCATGTACATGAGCATGAGGCCTTGGACGGTTGGAATGGTCGCGCGGCCTTGTTCGGCATCGAGATGCTTCCTGGCCTCGTCTAAGAAAAGGAGCGTCACATCCTGCTTCTTCAAGGCGCCAAACAGACGGGCACGATCGAGGATTTGCTGCATAGTGGCCGTAGTCAGCCTCGGTCGCCGTCCACTTGTCGAACTCTCGTCCGCGTGCTTACCGATCTTCGGGCGCACATGGCGTTGACGAGGAGCGGCGAGCACCATCTCGCCGACGATATCTCGCATTGTGTCATTTCTCCGACAAAGACGTTGCGATCGATCGATGGAAGGAGATAGGTGTTGTCCCAGGTGAAGTAATCGGTGATGAGCTCAGACACGAGGCCGTGCCCGGCAACTTCAGTCCAAGGCCGCGCCGGAACCTTGATGACGCTGTTCTCAAAAGCCTGCTGGTCAAGCCTCAGCAACCTATCATTGCTAGCCTCTTCATCAAAAGAAGGCCCTTGAAGCAGCAGCTCCGCGTGTTTGATGGCCTCTAACACGACTAGCGGCTCCTCGGCTGTTCGTAGCCGGCGGAGGATCTCGTTGGCGTCCCTGTCCGGCCTTGAGCGAAGGAGGTTGAAGAGCTCTTTGTATCGTATATGCTCCCTCTCTAGCGCCCCGTACCTTTTTTTGAGGGCCAATAACACCGTCTCGCCTTCTTTAGCCTCGTATTGACAATCCTCGCCCTTGCGAGCGCAGTGCCCGCAAAGGGGCCTTTTCCCGTCGCACTATTCATCAGGTCACGTCAGCCTTGTCTATGTGTCGAACAATTCGAAACGTGTGACTGACCTTGACCCTTCTTCGCCTGCATCCCTCACAGGCAACCAGCGTCATTGTACGCTTCATCTTCAGGACCGGTGCTGCTGGGGGTCCGCGTCCGCCATGAGGTTGTTTCCCGGAACCCTGCCCTTCAGGAGCGGGTGCAATAGGAACCAGCTTCCTCTTTGAACTACTCTCCATGATGAGTGATGATGGGAGGAGCGTTTATATTAAGAAAAGGGATGGAGAGTCGACCTGTTTTATTCGCGGGGTTTCTTCAGTCCCCCCCGGTTCTTTCTGGTTCTGTCGGTGGTCATGCTTTCCTTAGCACGAAAACCGGCTGAGGATCGCCTCACCCAATGGCTTTGGAGGCCCGAGTGCGGAGTTCGTTCCGAGGATATAATGCCGTTGATGGAACCATCACGGCATCGTCATGGGTCGACTGGCGCTGCACTGAGTGTGCCGAACGCCGCTGCCTAGAAAAACACACATGCAGTAACCTGAAACCTCAGACGAATGACGCAAGGAAATCTCGCTACCTCGCAAATACAAAAGGCGGGCCATGTCGCAATCTCAACTCTCCGACTTCTCGGCCGCGTTGCATGATGCGACGTGAGCAACGCGGCTCCATGTCACCAGTCGCGTCATGACTTTCCTGTGCGAGACTTCATGCCCTTGTCGACGACAAAAGATGAGGAGCAGCGATGCCGTAGGTTTCGTATTCTGGATAATCTCTAGCTCGACCTTGCTTGGAGTGTTGCCCATGACAAGTCCAAACCACGAGGCAGCAGAAAACCCTCTCTCTCGTTGCGATCCGAACTCCAGACATTTCGTGAGTGACGTCCAGCACTTACGCTTACCTTGCAGCTGCCAAAGTCGCCTAGTACATGCACCTAGAATTGAGCCGGCAGGATGAGGAGGACCTCCGCGACAGGGTTGCCGCATGAGGGTCCTGCAATGACGCTTAATGACCGCAGAGCTGAGTTGATATCTCGGCCCAGGGATAGCCCAAACGGTCGAGAACGCTCCGGATGCTCCGTAAGTTGATCTACTAATCACCTGTTCGTGCATGAGTGACAAACAACTTCCATGTCATCGAGATGCCTCTGTGAACCCCCTCCCGGATCCGTTGCACCATCAAGATCCGTTCCCTTGCAACAAGACAAACCCTGTACTGTACCAAGTATGCTCAGCCGATGCAGCCCTTCAGGGGCTCCTGCAGCGGCGATTAAGGGTTCAAGGGTTTTGCAGGTCAAGCCGATTTCCGAACGGCTAGTTGTTGAAGCCCGAGATTCATCACTACTCGAATTTTACCGAAAGCCGGGTCAGGGTCAGGTAAACGGCAGCGACAAGGCCCGGTGGTGGTAATGGCCATGTTCCCGAGGGCACATTTTGTAAAATCGCCTTCGTGAAACATAGAACGGGCATAGGACAATAAACACCGGATTTCTCGGGCGGTAGAGCGAGGCGTCCCGACGATGTCGCGAGACCATCGAGTCTCATCATTCGTCCCTCAAATTCACCGGTCCAATGACTTTAAAAAAGTTTAGTGTCAGATGGGGCCACGAGAGACAAGCCCTGGTGACAAGACCTGGAAGCTCAAGACCACGACGGGCCGTGGGGAACCGGTATGCTTAATGTCCGATCCTGCAAGGTGGATGTTGCTGCGATGTCCTGCAGAACTGCGAGGCGCAGCTACGTTCAGCTTATACGTAGATACTCGCATCGCGTTCAGAACTCAGGTTGAGATGAACGCAATGCATTGTGCTCTCACTACACCGCGATCTGAAACAGTGCTGTACGTTCCGCCCTGCGACATCGAATGAGTAACCGCTTACCAAGTGCGGAATATAATAGTCTTCAACACTTTGAAATCTTGTCCAATAAAAAGGACCAAAGAAACCAAGTAATCTGCCTTACCTAAGTGTTACGACTGATACACACCCGTGTAAAGCTGGAGCTGCAAATGCACCAACTGGAGATGCCGGGGAAAGAAGACGACCTCGCGGGATACGGTCCCCCTTTCCAACCAGAGAAAGCAGGGGCCGAGTTATCTTCGAGTGAGGATGAATCGACGTCTATCAGCATGCATGATGTAATTTTCCGGGACTGCTCCAGGAAAACTAACACGAAGCTGTGAGCAAGTTTACGGCGCAGAATCCATGTTATCTCGGTCCACTTGTACATGTGCAGTCTCGGTGAAAACTAACCCATCTCTCCCTCGTTCATTGTTTAGGGTTTCTTCTGTTTCTTTGCAATTGACCACTTACCTTCATCGTAGTACGTTCTTTACAAACCGTCTTTTCAAGTCCCGTCGTGATGCGTCTTCAGCTGCTCGCCCTCGCCCTCTCGCTGGCTACGGCGCTTGAAGCAGACGACCCGGATAGAAGCTGCAGCACAAGCTCTGGGCCGGGTAATGAAACTTCTGGAGCGGTCTCAGGGGCTGCAACCGGATGGAATGGCACCGTGACCCTCAAGCCCAGCCGGGCCACTCAATCCTTCAAACCTCAGGCGCCCCCATCCCACAGCGGCTCGGTTGATGCAAATATTGCGACTGCAAACACCACTGACGACTCTGAGCATGGTTCAGTTGGGGGTAAAGAGATCATCCTTGATGCTCCTATCCCGCCCACCGACGTCAACGCAATTCAGGGAGATGGATCTTTAAGAAACCGACCTAACGACGATGCCGAGAATATCGACGACGAGAGGCCTGAGCGGAGGGGCTTCCGCTTCGGTACCATGTACGATGGAGGAGGTGGTGCTGATGCCACGTACAATGGAGGAGATGATGCCGAAATTGTATTGGAAAGTGTACAGGAGAGTCGCAGTTTTTACACCGGCCTCAGCCAGACAATATGGTCTACAGTGCAGAACAAAGGTCCCTCGTCTGCAGATGCGCTGATCCTTGAATCCCCGGACCTCGGGAAACTGGGATTATCTATCAAGGGCGCATGGAATTGTCCCGAAACAAAGGCAGGAGCACCAAGGATTCACTGCGTTTGGAACAATGCCGCTCCTGGTTTCCAAGAGATGCCAACCTTCAGTTTCGTGAAGCATGGTGACGCCCGAGAGGGAACCCTGGACCTCAAGCTCGACCTCACATATTACAAGAAGGATCCAAGAAACGGCCAAATGATGGCAAAGGCTTCGAAGTCCTGGACACATCAATGGGCCGCGCGAGCCGGACTCTCGGGCTTGAAGCAAGCGAATCCATCTAGATTTCCCAATCGTCGCGTCCTTACCCTGCCAGCTCTACTAGAGGCCGACTACGAGCGACACCGACTGAGGCAGCAATTCTTGTGGGCCGACTTTCACTCAACAGGCTTCTTCCTGAACGCTGGTCGAGAAGTTTCGATCGACATCTCCGGATTGAGTCGATCAGGGCCGCAGCCGGAGATCCTCGTTGGCACTCCTGCCCTTATCAGCCCGGAGCATCGCAACGAAGATATGCCCGGAAACCTGGAGCGTTGCCATGTGTTGACCAACGGCAAAAACTTGTTTCATTGTCAAATAAGTGGTATAGTCTACGTCCGGTATTCTTACTCGCCAGCGCGACAATCTGAACCCCCGCCTCCTGTTACGTTGAACTTCCAAGGCCAAGACGAGTTCCAACCTATCCCATTGTTTCGAGAAGGCCAGACGACAATGCGTGAGTGGAGAGCGATGCTAGAAGAAACAAAAGTCCCCTTTGTCGAAGTCGATGGTAGGAGAGTCATAATAACGGGGGTGGTTGAAGATTTGAAATCTTACACCAATCTCGGCGAAGACATACAGGAGCTATTGAACGGTTACGGGAGGGTCATCGATGCTCAAAATGCCATCAGCGCGCTCGATCCTTCTTCGCCGGACCCTCGCCACAGGCCCAGTCCTTTACGGCCGATGATTGTGCGTGCTAGCGAATCTCGCTACGCTGATGCATTCGACTATCGAGCTGCCCTAGGGTCCAAGAACGTTGAGGAGATTTGGAAGCCGGCTCAGTTGTCACGCTCGTGGAGAATGTGGCATGAACTTGGACACCAGCGCCAGCACAGCACCTCATGGAGCTGGAATGCCATGATGGAGGTTACGGTCAATATCTACAGTCTGGCCGTCCGACGCCTTTTTGCCAACGTTGGTGAAAATGAGATTGAGCATCCCACAAGGCAAGATTGGGAAGACACCAAGGCCTATCTTGCCTTGAGCGACCAGGCCAAGAATTTTGACACTGCGGACGGTTTCGTTCAACTCGCCATGTTTGAGCAGCTCCGTGTCGCGTTCGGAGATGCCTTTTACCACCGACTGCATCGAATCTCTCGCGAAAATCCGCCTTTGAGGGGCGATGCAGATCTGAAAGACAATTTCATGCGTCTATCAGCAGACATAGCACGACAGGATCTTACCACTTATTTCGTGAGATGGGGACTGCGGCCCGAACAACGCACAATCCAACACATGAGCCGGTATCCAAAGGCAAACGAGGACTTGTCCACCAAACACATTTACCAAGATCTCTCGCTCTAAAAACTTTCAGAATCGATACCAGTACAATCCTTGGTAGACAGATTACAGTTCTTTTTGTACATATTTATCAATAAACCTGACTTGCATTATGCATATATGAAGGACCCTCTGTGCCACGATGGCCGCAGTGTCGGACACTATCGTGGAACCATGAGGCGCCAATCAAATCATCATTGGAATATATGACTTTTTGAGCTAGTGTTGTCGTGAACCAGAGTGAAAGGCCTTTGTTAGTTTCCCCATAAGAATGAATGAGCATGATACATGTATACTGGGATAATTCTAGAAAGGTTTCATGTAGGCGACGGAAGAGCGAGAAACAGCTTCAGCTAGTACATGTAATTGATCAGACAGATCAAGAGATGGTGTCTAGTCTTTGAGCGAATTTGACGAAAGCACATGCCGTATGGGCATACGGAAGATGCATACGTGAGTAGAATCGACGCAGCCGACTGTCTGCAGTACATCTGTTTGGTCCAGATGGACAAGGAACCTATGTCACAATGTGCAACAGCTTTAAATCAATGCCGTTGGCCAATGATATCGACGGTCGACCTGGATAGTTTATTGTCGCGGTGATGCACACATGCACGCCATCGTAATGAGGTCATTTGGTTCAGCTCTGGCCACGTTAAAGAGGGGAAGCAGACCGACTGCAACTAGACTTGACCAACCACTTGACATTGATGTATGAGACCGAGCATGGACGGCAAAGCTCGGCTTTAACTGGTCCCAAAGATAAAGCCTTTGTCCCCTCACCAATGTTCACAATCAAGTTCCCCGCTCAGTCCGATGCGAAGAGAAAGATGAAGTCGTACTGGATCTACCCCCTTCTTGTCTGCGCCTTGCTGCGTCTAGAGGTCTTGGCAGTGCAGCAAATAACACTAAGATCGACCTCGAGCCCATTTACTGATGAGTTTTCTCGGTTTGCCAAGGAAACTCTAGAGGAATGGCACGTCGCGGGCGTGTCCATTTCCGTGGTGGACGGAGACGACGTCTTTGCCGAGGTTTGTGAAGCCGCCAACTCGTAGTGACCACGTATGCGATTTTGACAGCACACTGCAGGGGTATGGTCTCGCGACTCTGCCGGATGTTAAGGCCACGCCAGAGACGCTCTGGTATGTGGGCTCTACGACAAAGGCACATGTCGCGGCGGCGCTTGCGCAGCTCATCGACTCAAACAACTACACCTCCTTGGCTCGGGGATGGAGAACGCCCATCGCGTCCATAATTCGCGACGACTTCGTCCTTCAAGACCCGTGGGCGACAAACCACGTTACTCTCGAAGATGCCGCAGCCCATGTTAGCGGGCTTACCGCCCATGATGAAAGCCTGCGTTACAACAAGAATCACAGCCAGCACATTGTGCGAGACACTGTCCGCAACCTCCGCAATTTGCCCATGCACCTCGAACCGCATCTCGAATTCCACTATAATAACCAGATGTACACGGCCCTTGGTCACATTGTCGAAACACTCACGGGCAAGTGGCTGGGCCGTGTCATGAAGGAGTCGATATGGGAGCCGCTTGGAATGCATTCCTCCTATTTTGATCTCGGCCAAGTGAAAGATGCCCCGGGCCACCTATCAACAGGCTACTATTGGCACCCTCAAGAGAAAAAGCTGGTGGCCATGCCCTTTATGCCGACGGATCCAATGAACGCATCGGGAGCCATGATCTCTACTGTGCTTGACTTTGCCAAGTGGATCAAATGCCTGCTTCGCATGACTGGGCCGTTCTCGAAAAACGTGCATAAAGAGTTTCGGAAGCCTCGAGCTATTCAAGCCGCGGAGCCTGCCAACGGGGCCGACACAACTCTGTACTCCCTTGGTTGGTTCAGGACGATAATCCATGGGCAAGTCGTATACTGGCACTCGGGCTCTGTCGACACTCATGGGGCCTTGATGTATTGGCTTCCGGATCACGACTATGGCGTGACTATTTTCTCGAATTTCCCGAACGGAGTGAGGGACGTTTTGATGTGGAGACTCATTGAGGATAAGCTTCAGATCCCAAAGGGAAAGCGTTTCGACATTGGCTCAAAGTTAGTATACTCCCATGAGCTCAGGCCTGCCCGAATTAACACACATCTAGGATAAAAGAATCGGATGAAAAGGAGAAACGTGACATTGCAAACGCAGTCAACATACTTTTCCCACACAGGCCAAAAGATCCCAAACTGCCGTCTCTTAAACTGTCCGACTTTGAGGGCCGGTATGAACACGCCGGCTACGGGTCGTTTGAGTTACGACAAGAGGGACACGCAAAGGACCAAGGAAAGACCATTCTTGTTGCAGATCGCAACGACTTCGAAGTAAGGTATCAAATCCAGCTCCATCACGTCTCTGGGGACTATTGGATCCTTTACAATATATCTCCAGATCGACCTCCTGGACCGAGAGCTTTCTCTAAAGCCTATTTCACGGTAGGCGCGGATGGGAAAGCTGCAAGTCTCGCCGTAGACCTATTTGATCGAGAAGAGAAGGTTTTTGAAGGAACGATTGTCTATCAAAAGGTCAAGTAGTGGACTTGTAGCCAACGGCCAAGTTACTTTCTGTTCATGAACCTCCTGTACACATTTCTTGGTCCTTAGGTTTCCCTCGTCCGACACTTAACGGCACCGTTTCGAGTCAACGATTCATCCCAACGATGGCAGCGTGCAAACAGCGGGCCTTTCAAGTGCCTTTACCTCGAAAACCACTTGATATTTCACATCCGGGAGCAGAAAATCATGGGACACATTCTTCTCCACACTATTAAAGCAAACATAAATACAAGGTTTTTAATTTTCACCACAACTTGCATGGACACAGTCATTAAGATAATAAGGAATGTATTGAAGACTGCTCAGCGAGTTTCTCGTTCACTTCGTCAATGTAGGTACATATGTGTGAAAAGTGGCAGGTCCATCACAGAATGTGGAGGACATGTGAAGGACCTTTGACAACATATGACCCAAGTTGGTCAGGATGAAAGCCATTGAGGTGACTGATTTACCAGCCACGACCGTAGCCATAACCGTAACCACGACCATAGCCACGGCCGTATCCGTAGCCGTAACCGCGGCCGTAGCCATAACCGCGGCCGTAGCCATAACCGCCATATCCATAGCTGGAGTCGCGCTTCTCATTCTCATTCTCAACCTCAACATCTCTCTTCTCGACCTCGGTCTCGACGTCGCGCTTCTCGTTGGTGTTCTCGGCATCCTCAGCATCTCGCTTGTAGTAGCCACGGCCATAGCCATAACCGTAGCCACGACCATAGCCACGACCGTATCCGTAGCCGTAACCACGACCATAGCCGCCGTATCCATAGCTGGTGTCTCGCTTCTCGTTGGCGTTCTCAACATCCGCAAGGTCGCGCTTGTAGTAACCACGGCCGTAGCCACGGCCGTAGCCACGACCATATCCGTAGCCGTAACCACGGCCGTAACCATAACCGCCGTATCCGTAACCGGTGTCTCGCTTCTCGTTCTCGTTCTCATCCTCAACGTCTCGCTTGTAGCCTCCCCAACCGTAGCCGCCGCCGTAGCCTCCATAACCGCCGCCGTAGCCTCCATAACCGCCGCCGTAGCCTCCATAACCGCCACCGTAGTGACCTTCCTTCGAGGCCTCCTTGCTCTCCTTGGCCTCCTTGGCCTCCTTGGCCTCCTTGGCGACTTCTGGAGCGGCCAGAGCCGAAGCGAGGAAGAGTGTGGCAACGGTGAGGAACTTCATGTTGACTGATTCTTTGTCGAAGAAATCTGCTGGGTCGAGCTTTGGTGCTGATGATAGCTGAGTGATTGGAAGTAGGAAAGTAGTAGAAGATGAATGTGTTGATGATGATTCAAACTCTCCGTCCTCGAGGAAGACGACGATATTTATACACGGCCGATTCACGCCGTCTCGCCCATCTCTGGGCCTGTTCTAGGGCCTGTTCTAGGCTCATCACCATCATGTTACGGCTCGACCTAGCAGTTTGAAAATAGTTCTGCCGATGACGAGAGCGGATCACCTAAAGTCCGAACCGCGTTTAGGTTGAACATTGTCTAAGCGAAGCAGAGGCTCACGTAGGCCGTAGTGCTGAGGCGCCGAGCAATCGGCGGCGTCAATGAGAACTGATGCGCGGCCAGCCGACGGACAGTCTCCAACCGCAGGGTTGAACGCATTGGTGACGTGTCGACTGTCAAGGGAGCTTGCCATTGCCTGGCTTGATTTAGAAAACAAAGCAAAGAATAGAAACATACTCCGTCTCTCCCGGCGCAGTGCCAGGCTTTCATGATGGCACCATGGGTCAAGTCTTGGAATAGGACATCGGCATGTGTCTCTCTAGAACGTGCACAAGCTCACAGATTTTGCGATCTGTGCCGCTCTAGCCTCGACCTAGAGCCGAGTTATGCCGTGCCTACGTGCATTAGAGGCTGATGTCAGATGTCCTCGTCGCGGAACCCATGTCAAGCGTCGGCAATGATAGCCGTCGGACTTTGCAGGCTTGTCTGTCTTGAATCATGTAATCCGGAAGCATCGGGGTTAGGGGCTGCGGATAGGGCCGCCTCATGTTCGATGCATGCTCTAAACGCGCCACCGGACACCGTGACGGTAGCGCAAGGGCAGTACCAAGAAGACGGAGACGGAGAGTCAAACTCGCCTCGGCTTACTCGAGCCGTCTTCAGCCCGCCAGACGGCCCTTGTGATTAGCGCCAGCATCATCATGATAACATGTGAAGCGGGAGGCTGGAGCTCGAGCTTTGGTGAAGCGCCAGTATGCTGTCAAATGCGTCGATGACTGCGCCTGGTTGATTCCATCATGTCAGAATCTAGCGTGAATACCCCATGGGGACTACATGGCATATTTCCGTCATGATCGCCCTCTACTCAGGTCTTGGACGCCGCTCAAGGCCTGGACTGGACCCTGGACATGCGGACCATCATCAGCCGTCTGAGACACCAGTCCCCTTCAACAGTGGTTGAGACTTGAGAGGCACAGGTCATTTCGGACACAGACGACCAAAGACCTGGGCAGTAACTTGAATCTCTTGGGCCCCTTCCACCGCTGTTGTTCATCCTCCATTGGGTCCTCGATTTGTGTCGTCCCTCGCCTTCTGCTCGTCCACGAAGACAACTATTGCACTTGAGCCGAGAGCTGCTTGGTATTCGCAGTACGCAAAGCATTCAAACAATATTTGCACCGATTGGAAGCCTCATTTTAGATCTCACGAATTACGTTCATCTTTTGCCTTCTAAGTCTAATATCATGCCGCCGGCAAGCTGCACTGATGTTGCGAGAATGCTACGTGATTCCGGAAAACACCCCTACTTCGACAACCTAAAGGATGAATAAACGTTCAAGTGGGTATCTCCTTCTCTCAAGTCCAGTCATAATGATCAGGCAGTTACGTAGAGTCGTGGTCATTAGAAATTGCAAAAGCTGCCGAATCTGTGCATAACCGAAGCTGCACCTCGATATTCTCGAGCAAACAGAACGACAAGCTCCAGCCCGAAGCGAGCAAACAGGGAATTTGCCATTCACGTCCACGAACTAGCAAGACATCTGGCACTGTGTTCGATCCACTACCGTCACGTAATAATAATTCTATTCCGATATTCACCGGATATACAACAAATGTGTCGACAATCGGTTCATGCAAAATGCACATCGTCTCGATCGATTTGCACCAAGGTCGCACTCATATACACAACGTTGCCACTCTGCAACGCACCTTTCATTGAATAAAGGTAGGAAGATCTGCCGGTATGCATGCCAAGACGCCAGAATCCCAACCTCCATGTCATGATTTGTCGGAATAGCGACGGTGCATCGATGGCCAAGTCAAGGCGGCCATTCTTGGCTTGCTCCTGCTTCTCCAAACGCATTGCATCGCAGCCATCAGCAAGTTCATGCTCCACAGCTACAGTACTTCCTGCGGCTGAAGGCTAAGGGATGAACCAAATGGGTCACAGTAAAAGTCTTTGCCACCGTGCCACCATTCTACTGAATACTACTTTGTAGTTACTCTAGATATGATCTATCGTATCACGCTGTGCTATTCATGTCGTGCCGGTCTAAACCGTCTCAAAAACCTACTTCTTCCATGCATCTTCGGGACCAGGTTGTTTCTTTTGATCCATTTGCTCGCTTACCCATGTTCCTCAAGACCTGAGAGCTAAATTTCTCCTCGTCCTGTTCAAGAGTCGGGAAGTAGAGGGGTAGGACATCACGCATATAGTTGTCATTGATTGTCGACGACGAGACCGCTTCACTTCTACCTCGATCATCATTTCGCATTGCAAGTGGTCGATCAAAACACCAAATGCGTTCAAATCAAACATTGGATCTCGGCATATTCGAAAAGTTCTGATTGCCGTTTTCGAAGCAAAGAGTGCGGCATGACGCTCTCAAAATACTAAAAACACCAAATTAATCCTGGCGATGCTTTCCAACTCCAATGAGGAGGGGTTGTGGAAGCAATCTGCTTTAGTTAGCTAGTCAGTCCACGGTACGAGTACTTCGTACGCATCTACCGCCTTGTGAGTGCCACCTGAGACAGCATGCATGTCAAGCGTCTATAAGTAGCCATCCCGCAGTCTAGTTTCAGATGACGAGGAACCCCCCCCTCCCGGACTTGTTGTGATTAATAAACACCTTTTAGTGTCTGTTGCGACATGCAGGTGCAATCCAATTGGTTGTCTATCTCCGCCGGTTCAGACCTTGATCGCTTTGCCGCGCTCACACAATATCCGGAGGCGTTGAGGCGGGATTGGCTCCCTTGGACGGCTGCGTTCATGGACGATGAACTTAGCTGAACGATGAACGTAGTTTACATTGGCCCGACAACCGCATCAATTCATGTCGATTCTTAAGAACGGCTGCACCGCATTTAAGCCCTCAATCGGCAACATTGAACTCTGCCCTGGACAGCATGTTGATTGTCCAATTGTGCGGAAGTTCACCAAAAGCGAGGCCGATCGTCAAGAATAACAGTGGCATCGTACATGAAGCCTTTTGTCCCTGAGAAGCGCCGATTAGACGGATGTCGAATAATCCCCCGTCGGTGGCGCATGTCATGCCGATCGTCGTCATCCCTGCTCGGCCAGAACGATGACAAGTGCGTGCCTCTTCTCCGGGAGTGGGACAGGCCCCTGGCAATAGCCCGAAGACCTGGTCTCCTAAAATAAACGCCATGGGAAGACCTTGAGTGCCTCCGCCCCGAAAGCATGAAGCTCACCACTGGAAAGTAGCAGGTTAAACATGCCGTGATCAGATATGTCCCGGACTCAATGATGCTCCAGTTGAGGAAGGGCACATCGTTCCATGTTCCGTCATCAAATGGACGAGACTCAAACAGAACAATGCATCTGAATATGGATGCAACGATACCCCTACTATCATGTCAGATCAAGCTGAGATCAACAGTGGTCTCAGATGGGGCTACATACACGGCTCCAGTCATCAATGTAACCAAAACTCCGAACCTGACGCTCAGGGCTGTGCGAAGCCCACAGACGGCGCAAAGCTGCAAGAAGAGGATCGAAATGTTGGCGATGGCATTCGAAATTGTGCCATAGCGGTAGAAGGATGTGATATCGATGCAATAGCCGTTAGAGATCGACTTATCCCAGAAAAAGGCCACTGGACGACACAAGAGACTTCCGGCGACAACATCAATAGTTGTGATAGCAAGGATAAACAACATGATGGCAACACAGATGAATCTTAGTCTCCACGAGACATAGCGGAAGTAGAGAACGAGTATGACCAATTTCGACGTACAGCATGCGGCTGAAAAGAATATCGGAGTGAGAAACCGCAACTTCAGCCAAACGATGACTGCGCCCGGGTCGCGGGCTTTGGCTATGGCAAAGTGGTAGCCAACACACCCAAAGTTAATACCAACTGGTTTCAATTAGCCCAAGTCGAATAAGAGAGGGATCTGCGGCGACTCAAACCCAGGGCTGAGATGTTTAAACTCAGACAGAGCAACAACGCTGGCAATATTAACAATCCGTCAAGGCCGAGTCGCCTTCGCGCCAGTCTTGTGACAAAAAATCGTAGAACAACAAAAGCAATATCCAATACAATGAACGCTATGGATACGTCGCGGAGCACATCGCCGTTGTATTCGGTCTCATAGCTCGGGTGAGGGCGCGGAGCTGGCGGTCCGTATACGAAAGGCAACATTGCGGCGATGACACAGAAAGGTGAGATCAAGTTGCCAACGGAGAAAAGAATGCGATATAGCGGAAGATACTTGAGATTGCCGAACTCTATATTCTGGTAAGAAGCAAGATGACACTGGCGTCAAGCGTTTGGAGGAGAGAAGAGATTTCGTTCACGTCGATACGAACATGCGACATTCAGAAGCGTCGTTGGTCGACTGTTGGTTGAATGACGCCAGACACGTTGCACGGCTTCAGCCATGGCTTCTGTCGATGACTATTCAGCCGCGGTTATCATGTCATGCACACGGAGCGGCAACGCCACATTATCTTAGACGAGATGTCCAATGCATCTCAGATAAAAAGAAGTCCATGTCGATGGAACCCTGGCACGCAGAAACATACAGGCTGCTGCTGGAGTTCAAGCTTGTGAAATGACAAGAATCCAGGTGATGTTGCTAATGATTAGTAAAGCTCCGCGTTGTGAATACTATTCATGGAAGAAAATCCGTTTAAATGATCAAAGAATGCCCTTAATTTTGACAGTCTTTATTCACACGCACCCAAATCTCAATTCGCACGCACCCCCCCACATTCAGCCACAGCGCCTCCGAGATCGGAGCCCAATAAATCATTGGTGCGGATGTCTGACATTTCCAACTCCTTGGCGAGCAGGAGTCTAATTCGTTGCAACAGTAATGCTGTCGCCAACCGTATCTTTACCACCCTCGTTGGCAAGCCACGAGTCTGCTACTCCCAGATCTTGCGTCATTTCAGAAGAGTTACACCGTTCAGCTCGTTTGCTGCTGTCGTCCTGTGTCTTCGCCTGTCGGCGCGTAACTCGAGTGCTTCCTGACTCGACAACTTTACTCCGTTTCGGCCGACGTCGCGGTTTGTCTTGTGCGTCTGCTGCATCTTCTTCCTCCAGCGTTGCCCCCAGTTCGAATTGAGAGTAATTTCGACGCGCCGAGCGCTGGACGCCACTCCGTGTTGAGCCTTGAGGGGCTAGCTGCTTCTCTGGGATTGCGCGTTCGTTGCCAAATGGTTCGCCATTGCGTGGTCGACCCTTAGGTATCCCCATTGGAGGACGTCGTATTTGAAGGAGAGGATCATCAATGTCTCGTGATCGCTTGAGATGCCAGAATGGATCTAGGTCTTGCCTCTTGAGTGGTTCCTTTCGACGAGCTAGCTCCAAGAGCCTGTGAGCACAGGGTAGACCGTATTGAGCCCTCGTGGATCCTGAACATTGCGGCAGTGCCTTCTTAGAGACCCGGCTCGATTCCATAACTCGGTGCATCTCGTTTAGCTGGTCTAGCGCCCAACGAGTCACGTTTAGGGGGAGCTGGCCGAGCCATTCTCTTCCCGAGAACTGGTTCCGAATAGTGGTATTAGCCTGTTGTATTTTATCTTTATACAGTTGACGCTTATCCGCCGTCTGACTAGCAGCCGCCGCTTCGACGTCCGGGAGGTCGGACCGAAGGGACAGGTGGTACGTCTTCAGGGAATGATGATTTGATTCGGCGGGTGATGTAGTAATTAGTCCGAAGTTGCGATAATATCGTGTAAAGCAACAAGCCCACTCTTTCTTCAGTGGCAAGTACGTGTCCTTGAGGTATCGGAGAATTCGCTTCTGCTGCGGAAAGCTCTCTTGAAGTTGCTTCCAAGCCTGAATGAAGTCTTCTTCCGATCTGCTATAGACCATGAATCTCCAGAGAAGATACAGGCCGGCACGAGTATTAAGGACTCGTTTGGGAAGAGAACCAAGCTTCGCGTCCCTCATGTTTTTCACCTTGGTATTCTCACGTTCCATCTCTTGGACGTCAAGAGCATCGGTATTGTCCCCATTTTCTGCGTCATCGTCCAGATCAGAGTCGTTATCCTTCTTCCACCACTTCTTGATGTATGAGACCACATTGCTGTTGATATGGAAAACACATAGCTGAAGTTGCGTGTTGGGAAATATTTGTCGTATGGCACTGCGCAGCTGATCGTCCATGTCTGTGATAACGACCTCTGGGGATCTAATGATGCCTGCTCGTAGGAATCTAGATACCTGCTTTAGAAACCACTCAAAACTAGCATATTGCTCGTTATTGAGTAGACCATAACAGACAGGCATCGATGTCTTCTCCGAGGACACAGTTACAACAGTAACCAATGGCATTTTATAGCAGTTGGTACTGTACGTAGCATCGATCTGGAGACACGACGAGAACTGTTGCCACATTTTGCCGCCCTGGTGGTATCCCCAAGCGGCGTGGCGAAAACGGAACTCATCTTCGATCCAGTCTAGTCCCCATATCCAGACCTTCTTCGACTCAGAAAGCGTCCTAACAAAATCGTTGGCGGGACCATAGCCTTGACGTTTTGCCTGGTTGACTTTCCATCTCCAGTTATAAATATCTGCTCTGCGAACAGGGATCTTGGGCCACTTATGGCAGAGCTGCTTATGAACGGATCGAGAAGAAATCGTAGTGTCCAGACAAAGATCTTCCAATAGTTTCATTTGTTCCGCCGTTAACTTTCTCCAATGGTAGTGCTCCGAAAGACTGTGCGATGGGCCGTGGTCTCGATGAAGAGAGCTCACAATTCTCATGGACCACTCGTAATTGTTGGCCTGGAGGGATTGAACGATGACTTTGAATGGACAGTTGGCGGCTATCTTTGCTGTATTCGTATTGCGAATTTTGGCCACGGATGCCTTTGGGTTGAAATACCGACTCTTGTCACATGCAAGTTCATATTTTATCGTTCGCTTCTTCGCCTTATCCTTCTGACTTCGTATAGTAACGATGCCCATCCGATTCTGAATGCAGAACGCTTTCAAGACATCAAGGAGTCGATCAAAAGACTCATAGCTTTCAAGACATCAAGGAGTCGATGTTGTCAGTAGGGGAGAGTCCGATGGAAACTCTACCTCCCATGGCTGACCATCCCAGTCGTCGTTGTCGTGGAAATCGTCGCAGTCGTCGGATTCGCTGAACTCATCGGCTGAATCGACTGGTAGCTCTCCACCTGGTTCGGAAAGCGTCGGAGGAAGCGCCGGAATCAGAGCTGGAGAAGCCATGGTGATTGAATGTTGCTAGGTCGCGCTGTGAGCCTGTTGTGCTTAGTGAAGCTGGTGTATTCCAGCCACTTCCAGACTGTCAGTTACTCTTGTTTCAACTGAACTGAAAACACTATCTGCAAATTTTCAGAATACTGTACGGATATAACCTCAGGTACTGGAAGTACTCATGTGTTAGGCGCACAGCCACGTTGTAACTTGTAATAGAGAGTGAAGAACGGAGGCGATCGATGCAATTGTTGATCTCTGGCCACTCACCAACTTAGGTTGGGGAGCGAGGCCTCTGTTAATACACCAGCTTCCTCCGTGTTTCCACGGACTCCCCTCCGTGTTGTTACGGAGTCTCAATCCCTTGGGGCAGGGCCTACAGGCTACGTCCCAGGCGCGTGACACCATGAGCCTGGTGGAACCGTGGAAGGACGTCCTACAATAGGACTTCCTGCCAAATCCTATTGTACAATTAGGGCTCAATTATAGAAGGATTACTGAAATGCTAGATTGGAATTTGTGGCAAGCATCTCCAACACAGGAGTTAAATGGATATATTTCCTTCGCTTCATAACTGGTGTTGACAAGTCGCAAGAATGCTGTCTGCGGGATCGTTGGCGAAGTCGGAGTTCTTGTGGCTATGCTGTGGCTGAAGGTGGGGGGGTGCGTGCGAATTGAGATTTGGGTGCGTGTGAATAAAGACTGTCTTAATTTTACTTTTCAAGACTAGATAGGTATAATAATTTTTAATAAAATATGCTGACACCCTCACCGGAGGTGGGGAGGGTGTAATA
>KQ030536.1:340182-361050 GCA_000956045.1 Hirsutella minnesotensis 3608 | reverse complement strand
AGGGAGGGACATGTCAAGCCTCAAGCCAACAGGACGACAGGGCCCATTGCCACCTTTTTATTTGGTCCATGTCGGCAAATCAAGATCCAATAAGGCTCTGCCGCACTGCCATTTCTGGCGTCCGCCCGACCAGGCTTGCAGGCCAGGCCAGATGAGATAAATTACAGATTGACATGGTGGAGCGGTTCCATATTGCCCAAGTGACTTCAGGTGATCCCTTTGACCACTTCTCGGAGTCTGCCTGCCACAGGCACTCCTGAGCGCAGTCCCGAATTCCGGAGCTAGGACGCGGTGCGGAGCAAGTAGCATAACTCACGATCTTGATGAATGGTATTGAGCGTATAGTAGCATACAGTACACATGACGTGATCGGTTGTAATCTGTGGTGACCTTGTGCTTCGGTCGTTGGCGCTCTTGAGCGGCTTAAGGGCCACCGCCAAAGATCGAGAGTGGGCGAGACCTTAAGATTAACTTAACTGGAGGGGGAAGGGAACAACAAGAAAAGGAAAAGCAACCAAGAAACAACAGGTCGGGCGGAATGGTGAGTGAGGGCAACGGCACAGCGGGGGGCCTGCTGCTACTCCTTACTGGATACGGTAAACGCAGCTTTTCCTCTGCTTCGCTTTGCCATTTGCTCTCTGCACATGCAATGTACCTCGCCTGCTCGCAAACTCGGTCGAGCCCCCAAAGTGGAAAAAAAAGGATAGCAAGGGAGAGAGGTCGCGTGAGGCGGAGAGCTGGGGACCCGGACAGAACCAAAGGCGGTTCGGGGAGATGAACGACGCTCATTTAGCCAGTACATAATGGCCCGCGCCAATCCTGGACTGCCGGATGCCCAAAACGTTATACCGTATCTCTCTTTGCGTGGCTCACAATGCTGTTTTTGGCTCTCGACGCGAATTTGAGCGTATTGAGGGTCTCGCCCGTATGGGGGCTAGCGGAAGCGGGACTGCCAGCTGCCCCTATCTGTATAGTGCAAAGAATACTGACGAGGGAGTTTCCGGATAGGGCTCCCTGAAGCAAACGCGTAAGTTTGCTGTCTCGATACGGCAGGTGCTTCCCTTCCTTGTCACCGGCTTTGCCCTCCTTGTCGTTCCACTCGGAAAGCTTCGCGATGACGGTGCCGAGTGTTAACAGACTCTTGTTGATGTGTGCGCCTTCTTGACGTCGCTCCTTTGATTCGGCAGCCTTTTCGGATCCTGCAAGGTCGATCAAGCTCAGGGTTGACACGCGGACTCCGCCAGGCAGAATGCCGGATCGCTTGGCGTCCCAGCCAGCCGCACCGCCGCTCGACATGCGCTCGCGACTCTCCACGACAATCTGCACGACCGCGTGACTGCGAGAGCTGCGAGCATTGAATTGAGTGCTGGCCGTTCTTCGAGCTTGGTCGCCGCGGGCAATGACTCGCAATAGTTGCGTGGGGCTCTGGACAATTTCTTCCTTGAGTGGCGTGGCATATACGCCACGCTTGCTGTCTTCGCGTAATTTGATTTCCTCCTGCTGCGGGTTGCCTCCAATGCTGCCGCCCGTGGCCATGCTCAGCAGGTCGTGAATTCTCTCGTTATAAATCTCCAGATAGCTGACCCGTAGCAGGAATTCACGAGAGGGTGTCTCACGAATGTAGGAGAAAATGTCGGTGATGGCGAGGGGGATCACTCCTGGCGACGTGGCGGTTCCCTGCATAGAAAATGTCTTTCCCGTCCCAGTCATGCCGTAGGCAAAGACGGTGCCGTGGTAGCCCTCCATTACCCGGCGGACCAATCGTTTTGCGATGTGATCGTAGACCCGTGCATTGTTGTCGTGTGTTGCAAAGACATTATCTGCACGCAATTAGCTGCTGTCGGAAAAAGTAGGGCGCGGGCAATGTGTCCTTACCGTAGTAATGGTCTCCTCCTTCTTTCCCCCTATATGCTATGAGCGACTTGCGACTGTCGACCATCCACTCTCCGTCTGGATTGGTCTGATCGGCGTTGGCATCGGGGCGCACTCGTACGCTCACTATCACATTGCCCTTGCCTTCCGAGTGAGATGATCTTTTCTCTGATGACGAGGCAGAGTTGGAGTCTATTCGACTGGCTAACATCCTCTTAGTCAAAGGCGTGAACATTGCCATTTGGTCCGGACTCGAGATAAACGTGGCCATCATCTGTGCCTCAGTCCCGGCGCTCAAGCCCCTGTTTGTCAAGTTCTTCCCACAAATGATCAGCTTCCTCGGCGACTCGGCCAAGCGGTCCCGGACGAGGCGCTCGGCACAAAACAGCGCACATCACCGCAGCGATCACCACAACACGCACCAGAGTGGCGACCACGACGACAAGCCGCGCCCAATCGAGATCCAGGTGCAGTCCTTTGAGATGAGGGCCGTTGCGACGGAGCGCGACGACGACAGCCAGAAGAACCTGGTGCCCAAACACGGGCCCGTTTGGACAGCGTAGTGGTGCAGGTAAATGGTTCTGGAGGATGTTCTTACTAGTCAGAGCGTGTCCCTATCTAGTGCTGTTTTATGGTTTTCGTCCTCCAGCTGGCGACAGTACTCCTAGTAGTGTAAACAGTCAGCCTGGACACATCATTTCTCGCTGTGGTGTCCATCTCTTGCATCGGAAGAGGAAATGTTCTACCGTCTCTACTGACTGTCCACAACTGCACTCATCTGATTCCGCCGCTCCAATCCTACGGAGGTAGCTGTTCAGTCGGGTCTTGCCGGTGCGAAGCTGCCCAACACGTTGGCTTCCTTCCTTTTAAGCTCGTCGTACAACTTGCGGGTGTGCCAAGGACAAGGCGCAATATTGGCAATATGGACCACTCGCAATATTATTGTATTGTCAAGCGGTGCATATTGTATTGCGCAATATGGCATTGGTCCATATTGTATTGTATTGCCAGTAACCCGATATATTGCCAGTAAAACAATATATCCCGTATATCCCACGTGACCCTCATCATTCGACTGTCGTTGCTGAAATATCGTCACCTTGAAAATCCTGTATCCCAAACCATGACTTCAAGCACTCCAATGCTTCAATTACATCACTCCCAAGTCGATTTCGACGATCTGTGATGGTTATTTTTGCCCCAGAGAAGAGTCTTTCGGGCTCAGCAGACATTGCGGGAATTGACAATATATCCACGGCCATTTTGCTCAGGCAGGGGTAGTTCTTTTGCTGTGTCTCCTCCAGCCACCATGCGAGGGCGCTTGTGAACCCATAAACCCGTTCAGAATTACAATATCGCTCGTACTCGTCTGTGATAAGTGCTGGTTGTAGCTGCTTGTTTCTCCAGTTCAAGAACTCGTTCGTGGTCGTCGACGGAACCTCAGATAGAGAGGAAGGCGGCCCCACAGGTTTATAATCATCCCAGTGTCTCCATCAGCTTCTTTGACGAGTCAGCCCACTCCTTCTTCCAGTTTTCGTGTATGTAGTGCCATTTATGCGAAGGGTGAAGCACAATCGCAGCGACGTAGGCAGGCGATTCGTCAGCAAGACAATAGTACTTATCCATCTTCGCCCATCCCGAGTTATACATTGGTGCCATAATCGGATCGTCGATATGTGCCTCCTTTCCTGCTTCGAATTGCGCCAATACGAAGTCCATGGCCAAGAGGACATTGTCAAGAGTTGCAAACGATGACTCAAGAGCCTTTGTCGTCATTTTGAGCTTCTCCAAGAAAGGCTTGATCTTCTCGAGGACGATCCAGTCCTCTGGAGAGAGCTCGTCTCCGGCACAATCTGCTTCCACCCATTTGTTGAAATATCCCTCGACTGCCCCTCTAAGATGCAAGGCCGCTCGTAGCATGGTGTACCACGAACTCCACCTCGTGTCGTTATCTCGCGCAAGCTTGCGATTATGGCTGATGGCCAAAAACTTTTGGCGTCGCTGAACACTGCTTTGGACGAAAACCACGAAGTTGTGGAGCTTGCCAAGGGGACCTCTTTTCCGCCACGCCTCGATCTCCTTTAGTGTCACATTATGCCCATGACGTTCGTCGTCTTTGAGCTTCTCATTATCGGTAACGAAGAGGAAAGCTTTGGCGGCAAGGTTGATAATGTGACCTTGGCAGCGGAGTCGGTGAGATTTGGGATCGTATCGAATGTCATATCGACGTAGGAGGCCTGTAAATGTTAGGGCCAGTCAGAAGAAATTGTGCGCCGTACTTACCAAGGGAAAGAGATCTCATCATTGTATCGTTATTGCCTGCATTGTCCATCACGAAATATCCAAGATTGGAAGCAAACCCCCAGTCATCAACCACTTCCAAAATTGCCGTTGCAAGGTGATATCCATCGTGCTCACTGTCGATGTCTTTCAAAGCCAAGACATGGTGTTCCAACTGACTGTCTTCTGCAACATAATGAGCAACTACCCCTAATATGGCCAAAGAGTTGGGGGAAGTCCAAAGGTCGCAGCTGATATGAATTTTTGACTTTGCTGACTGGATGCGCTGCTTGACCTTCTCCTTCTGACCTTCATACTGCCGCATAATCCATTTCTTGATGGTCTCGTGTGTATCCGGATTCCGGAAGCCAAGTATCGATATCGGCGTTGAGGTAGGCTAAAAATGCTCGGAATTCTGGGCACTCCACAAGCCTAAATGGGAGAGAACAAGACGTAATAAACCTTACGTATAAAGCTTCGAGCTGGTCTGGGTCGATCGAGTCTCCGGATTGATCGTTGAGCCGACGGCGTTTTCGGGGATGTTCTTTGGCCGTAACACAAGCTAGCTCGAGAATAGTTCGTATATTCGTGATCTTCGCTGTTCGTGGCGCGCCTTTTGGGAGACCGTGACCGTCAGGAGGAGGATCTGTAAGGTGCTTGGCTGGGGCCGCAGTTCCACCGGAACAGCAATACGATTTGTCACAGTGTTTGCAGCGCCATTCTTCTTTTCCGGTCCGCTGATTGTAGTATTTCGTCTCTATATCCTCGTCTGGCATATGAGAAAAGACCCATGATGTTCTTGGCTTGGCCGAAGGGGTTGTGGAGGCTGTGCGAGGTCGCGACGATGGGCATTGAGTGGTTTGGGTCTCATCTGGATCATGCAACTGCCGGCTGGAAATCTCCGAGTACTCGTCTGATATTGACGAATCTCGTCGCGGCGATGTTTGAACAAAAGGCAGGCGTTGTTGAGGCATCGAGATTGCTTGTAAGTCCTCTGAGGGGGGGTGGGAGAAGCGAGGTGAGGAGGGAAACAGTTGTATCGACGTCGAGCCGCTACCCTGTAGGTCTGGATTTATACCTACATTTACGCGTTCCCGTGTGCCAATAGGAAACTTTTGCAGCCTGGAGGTCGGCCAAAGGAAAAACAATACATCAAACATGCTTATATTTACGCGTTTTCTTTCACGCGTCATCACATTTGGCGTAAATTGTGAAACGGAAAGGCGATTGACCACCAAGCAATACAAACAATACAAGTAATATATGGCCAGTATGGATGGCCTCATATTGTATGGTCACAATATGACGTCGAGCATATTGTATTGGTACAATATGGGAAATCACATATTGTATGGCATATACTGCAGTATACTACTTTATTGTCATATTATTAGCAACACTGGGACGAGTTGTTGCCCGCGGCCATGATCGAGGAAGGTCTGAGCAGAGGAAGAGCTGACATAGTTGTTGTTCACTTAGGTGTGCTGCGGGGAAACATCATCACAGTTGATGGGAAGTCTTGGGGAGAAAATGCGTATTTTCAATGCGCGGCGTTCTTCCTTCTTGCCCATCCGTGATGAGCCTTTTCTTCTTCCTGTGCCCCTTCTCATCTCGCGTGTCGAGTAAAGGAGCGCCTGGACCTATCGGGCCCGTTCCGCAGCGAGTGGGGCATTTGGCTCGGCGGGGTCCGGTGTCCCGGGCGCTGGGTGAGGGAGCTTTTTCGGCGAAAAAGGACGGAGAGGACGGTGAAACAGACGGCAGCCAATGGCAGAGGCGGAAACGTGCAGGGGAATACCGTTTCGGGGAAAAGGAGGGCGGGAAAACAGACAGTAGTAGGCGCCGGGGCCGAGTCCGAGTCCGGGTCCGGGGCCGAGTCCGGGGCCGAGTCCGGGGCCGAGTCCGAGTCCGGGGCCGAGTCCGAGTCCGGGTCCGGGGCCGAGTCCGAGTCCGGGTCCGGGGCCAGGTCCGAGTCTAAGCCCTTTATTATTATATCTCGATTAGACGTACTTACTACTATGTCTAGTTAATATACTCGATCAATGACTTATATTACACTAACACTATATTTATTTCTAGTTAACTAGGTTATCGTCTTTCCGTTTTGGGCTTCGTTCCGGCCCTAACGAACGTATAGGCTAGCCAGGCTTCGTTTCGGCCTTAACGAACGTGCAATCTACTGTGGGTTCGTTAAGGCCTAAACGGAGGTAGTGTATCTATAATATATCTACTGTGTACGCGTTAAGTAAACTAGACCCGGGGATCGTTTGCTAATATTCTTGTCTTAATTAATCGTCGGTATAATACCTATGTGAGTATGTTACTCTAGTTATAGTTTGTTTAGATGCCGTTACTATTTCTCTCTACTATGCCTCTATGTTATATATATACCGGATAGGATAAGAATGAACTAAGGCGAGGGTTCGTTCCGGCCTTAACGAACGTTTAGTCTGCTATGCGTTCGTTAAGCCTCGAACGAAGGTATTGGACTCCCAATTTCGTAGCTAAATAGAGCTGAGTTCGTTAAGGCTCGAACGAGCTTATGCCCTTGCGTGTCTCTATCTAATCCTTTATGTGTAATTTTCCACCCTCTTATGCCCTGCGCCCGTGCTACTAAGCCTGGATTGTGAGTAGGAGATCGGGAAGTTTGTGCTCCATCCCCTTCATTGTAACCCTTTCGCCGTCTGAGTCGGATCGGGACGCGTAGCCCTCGGAGTCAGATTCCTCTCGATAGATCTCTTGTCTGTTGAATTCGCGACCAAACACCTCGCCTTCTACGACGACGATGTGTCGACGAACCTTATCGCCGTATCCATCCAATGTTCGAAGTTTGTGTCGACGACAGAGGTAGTATCGCTGGAACCGAATATACCCCGCACTCACGCCCACAAAGCAGTGGTTGTCACGTTCCAAAAGAATACTCGTCCAGTGGTCGAGTCGTGAGAGGTGCGCCTAGTTTCTATTAGCTTGCATGCTTCGCCATCGATAAGGGTGACGGTTACCTGAACGAAATCCAATCGCCTATCTATATCTTCGTGCGTTGAGCCCTTCTTGGCGTGAGGAATAACCTCGGTCATGTCTAGCGAACCCCAGCCTGTTCTATCGCCTATGTCGGCCAGGCCAATCTGCATCAATGTGAGCACTAGAGAGTGTCTAGCCATAGATGCAAGCACCGTGCCGACGGGGTCGCGTCGTAGGATATCCATCCTGCAGTCTTCTTCTGTCTCTTCTTCGTTGGTATCCCAGCCGCGACACTGGGTGCATCTCTTCAAGTGGCGTACACGATATAAATCGTCCGCGCACCAGAAGCGCAGATGTTCCATTAGCTTCCCTGTGACAGAACGGGCTTCGAACCATCGCAACTTCAGACCTGAATCGACCCTAGGCTCGACCGGGTAATCCCGCATAGGTCTATCGAATCTGGTAACGAAAGGCCTCTCTAGGAACTTGCGGAGGCAGTGGTCGCACCACTCCGATGGACCGAGTACACCTGCCGCTCTCAGGTCGTCCGGGGCATCCGCGAATTTGCTCTGGATAAATCCTTCCATATGGTGCCAACCTTTCATGAACAGGCTCAACGGATCGAGGGCGTGTGCAAAATGAGGGTCGAGTTGCATTCGCATGTTGGGGAAAGTCTTCTCGCTTGGTTGCTGGCTCTCAATCGGTTGCTCCATGCCATTGAAGTATCCAACCCTTAGCTGCGGGGTAAGACCGAGATCGAGAGCGAGATCGCCATCCGGGTCTTCGTGGAGTTGATAAGTGACGTAATTAGGATCAAAAACGGACCTCTCTCGAGTCGGTCCGTCGTCGGCAGCCACAAACTCCTTTCGATGGGTATGCAAGAAGATCCGCCCACCGTTGCGGACCCGGAACGGGAACATCGTATACTTGTCCCCAGCGCAAGGGATCGTGAGTTTGGGGCCATTGAATAGACTGCGGTCGTGGCGGAGATCAATTGCGCGCACGAGAGCGACTGTCGGAGAAGGGTCGTCCGAGAGCGGGTCGACCTGCGGCTCGGCAGGGACGGGGCGTGGCGCGAAGGGTGAAGGCGGACCGATCTTTGCCAAGAAGAATACGTACTTAGTACTGTCACTTGTACGATCTTCGGCGACAGGAGAGCCAAAGAAAGTCTCCTGCTCGCTGAACATTTGCAGGAAGTCTATGGCCAGCTGTCTAGCGTGCTATATTAGTTGACGGTTAGCCTTGTTATATACTATTAAACGTGGGCATTGATGGATGCTGGCATTCGGGGATGAAAGGTAATTAAGGTTAAGTTTGCAGCGGTTCGTTTGGGTCTTAATGAAGACGGGTTCGGTGCCATGTCTGCCTACCTCCAGCTGCGGCACGAGCGCTGCGACACGCTTCGCGTTCATGTCGTTGTCATCTTTGAAGGCTTCGCCTAAGAGAGGGCAAGTGTCGGAAATTTCCTAGGTATCGGGTTAGATGATCGTCCAATTCGCCCATGAGACGGTAGATTGTAACTCACATAGGCGGCCTCGAGGCATCGCTCGACGTTGGCAAGCGCGCTCAGCATGTCGACGTGAAACGGACTCAAATCCCAGGTAGCGCCCGGCTTGTCGTACGGTGCCGGAGTATTTGGCCAGTCTTCTAGGAACCTTTGGAGTCCCTCGGATGTATGCGGCAGTGCGGCGAGCCACTCGTCTACCGCTGCGATGGTTGCCGGCATGGGCATTCCTAATAGGGCTTCGGGAGAGTGACAGTCGCGCACCAACTTCCGGATGATGTCCATATCTATGGAGTCGAACCCTTCGGGCATTGGTCTCAAGAAGGGCAACACCTCGATGGTAGCATCGTTGCGACCCATGATCGATCGGAATGGATATGACTAGTAGCCAAGGACGTGGCGTCGGGAAAGGTCGAAGAGGGTGAAAGTGAGGGATGGTGAAATAAGAAGGAAGGAGAGATGGCGAAAAGAGAAGATGTGAGACGAAGAGGAAAGAGTAGGGAGAAGAAGAGGGATTTATATAAGCGAACATCACAGGATGAGAGTAACGAGATAATCTCGAAGTGAATAGCTTAGTTACTTAGAAGTAAATTCTGATTATTAAAAATAGCGCTCAACATTGAATCTGCGAGTATAAAGGAAACAAAGGGTTTGGCGATGTAGTGCATTGCCTGTTTGTCGGTTTGGCTACATAGTCAAAGGCTGGGATATATTGAATGTCGCATTGTCTAGAAATGCCTTTGATTATCACCCGCTCGCGTAGTCCTCTTCTAATATAGCCGTCTCTTTCGTCGCCGTCCGGGTACGACTTATTCTATATGCAAAGTCCGACGTCGCGTTAACAGCTCCTATAGCTATATATCGGAGAGATATTTGTCCTATCTAGGCGGAGGGGTAACTAGAGCTATAGTTCGTTCCGGGCTTAACGAGCATGGGCCCGTCGCTGCGTTCATTAAGGCCAAAACGAAGGCATTGCAGGCTCGCTTTATTTTGGTACTCAATATAGCGTAGTAGGATTGAGTAGGCGATTTACTCTAGAGGTATATAACGCTAGACGTGAATACTGTAAAGAAAGCGAAAACAGGAGCAAATTCATAAGCAAACTACTTATATCCACAATCATATACATTCCCCATCTATCGACTACTTACTACTCTTAGAAGTCTATCTATATTTGATCCGATCGGATGCCGCGCATCGGCGTCGGGCCACTAGAGACAGGCCAGGCGTGGCAACCCGCCACCGGTTTTCCAATGTTAATGCCTGGCACGGGCAGCTGGTATACCAGAGTGTAGAATCCCGGTACAGCGCCGCTTATGAGGCGGAGCATGTTAGACTCGGCGCTCAGTTCGGCTCGACCGTAGTCGTGCAGCCATCCGCAGTACCTGCCCAGCATGTTGAGGGTAATTCCCTCCGGGTGTGAGTTAACAGGGGTGGCGAGTAGGCCGCACATAAGCACGGTCGCGTGGATTAGTTCCTCCGTGTTCCGTCTCAATACCTCATCCCGCACAGGGTCAGTCGGCCAGTTGGCCGTCTTGGGCGAGGCGTCATTGGTGCAGTCCGACTCCCCGGCCCTCCCACCAGGGCACCACAGCACCTGATCAGGTTCCTTGGCGATGAAGTCCGCTAGGTAATTCTTAGACCATGCCTTAGGTTCGAGCAAGTTCGCCTTCTGTTCCTGTTGGAGGGGTTCGATGAAGAAGGCCTTGCCGGTACTATAAAGGTCCGACCCGATAGCGCCTTCGATAAATACTCGGACGTTCATGCGCTCGGCCGCTCGTTCTGCAGGGGTCATTCGATTGGCCTCCTGCTCATATATTGTGGGCGGAGAAATCGGCTCGGTTGTTCCCTGGGTCGGCTAGGGATAGAGCTTAGCTAGGCAGGCGTGCTACTGACAGTAAACTTACTAACCATTTTTGTTGTCTGACCCGGGAAAGAACGGAGGTGTGACCTTTACTTCAGACGGATAGTCTCGAGTTCGTTGGCCTGTGTTTAACTTGGATGGTGGTCGGAGATGACAAGAGGGTTGAGTTGAAGGGGAAGGAAGAAAAGATCAGGAGTAGAGGGAGAGGAAGGGCCCTCTACTTATATCCACGGCTACTAGGGTATAGTGACTCGGGCAGTGGATCGGGTAGTAGGTCGAGCGGTGAATGAGATGGTGAATTTGGGCAGATAATTGGGCAGATGGTCGGGCAGTGACTTATGACAGTGTGCCGAAAAGGAGCCTGTATATGTTTTGGGGTACATGGTTGTATAGGCGTAAGGAACCTGTACATTGACTGTGTTACGGTGCGTCGAGGTCCTGCAAACGAACCTGTTACGGTGCGTCGGGGTCCTGCAAACGAACCTATTTATTGACTATTCTATTGGGTAGTACGATGCATCGACTTACCGCCTAGGAACCTAAAGTCGTGGTAACGTAATAAAGGATACGGTGACTTAAATAATAGGGCGGGGATGTTTATAATCGGATATATTACCTTTGTTCACAGTATATCATTCGCCTCTTACGGAAAACGTCGCTATGTACTCGATCTAGTACTCATATCCCAGCTCAGCGGCATTCTGTCTACCCAGCTCCTCGAAGAATGCATCTTCGTTTGCCGCGCTATCCTGTGTGTCCTCACTATCTCCTTCGCCGGCTCTGACCACTCCGTAACCTTCCTCGATTAATTTGTCGACGAACCGAGCAAGTTGGCCCCGAAGTGCGCCTACAGATCTCCACAGGGCCGCCTCGAAGCGTTCATAGGTGAGGCCTCTGATGGGAGCCCTGGGGTCACTACCGTGGCGGGGAGTCTGCTCCAAGTCTCGAAAACCTCCTAGGATCGAGCTAGCATGGTTATGCATGTCGATTAGCGTCTCTAATCGCTCTTCATGTCGAGCCCATGCCCAGTCGTCACTCGGACCAAGGCCGCCTATCTAGCTTGCCCGTTAGAATAGCCTACTCCTCAGGGTGGTAAAGGCTCCTGTTACTTACTGGCTTGGCGATTATTCCCATGCTGGCGGCAATTAGTATATTGTCGATGAGGATTAGTAGTGTTGTTGGTTGTAGACCAGCAGCCGCAGTCCAGTCGGGACGGGCCTCAGGGAGGGCGCGTCTTGCCTTGTTGACTCGACCCCTGAAAGCCCTAGCCCAGCGACGGAGAAACCTTTCACGATAGAGCGGCAGGCGCTTGCGCTCTTCGTCTAGATTCCGTAATTCCTCCTTTTCAATTGCACCATTGGTTTAAGTGATTCTCGTTATCGTATATGTTCTACTCACCTTAGGAGAGGCGACGGTCAAGTGCAGGATCCTATCAAGCTGTCTCATAGCCGGGTAGGTCAGGCGGCGTGTTCGCAGATTGAGGAGGACCTTGGGATCGGTAAAACAGCCATCGGGTTGCACTGGATAGGTCAAATAAACAGACGGTCTTGCGCAGGGGGGATACTCGTGAGAGTGGTAGATAATGGTTAATGTGTGGCATACCTGGGCACTGACAACGGTGGCTGAAGTCCAGTTCCTCGAGATTCGGCTCATGGAATATACGACGCACGCATTGTATGCAATAGCTGTCGGTATCGGGTGGGTCCGGGGGATCTCCTTGTTCGTACGACATGGCGAACGATGCGCTGGAAATTCAAGGTCGTCTTCTTGATGCGTGGTGATATGGGAGTGTGGCTAGACTGAGTGGCGGTTCGTTTGGGCCTTAATGAAGGGTAACGAAGATAGGAGGTCACGAAGGAACAAGAGAGAGGATTAAACAGGAAAGGGAACGGGGGCGGGCGTAATATTTATATAGCTGGCGAGGGACAGGCTTGAACCGCCTAGGTACGTGAACCTAAGTAACGTTAGAGTGAATGCGGCACCAAGATTCCCCTATGAGTGTTCCTGCGACAATCGATAGATGCGCTTAATGAATGGGTATCACATGTCATATTCTCTCGCCACGCGGCATGTTCGGCCTGCGTTACTCAAGTGACGCCAGAGTGAACGTGATACCAAGGTACTCCAGGAGGTGTTCCAGTGATGATATAGGCGCATCCAATAAATAGGATTCGCTCGTCATGCTCAATCTCCGCACAACAATGCGTTTTTACTTAAACATATATTCGTTTGAGGGTATTCGCCTATGCCTGATTTTGCGACCTTCTCCATGTAGACCGATTCATGAGGTTATATAGGCGCTAAAGAGTCACAGATCGCGTAGATATCCCCGGAAGTCGAACCCTAGTCCCCTAAACGTCGCCCTTTTCTATTATTTTCCCCTTTAGCTGGTCTTTCGCTATCTGACTAGTACACTCTATCAACATCTTCTCCATCCTACTCAACGTCTCCATCTTCGGCGCCATCTTCCCCGTCTCTCTCAATATGTTCGTCGGGAGCGCCCCCCCCTGCTGCCATGCCCCCCTCGTCGTATTCTAGGCCATCATCTAACCCAGCATCATCGTCATCCACCTCCTCACAGTCCTCTTCCGGTTCGCCGGCTGCCTCCTTCTCAGCCAGGGCCTTCCGCACCTCGAGCTCCGCCATGCTAACACGCCGGCGCTCTTTCGACTTTAAGTCGCCCCGTTCACTAGCCGCCTGGGCCTCCCCTATAGCGTCTCGAACTTTTTGGCCCATCTGGGCGTGGATTTCTTCCACCGGACGAGTCTGCGCCTGTACCAGATCCTGCCAAGACTCTTTGTCGGCCAGAATGATGAGTGCATTGACCACATGTGTAGATGCCTTCATCCAGAATGTCTGGCTCTCTTCATCCGTAGCACTCAAGACCAGTCTGGCGATGATGCTAATCGCATGTCCCACTTTCGCCGTCTCCTTAGAGTGAGGCTCGAATGAGCTCGGATTCAATGGACGCAGAATGGTCCATGCATATCGGTTGAACGTATGTCTGAACCATGCCCGCTGGTACTCGAATACCACCGCTTCTTTGATGTCATCCGGAAGCCACTCTGGAAAGCACCATCTCGGCTGACAATTGTCGCGCCCACTTCTCAAGGCTCATCCGCTCCTGGTGGTCGTGAAATGAATCCTTCACGCGAATGAAATGCCAGATGACTGGCTTCTTCTGACCGATCCTGTGCAGTCTTGCGCAGATCTGGTTCGTCGTCTTCGCATTGTGGGGATAGGCGATTAGTATTCCTAAGCTGCAGGCGCCCTGGAGATTGACGCCCACTGCCATAGTGTTAATGTTTGCCACGAATACTTGCGCGGCCTTTGCAGGGTTATTGAAGTCGTCTATGACAGACTGTTTATGAGCTTGTTTGTCTGACGGTCTCGTCGTGACGACGTTAAAACCTAGGATGTCCAAGATCGAAACGACTAGTCTGGTTCATTATAGTTAGTTTGTCTGCGGCGAAACACAATATAGCCTGGGTGGCGTCGGTTCGTTTGGGCCTTAACGAACGATTCTTTCATTAAGGCCCAAACGAACCGAGCGGATAGCTAGGTGGGGAAGGGACTTACTCTTGGATCCAAGGGGTGTCGACAAAGACGACGACGTTCCTCCCTTTCTCTAAGACGTACTCGGTGCATAGCTGAATGACCCTAAGAGATATTGGGCTACTCGCCAGGTGCCATCGCGCCCACTGCATGGGGGAAGTCAGTGTGGGCACATGAGGGTCCGATCTCGTGGCCAGGTAGAGGTATTCGATTGCGCCAAAGTTTGAGTTGTCTCGCAGGGTCTTGAGGTGCTCGACACCCGCGACGGCTGCATCTGCCGAGTTCTTCATCGATCTAGCGACCTCCGTCGTCGTTAAGGCGATGCGAGAATCGCGGATATCTCGAATAGTGGAGCTGATCGTCGTGCGGCCACTCTTTGGCATAAATAGATGACCGACTTCTTTAGACATTAGCGTTCGATTTCGAGCGTCGAACGCCCCAAACACTCCCTCTCGGTACGCGCCAAAATTCTGACTACCGATTGCGTCTGAGGGGTTTGCAATCGCCTCGCCTGCTTGTCCCCGTGTCATGTCGGGTACATCGCCGGCCACAGGCGCGTTGGTCATACTCTTCGCGCACATGTCCCCATGACGCTTGACTGCCGCACTGAACTCCTTTGAGAATTGAAGTTCCTCGTATATGATTTTCATCGGCGGGAGTTCGAGTGCAGGGTAAATGATGCTGTTGTCTTCGAGTCGCAGTGGAGTTTTTAGGGTCCGCCGGAGACAAAGATTTCGAAGAACTCCGCCGACGACGAGCATTCCTGCGCCGACGTTCCATTTCGTTGCGTCGCAAGCAGCCGACACGAGTGTTTGGCAGAGTACCCATATCGGAAATTTGTGTTTGACCCAAAAGTCCTTCAGTCGAATGCCAAGTTCACTCCGACTAAAATCTGTATCCTCGTGGAACAAACCCAGTACAGTCCGACCGTTAAGTTCGAAAGAACGGCTAGTCGGATCGTAATCCTGATGGAATAGTAGTTGAAGATCTCCAAGGTGATGTCCATCCGTAAGCCAACCATATGTCGGCATGTCCAGCTTAAGCCAGAACAAGAAGAGTGGGCTCAGAATGTCTTTAAGTGAAGATATCAAGACGGTCCCGGATACCCACAACGAGGTATCCCAGTTTAACAGTCGGAAACTGTTGTTATACATCCCGGTCATCTTTTTGGCGCAATGAGCCTCATCTACCATCAAGAACTGAAACTTCTGATGTGCAAGGCGTGGATGCTTCAGAGAGTAGGTGATGAGGTTCGCGTCTGGCTCGATGTTGGCTTCCCTGGAGACCTTGATGATAACCGCTGCGGGAACAGCGTCCGCGAACACGTTCTTCAGTCGAGAGTCGTTAATTATATCCCCAAGGCCAATTCTCTTCCGCTCGAGGGCCTCCTGGTCCGTCTCCCAGTCAGCAGGATTAAATTCTTCTGCTGGATATTGAATGGGTTCCGATGTGGTGGCGTCTGCATCGACGGGTGGATGGTCATCTTCCTCTGAAGTTCTGAGGGTATGGTCATCCGCTGCAGTGGAAGAAGGCTCCCGGTTGGTTCGCTTTCGCTGGGGATTGTCTACCTCTTCTTGTGCCGGGCGCTTCCGTGGCAACTCTTGTTTGCGCTTCCTGATAATGATCCTGTCTTCAGTCTTGTTGATCTCGCGGACGCTAAGCGTGTTGCCAGTTGTAAGGATGACGGTTCGACCGGTCTAAGAGATATAGTTAGCGCACTGAGTTCATTTCGGGCTTAATGAAGGGATTGATACCTTTGGGTCGTCTCTGTCCAAGGCTTCTAGGAACGCCACCAATGCCCTCGGTTTGATCGAGTTCACATTCTTTGAGCCGGTATACCCGTTGGCCTCGCCGTAGTAAACCCAGACATTTAGTGACGGAAACTGTTCGGACTCGTGTGCTGTTTGTGTAATGGTGGCCACAGGATTGACGATCAAAGTTGGGTGAAACTTGATAGTGTCGTCAGTCGACTTGAGAGTCTCTCTGTATCGGGTATTGACCTCGATGAGAGCTAGCATTTCTCTAGTCTTTCCCAGGCCCATCTCATTGCCGAGTATGGAGCTGATGCCCAATTTGACCCTTTCCATGAGAATGCTGACATCTGTGTGATGATCGAGTTAGTAACCTTGACCCAACATATGGCTGAGAGGGAGGGAGAGTGGGAGTTCATTTCGGCCTTAATGAACAGATCGGTAGTGACCCTTCATTAAGGCCTAAACGAAGGGCTGGTTGATTGTACTTACCTGCCACCTGGTGCGGTAATAGTGGCTGAACTGCGGAGTAGGAGTCACTGTTGTAAAGACAGTTGTTTTGCCCAATATTGTACTCCGAACGGGCGGTGTCCCAGTCAAATGCTTCGGGCGGTGCATGTGCATTACTCTGAAGCTCGAGTTTGAAGCTTCGAATCAGCCGTCTGTCCAGTCCCTCGGCATCGGTTGGGTTTTCCGCTGCATACTGTCGGATGTGGTCGCTTTCTCTGATATTGTTGCGAAAATCCGTGAGCTGAGTGACGTCTCTGACTCTAATGTCGTCAAGAAACGGGTCGATCGTCTTGTCAACTTCTTGAGCTCGCTTCACAGGATCTATCCGCCCGTTCATAGCCGTGAGATGTCGAACCAGGTCTTTGATCTCAGATACTCGAGGGTGAGGAATATCGTTCGTGACGGTTAATCCGTCATCTGTTCCGGCTTTGAGGCCCGATTTGGCGATATCGGTCTTCCTCACCATGAGGCACTCTTTGTGAGCGCAAATGAGAAGGTTCGCCGTATCGTCTTTGCACAAGCCCAAGTTGGCTAGGAAGTCGAGATTGGGCATCGCAGCCCGGCCTGATGGCGTGTTGGGTATCGTCAAAGGCACCGCAAACGTGATGGAGGATGTGAGGAAGAGCTCCGGGGCCAGTGCATATCTCCGTATGGGTCTCCATCGCATCGGCGCCTTCCAGTCGCTCCGAGGGTGGGAGTTCGGCTGCTATTGCCCTCATGTTCTCCATCGCGCTTTCCAGACGCAAGCTCCGCTGGTTCATGATATTGCTGAGGGTAGTAGCGTCCTCGGCGCGGAAGTTGTCCGGATTGACGCTTGGATCGTGGTAGATATGTGCTGGAACGCTTTTGGATTTCTCCGGCGCTGTGCGTTTGCTGACGATTCCTGGTCGCTCGCGTCGGGTACAGGCGAGTTGCAGTAGCAACACTGCGCGGTTTAGGTCCTCGAGCCCGTAGGGCCCAATGTGGACCGCACCCTCGCAGTTTATCCCCTCCTCGCCATTGCCGAAGTCGGGCGGTGTAGGAAATCTCTTTTCGTAATCGTCTTGTCCGAGGTTGGGGACCCCGTCCTTTAGAGATTTCGGTGCAAACATCAGAATTTGAAGAGCAGTAACAGCGGTTGTTGCAGGCGGGTTGATTGCGTTAGCCTTATTGTTAGGATATAACAGTCTATTCGGAATTGGGACAAACGTCGGACGCTTGCACTCCTTGTAGACTGTCGTAAGAATGTTCCTAAGCATTGGATTCCTTGCGACGAGTGACACGACTGCGCCGGACCTCTGCTGCCTGTTGGTCACAAGCGGCGTCTTTGGCATATCATGTATCAACTTGCTGCAGTTCTGCATGAGTGTGCGAAACTCTTGACCGTGAAGACCGGGATTCTATCCCTCGGTCTCTTGCTCGGTTAGGAGATTGCATACTGCCACGTTCAGCAGTTTATATCCTATCATCTTCATATAGCTTTCAGCTATTAGTGGCACTAGATAAGCGTATAAGCATTAGTTATTAACACTTGGGGATAAATGGTAGGGGAAGGGGGGTCTGGGTCGGGGCTTCGTTTGGGCCTTAATGAAGAAGGCTCGTTAAGGCCCAAACGAAGCCCCGATCTGAGCGCCTGATGCGCGTGGTGTTTAGGGTCTTTGGTGTAACATTGGAATGAAGTCAGAGGAGTAACATACCTGCAGCGTCAGCGAAGGCAGCAAGGTATTTTGCGTTTTTCAGACCCAGGTACTTGGCGAGCGGGTCGACTGCCGTCACAGTTGGTTCCCATTGATAAGCCACGAGAACTCCGGGCGGATAAGAACACTTTCCCCACGACTTGGCGAGTTCAAACTTCTGCTTTTCCGAGGGTGGTTCCGGTGGAGTGTCCGGTTTCCAAAATGAAAAGTCAAAGAACTCCTGGTTGTTAGGTTCTTTGAACCATGCCCCTGTGGTTTCCACAGTATCCAGCGAGAGGATGGATTTGTAACCGTAAGCGTGTTTAGAAAGTGTTGGGAGTCTAGGCATGGTGCTGCCTTGTACTACTCCGTCCATGTCTTCGTCGCTTGCGTTGTCGTCCGAAACGTCATAGATATTCTCTGTGCCGTCCGCAGTTGTCGTATCGATCGGGTTTGACGCGGCGGTTGACAGCTGGGCATTTACGTTCTTGGTCTGGCGCGTGTTTGTCTTCTCTTTGTTGGCTGCCGGCTTGCGAGCCTTGACCGGTTTCTGTCCGGCATTTTCAGGAGTGTCATGCTGCTCGGTCTCGGCTGGGCGGCGTGATCGTCCGGAGCGTCGTACAGGAGCGTCGGCCGCCTTCCGATTCTTGGAATTGCGGTTATTCCCCATCGCTGAGGAGGATTTGTGGTGACTGTATTGCAAATGTCAGCTTCCTCTGGGTTCCTTTCGGGCTTAAGGAAGGACCTTACTAGACCAATGCAAATGTAGAAATTTGTGAGCTTGTTTGCCGAAAAGGCAGGAAGGGTGTTGTTGGCGGGAGTTCGATTCGGCCTTAATGAAGAAGGTGCGAATCGGGATGTGTGAGCGGGTGTGGGGGGAATAGAGGTTTGAGTTTGGAAGGAGCGGGCGGCGTGATATTTATACTCGCATCTCGCTTACTCAGCAGAATGAACGAGCGCTTCGTTAAGGCCCAAACGAAGTCGCTATGATTATGTGTTTTGCCGGTGTTCTGGGAAGCTTGGATGGTGATCAAAGAGTAACTCTCAACGTTGTCGCTGCGTTCATGGTTTGTTCGTTGTTTGTTGCGTGTAAGTGGGGAGGTGGGGCATGTGTGGTTGCAAGGGTTATTTCCGCATTTGGAAGGTTGGGCCTAGTGGCACCCGGATTGATTGGTTCATCACCCGATGCTCTGGGCTATCCTTTGTGGGTCTGCTGTAGCTTTGGGCCCATGAGCTCTGTCTGTGCTAGATGAGTTCACTAATTTCACTGTACATTCACTTTACATATGGCGTATAGACAAAGGTAATACTACGGCGGGAAACTACTATAGCACCCTAAAGACAATTCATATTACTCAGTGATTGAATGATAAAGGCTCTGTACCTGTTTTACTGTAACAAAGCGGCTGTGTCTTTGTGTATACTCAGATCCCGTTAGTCTTTTGCGCGACAGAAGAGGAATAGGGTAAAGCAGTCCAGGACAGGAAGCTCGTTTTGGGCTTAACGATTATATTTGTCTTTTGCGCGACAGAAGAGGAATAGGGTAAAGCAGTCCAGGATAGGAAGCTCGTTTTGGGCTTAACGATTATATTTGGTATCCACGAACCGGACAGCTATTGACAGATGCTAAACTAGCCTCGTTGCCTTTTTATATAAGCATACCCGAGGGTCTAGCCCCAGCTATATATGGACAAAGCTACCTACTTCACTATTGCCTCTATTTCTTCGGTGGCCTGTACTTGTACGTCGTCTAGTACCCGTAGACGCGTTACAATATGAGGCTCGGTTTCCGGTCGGTAAATACTCGCTTGCGCTCCTTAACTGAGTCGAGGATACTTCTATTCTTAATGTTGCTATATAGTTCTTGAAGTTCGTCGTCTAGTATCTCGGCGTAGTAGTTGTTAATACCGAGACTTTTAGAGAAAGCTTATATACGGGTTAAAGGAAGAATTAATTTCGATTATGCGTGTCCTTCTCCTGCAAATAAGAAGGTTTTAACTTAGTTGTGTTTACTTGGGACGTTCGATATCTCGTGGGGGTTCTAGTTGGGGCAATCCCCTGTAATGCCGATCGACTCTATCGAGAGAGCTAGATGAAGAGCTAGCGCACTTAGGATGGACAGTGAACAATGGATAGGCCCTTGGTAGTCGAGGGCATTGTCGCAATAGGTTGTTGTGTACGTTGCTATTGTCTAGCGACGTAGCGTCTTTGGGATTCTCGATACGTAAGGCTAGGGTAACGACTCTGCCTATAAAGTCCCTAGTATCTTTTTCTACGCCTAAGGTATGCCTATAGTTGTGAATAAGAATATCTATACTAGCTTAAAAGTCGTTAATAGAGCCGAGTTTACTGCCGTGGACGTAATACTCGATCCTAATTACCTAGGATACTACTTAGTAGATAACGTAACTATTGTCAGAATATGCAGATGTGGGACCCTGCAAAAGCGGAAATAAGCCTCGGCAGTCCATAAGGTCACAAGATCACATGCAAGGGCATAAAAGGAGACTGAGCTGTTAGCCGAAGCGAGGGATCACCATCTTTCATCTTTCTTCGATCAATTAATTCGTCCATCCGGTGACTGCCTCTCTGTGACGTTGGAAGGTGACAGAAACCCCAGTTTCTGACAACTATGCACTCGTTTGCGGGACAGCCCGACAAGTAGGGGGTGGTTAACAAACCACCTCCTCCCGCTAATCAACCACCAAAAGTGGGTCAAGTGTGGCTTGAGTAGGGCAGAGCTCCGATGCCGCAAAGTTCCCGGCCGCCAGCTGCAGGCTGCCGTAATTGAATTAAAGTCGCAAAGTGAAGCTGGGCGCAATACATCGCGTAGGGGCACATTTTTTGATTCGTAAGAAGCGTAATTTAAAAGGACGGGCGATGCAGGTAGCTACAAGAGGCCATCCTCATACATTTCCT
>KQ030536.1:294581-339970 GCA_000956045.1 Hirsutella minnesotensis 3608 | reverse complement strand
TGCCCTGCGTCTCGCGATGCCAGAATTCGTCGACATCGGTCATTTCGAAAGGAATAGCGGTGCCGGCGCCTGACTTGAGCCGATTGAAGATATCGTGGCGGCATGGCAGCCCGAGACTAGACTTAAAGCCGCAGTGATGAAGAAGATCACAGCGACCCGCCGGCGGCTTAGTCTGATCATTGATGGCGACCTCTCTGGCCACAGCGCGGAATTCGCCCCCTATCATTTTGAGTGCGTGATTGGATAGATTTGGCCTGATTTTAACGAAAACCGGCTTAAGCGTAGAGGTTGACATCTTATGTATGGCCTTCTGCTGCGTGTTAAGGATCTCGTCTGACTGGTGTTTCCAGAAGTTCTGGAAACGCCGGAAAACAGAGGTCAAATCGCCTGTTGAGGTCCAAAGGAACCGCTTCATCGTAGAATGCATGCCCTCTATAATAGAGGTCGTCGTGTGCCCAAGGTGACAATAACGATCAACGCAATATAAGACGATCTTTTCCTTCCACGGCTCGAGCCACGTTTTAACTGCGTAATCCACAGCTGCTTGTGGGTGCCCGTGTACCATGAATGCCTGTAGCTGTTGGTCATAGCTTGCCTCGTCAGGGGCGTTAATAAGAGCATGCCACTCCTTGAGGAAGGCTGTGAACTCGGGAGCACGAATTACCCGATTCCTCTCGTCCCGCGTTGCCTTAGGAAAGTGCTTTTTGCTCTGGGCAAGAACGTTCTTGTTGACATGCCAGCGGCATAGTAGGTGAATTACTAGCCGGAGCTCTGGAAAGGAAATAAGGGCGTTCATGAGAGCAAGCTCACGGTCCGTGACTATAACCCGGGGCATTGGAATACCTTCCTCGGCTGCTAGCTCAAGTAGACACTGCAGCGCCCAGCGGTATTGCGGCTCTGCCTCTCCACTGAGGAATATAGAGGCCACAGAGAAGGTTTTCCTCTCAGATGTAGATCCACACACGTTGAGAAGAGGCATCTTGAACCGGTTGGTCTTATACGTACAGTCCAAAAGCAGGATGCTCCAAAAACGCCGCCAGAGCTCGATGCCGCTGCGCGGTGCGATGAACAGGCCGGTCAGCCGGCCCTCCTGATCACGTGTATCTCGGAAGAAGAAGCCGAGAGACGAGTCTTTGAGCTGGCCATAGAGGAATTCGATGGGCGTACGGCCAGCGAGTTCTTCGGCGCGGTAGAGGGCGAGGGCGTTCCTGATGTGTTGGCTCGAGATCCCTGCGAGGTCAGGGTCGTCTTGAGAAAGGCCACGAAGGTGGGAGGCAATCAGGAACGGCCGGAGACCACAGTTGTAAAAGTGGATGATTTGATCGCGGTGGGCGGCGATAAGTTCGGCTAGGTATTTGCTATGCGTAGCAGCAGGTGTGAAGGGGTGGTTGTGAGGGCCTGAGGATCGCGAGGGCGCCACAGCCCAGGGGCCCTCGTGTTTCAATTTGATATTGATTTGGAAGGGACATTCAGACTTCAGTGAATGCGTATTATTGCGGCGCTTGGATTCGTGTACGGTCTCGTTGCGTTGATCGCGATACGCGCCGCCCTTCGAGCACCGAAGAAGAAGGTAAGTTGGGTTGTCGGAGCCGGGCGGCTTCTTGTTGCGTATGGCAAGGGCGAAGCCTTCCTGTTTCGCAACAGCAGAACAGGCAGCTTTGGCTGCCTCTCGTGACTCGAATTGACGGGAGAAAATGGCATCCATAGCGGTGGCGGTAGGATGGAGGTATCGCGAGAAGCTTCACTTTGATGAGGTTCTAATACGGTATGCTGCGGGCACAGCTAAAACCCCTGCTGTACGATACGTAGAGGAAGGCCATGTAAATTCTGCGGTATCGGCGTTGTGCCATGACTTACGCCACACTTGACCCACTTTTGGTGGTTGATTAGCGGGAGGAGGTGGTTTGTTAACCACCCCCGACAAGTATGACCGACCATCTCCGTGTGAATAGAAGCACATCAAGCATAGCATATTTTTACTCAGTGATTTGATTCCGCCAAATTGCTTGTCAGAGGCGACGATGCGGTGGGCAGTAGTGACATGATCTTTCTTCGTTCGTACTTTGTGACTAGAGTGCATGTTTGCTGGCGTGCTCAGCTTACCAGCATCTATTGCCATAATGTTTCTCTTAGTTTTCGAGTTCTGAAGCCCGTTATCTGAAGAACTATGTACATGATTTCTTACGGTTCTTCAGTAGATGCGAAAGAGGCAGTAGCTTTCAGTCCTGTTGCGGTACGGAATAATAACTTCTGTTTGACTTCTCTCTGCAGTCTTCGATCAGAGCCCCTGACATGCCTCATCACCTTTCATGAACTCGTTAACCCGCTTGAGCTTTCGGCGAGGCAAAGCAGTGGGCTTTCTGCGCAGGCTCACTGCATCACGAGTGTTCCTTGTTTGCTACGTTCAGCCCATTAATACGCCATTCAGACACGGACCGTTCATATCTGTTTCGATGCTGGTGTCACGGCGAGAAGGTAGTCTGCGGGCTCAAACCGGCAAGCAGGTCATATTCACTGGCTCAAGCACTTGTCGAGTGACTAGATTCACTCAAGGATGGCCATGAATCACCGTCACAGGCCTTCCAAATGTTTGCGAGCAAACACAAAGGCCCTTCCTTCAACCTATCCCATCATTATAAAAGGTTCGACATGCCTTGCTTTAGCTTCGTGATTTCAACTTTTTCGCGACATGGTTGAGCTTCACAACACAACAATTCTTCTCTTTGCGAAGACATGGCTCCCAACAAGGATCGTCTCTATGTTGCGCTATATCCCAGTGGCACCGTCACCGTCGCTGCAGAGCAGCGCAGGTTTGATACTGGTCCGATCGACTCCGTCGCTTCCACTGACAGGCAGCCTTCATCCACTGACAACAGATTTCACTGGGCTCTTCTCCTGGGTCCCAAGGTAGAGGGCAGCAAGCCCGCAAAGGGTATGCGATATCACATCAAGAACCCCCTTGCTCGAGGTTGGGTATTCGAGGAGCGGGAACTGCGCGACATCCGAACCACGCCAAACCTCCTGGTGCGTATCATGATTGGTAAAGTCAAGAGCCGTAGCCGCCTCGCAAAGGTGCTCCGCAAGGTGCCCCTCGTCGAAGGCCAAGCAGACTGGAGGTGCCGAAACTGGGTCGCGGAAGCCGTCGCCGCGTTGAAGGCCGACGGCAAGGCTCTGGGCACGGCGGTGCTTGACTGGGGGGAGATTGAGCGCGTGGCAGAGCAATATGCCGGTGAGAAAATCCGAGCTGGCCGCTTCACAGACGTCAGCCAGCTTTTCGAACCAAAACCTACATGGGACATGCTGCAGGGCAAAGAAACAATAGCATGAGACACTGGTATTCCAACCTTGGCCCTGCGTTATCCAAGGCTTTGCCTTGATCCGTCTATCCCCTAAAATCTTCGCGCGGCTGATGAAACATAGGTCGTTGAGACGCTTGTGCCAGTCTCCGGCGAACAAGGTGCGGTTCCGGCAGTCTGGGGGGTTTAAACCTCGTCTTTGTGCTGCAGCCGCTGATTGACGGTTCCGAACTTTGTAACCACCATGCATCCCTTGTAAATCGCCTTGGCAAAGTCCAGCCGAGTGGTCGTCGACACATAGATGGTGTTCTTCATGATGACGCCCCGAGCATGGTTGTAGGCAGAAAACGCAGCGTCGTTCTTGTAGCCTTGGGTCCGAGGTAGGAAATCTCCGGCGGCGCGAATCTCATCTGGAGATCGACAGTTGCTTCTGTAGACGTAGGGCGGAGGCTTTACCGAGTCGTCTGTACGCTTGGCTGGAACGAACAGGAGGCTGCTTCCTGGAGTGGACGGGACCTCGGAGGCGGGCATGCCTTGCGCAATGCCCAACCACAACAGTGGAAGGGCAAAGCGAATGAGAGTAATTATCGAGATTGTTTGTGCCATGACGTCGTTTTGCTCCCAGCGTATGGCTTGGCAAGACGTCAGTCCGGGTTGAAGTAGGCATTGAGTGATTGGGACTTCGGTTTATATACGCAGGACCAAAGACATTAACCGCTCGAGTAGAGACGGCCATTGATGGCTCTGTAAAGCTGAAGATTCGGAGATGAAGCGGCTCTTCCGGAACTTTTCGTCCAATCCGCGAAGGGTTCCAAGTTTGCACATCGCGAGGCACCTAGTCAAGGAGAAGCCAGGGATTTGCGGGCTAATCTGCAAATGAGAAACACAATCACATAATGATGTGCCCGCAGTATTCGCGGATACAGACTGAATTTGCTTTCGATGGAGTAGAGGCTTCCTGCAAGTCAAGTAGCTGAAGCGATCCTCTGAGTCATTGAATCAATCGATGCTTGGTTGTAAGTCATCTGAATACGATTGGAAGTTGAGATGAAACTAGCTCTGGCAATTCAACACATGTTAATGACGTTATGCTTGGTCTAGAGATCCACTCGCGAGAATACAACAAGTCGCATTTCCAGAGTTGCGTCGCGACTCACTTTCGTCAATGCCTCGGGCTCCAAGTCAATAGTCGGAGGATAGTCACTTTAATGTTCGAACGAGATAGGCTATTTTCTAGCGTTGAGTATTCTTCACCGTCTTCAATATATCGTTTGCGTTTGCGCCGGCCCTTATGCTTGAAAGGTTTCTCGTTATTGGCCAATGTCTATAATCAAGATGGCAGCTATTCGGGTAGTGCTTAAAGTCTGTTTCCGTTTCGGATACACCATCACATCCTTCAAAGGGTGATTGCATAACAACATTGGCGAACTCAGTGAGAATAAAGGATGGGTCTAAGGAAGCATCCAAGTTGAAGCTGAACCAAGCCTTCGGTGGCCGTTGACCTGAGTCGAAATATACCGAGCAAAAGTCGGCCCATACTGTACTCTTTGCTCCCCGTTTACGAACATGTGGCGTTGAGCCAGGGGTAATCCTCGACAAGGATAGAGGCGACTTGTCATTTGCACGATGGCTTGCCGAACTGCCATACAAAAGTAACCACGACCGTGCAAATAGCAGGTTCCAAGCCACATGCAGCCGGAACCCGTCTTGGCGTGTTTCTAGACCCTGAGTTCACGGCAGATGGCCCACCAATTCGAGCGAATTTTCTCACAAAGACAGCCACGAGACTGGCAACTACCGGTTCCCGCTGTCGACGCCTCCTGGCACCTAAAGACGCGTCTCCCGGAGTTGGCTTCGGTGCTCCCAACTCAAACTCATCATCCGCTGATGCTAACAACAGCTCAATTGCCTTCCCAGAACATCTTGACAGCGATTGAGTGCCGACATCATGCTGGTTGCGACTCGTTACAGCCCCATGGTCCGGGAACAATACCACGATCGCTATGGATGCGGTTTGGATTCGACAGAATACAAATTGGATCTGCTGGACGCCCTACAGGGCCTTGACGCAGCGGCTTCATTTGCCAGCTTCAACCGAGCGGACCGTCCTCCGTCGACCGGCCTCAACGTCTCCGGCATTGGCGACATTCGCATGCCGTTATGCAAGGCTCAGTCGGCCAAGCTCATCGCCATGGCTCGGCAGGCCGCCTACGGCAAGGGCAGCGACACCATTGTCGATACTTCAGCGCGGAATACGTGGGAGCTGGACGCTTCGCAGTTTTCCTTTGAGAATCAGGCCTGGCCAGCGTACCTCAAAGGCATTTGCGTCCGAGTTGCCCAAGATCTCGGCATCACTGCGCCCATCAAGGCCAAGATGTACAAGATGCTCATTTACGAAAAGGGCGCCATGTTCAAGCCGCACACCGAGTGAGTGGCTTCAATCAATCGACTCTGACAGTTATCTGACAGTCTTCTTCTCTCAGCACCGAGAAGATTCCAGGCATGTTTGGCACTCTCGTCGTCTGCCTCCCGTCGTCCCACACGGGCGGAGATGTCGTCGTGAAGCACTGCGGCGAGAAAAAGGTCTTCAGAACCCAAGATTACGATCAGTCGTATGTTTGCTGGTACTCGGACGTCTCTCACGAGATGCTCCCCGTCCTGTCGGGCATTCGCTGGGTCCTGACTTACAACCTCGCCGTTGATCCGCAAAACGTCCGCCCGACGGCAGGCCTACAAGACGCGGATACCAAGGACCTCCGAGACTCTCTGCGAATGTGGCTCAGAGAACCGTGCGCCAGTCGTCAAGGCACTTGTCCGTACTTCTATTATGTCCTGGATCATGACCACAGGGAGGCCAACATCTCGCTCGCAAACTTGAAGACGAATGACTTGATGCGGGTGAAGGCTCTCCAAGATCTGACCGCGAAAATGCCGTTTCAGCTCTTCCTGGCTCTTCTTGAGAAGGAGGAATTGGGCAGTACCTTTCACGATTATGACTGTTCTTCTTTTCAACATCTACCCTATGACTACTGGTACGGTGATGACGGAGACGACATGGGAGGCAATGCTGGCTTTCATGAACCAGAAGAAGTTCATGAGTTCGCTTATCGCGTCAAGAATCTCGTCGATCTGGACGGCCGACTGGTCTCGGAGCGCCTTGAGTTGAAGGAAGAGCACATCCTGCAGGACGATTGCTTTGACAACGTGAATGCGGAAGAAGACTACGAAGGATACATGGGAATCCCGGTATCGTCATCTCCCGCTTCTCCCAGGCAATCCCAGTATCCCAGAGATTCCCCATTCAGCACTGCAAGCAAGGACACTAATTCTCTCTCACGCGCAGGCACCGTCGGCAACTCGCTTCTACCGAACAACAGTACGCAATAGCCCTTTTGACCCCTCGATTTGGCGTGAACCCGAGCTGACTTGGACCGTAAAAATCAGGCAGTAGTCATCGTCCCCAGCGATTCCGTGTTGTTCTTCTGGAACTCCGGACGGCCGGGGCTCGAGCAGTTGAGCAGGACCGAGACCTCGCCTCGCCAGGTCGAGTATTTGGCGCGAGCAAGTCTAAAGCCCCGAAAATCCAGCGCCATGTTCTCCTCTTTGGAGAAGCTCTGCCGAAGCCACTGGAGTTATGAAGACAGGATAGGTGCAAATCCCTTTGGCCGTCCGCGAGAACCCATACCCGGAAATACCATGTTCAGGATCTTGAGGGCCGCACTTCAGCGCGACAGCAACGAGTTCTTCACCTTGGCTGCTGCACGACACGAAGGACTTCTTCCCGCCTCTTTCTTTACTCAATTGCGGGAGTGGCTCAAAATCGGCCCGGGAGGCATCGACGGCGAATTCGAGCGTTGTCGCAAAGGGTTCGTCAGGACATGTCTTTCCAGGCGCATACATCACTGGCAGATGCTGACCTTGATAGGATCTCTGCCGCAGTTTCGGTGTATCCCAGTTTTGGGGGCCAGTTCGCCGCCATTAGTGCACTGGATCCTCTTCAAGGCGGCGAATCTGACGAAACAGACGACGCCTCTGGCTTGCGCGAGTGGACTCGCCGGTCACTGCGCTCGTACGTGGAAGGTATGACTTCAAAGGAGGCCGGCTTCGAAGACGGGCCTGCCGCGGTAGACGTTTGTCTTTATTTCGACGAGCCCATAAGCTTCCTCGTAAACACGTGGGTTCCCTGACCATCTGGGCTTTATGTGAAATCAACGACTGACCTCTTCCAGCGTTTTGCCCGTCATCTGTTCCTTTGACGAAGCCGAGGCTTTCCTTTGCGGATTCCTAGATCGACTCCTGCACCACAGGGACGAAGGGAAACTTGCGCCAGAACCGTTGATGCGAGTCTATCACTGTGCTGCCAAGTCCTTGCTTAAAAAGGCGGACTTTGCGAAAGCATACACCGTTGAGACTCTCAAGAAAGAGGCACAAGCAGCCAAAAGCCGACTCGTTTATGTACGGCCCAAAATTGCAAAGCAACAAGTCAAATGTATGAGCCATTCAATGCTCGTCAAGCTATACGCTGGCATGTCCGACTCAAGCAAGCCGGAAGATGACATTCTGTCACCACTCGTCGCAAAGTTGATTCAGCAAGCACCTGAATTCCCGGTCCCCGAGTTCCGTCATCTTTGGATGCCTTTCCTATGGGCTCTCATTCCCGTTCTCGAAGAGCGCAATACGCCGCTCGACTCAGCCCCTGTCCAGGAGCTCTATGTGACCATTTTCACAGAGTACATCAATCGAAAGGTTGGACACAAACCGGTTCGCGGTGGTAGTCTGGTTCGACCCAGCGTGGCCTGCTTCGACTACATGGACTGCGCGGATTGCGCGACCCTCAACCACTTTCTCGTTGATGGCAGCCAACGCGTTGGCCGCTTTCCGCTCAACAAGGATCGGCGCATGCACTTGCACCAGATGCTCGACGCCGCCCGTATCGACTGCTCCCACGCGACTGAAAGAGTCGGGAGACCTCAAACCTTGGTCGTCACCAAGACGGATAGATACTTTGACGAAAAATACTGGAAATGGGAAACGCGACGCTTTACAGCGGCAAAGGAGATTTCGAAATTCAACGCCAGTCATCTCGTCAAGCTACTGGGGCCTGCCCATTCGTGCCTCCAGGTCGTCAGACTACAGCCACCAGGAGATTCCGCAAGGCAGCTCGCGCGGACGGGGACCAAACGGAAACAGTCCGTTACGGAGATAGACATTATAGACTTGACCCGAGATTGATGGCGGCTTGCTGGCGGAGACAGCACGGAGGTCTAGAAAGAGTCTAATCCAGCTTCAATTGCGCCCCTGTGTTTCGTGTTCAACTTCACCCTGTATTCAAGTATTACGGCACAAGATCTCACCCAGATCCACCATTCAATTCAATCAGACGAGTTGAGAAACCAAGGTTGAAAGATCAATGCTTGACTCATTGTCGGCTTCATATCATTCTGGCCCTCACGTCCATGACGTTAAATACGGGAGCTGAAAAATGAAGTCTACATGTAGGTATTGCGAAAGTGGTATCATTTTGTATTCAACTTTTTGCCGAGAACACCCAAGTCTCATGTCTATCGTCTATCCGTAGAACCAGTAGGTTGTGGTATACGCAGAGCTGTCTCCTCCGGTACCGTTCTTGCAACCATGACTAACACCACCGGCTGTCAAAACGCGATACACCATCTTGGCACCTACAGCGCCATCCAGCGCCGTCAAAGAAAGCCACTTTACGGTGCTGGGCTCCTTCTGCCCTGATACCTTGGCGTTGGGGGCATCCACGCCCTGTGTTAAGTTGACCGGCATATTGAGCTCGCCGTTCTTGGACACAAAGGTTGGGACATTGGAACTGCTGAAGAAGTGGTGGCCAAAGAACGGCAGCGGCTTCCCTTTGCAGAGCTTAAGATCGGCATCTGGGGGGAAAGGCCCTGTTGCGGAGGCACCAGGAAAAGCAGGATTTGCGCGTCCTTCCGCCGACTGCTTGTTGAAGTTGAGAGGCGGCGGCCCCTTTTTCAGGATGTCACCCGTGAGCTTGTTGAAGTCTTCCTCGGACAGCGCCTCGTCGCCCCGGCCAGGAAAGCGATCCGTGACATCGTACAGCATGGCCAAGGCTCCATTCGCTGCGGCCCGACCTCCTTGTTGGGCGCAGGTGTAGTTTTGGATGCCGAAGCCAAGGGCAATGTGCTTGAGTGTGAGGTTGGCAGGAGGTGGTGCAAGGCCTGGTTGACGATGTTGTTAGCAAGCCTGAATCTCTCTGAGTTCAGATGGGTAGTATTCGACTAACCTCCTAGGGGCATTGCTGGCGCCGGCGCCGCCTTAGTTGTGACACACTGGGGAGCTGCCGCACTGAGAACCGCCAAGCTCAAGCAAACGAGCGACTTGAAGAGAGCCATGGCGATTATGCTTGCTATTGGGATGATGAGAAGCGAAGGTAAAGACTGGAGGATGGGACTCGAAAGTAAGAGAGCAAGGCAGAGCCACTGGGCAACGGCCGTTCCTATATATGCCATGAAACGATCAACGGTGATCAATTGATGCTTGCTCCCGAATAGCGTTGAAACTCGACTCTCTTCTTCCGGGCTTAGTCGCTCACAGGCCCAACTCATAGAGGTCATGCAAGAACAAGACCCTTCCAGGAGCACCGAGTACGCCGCCTCTCACTGAGCAAAAGGCGGTGCACTAAGATACGAGAAGATGCTCCTGACTACAAGTAGAAGTGGGACGCGAGCGGGCTATGCAAACGCTTCTGGCGGTTTTCGTTCTTTCCGAGTCAGTCGGATCGGCGCAGTTCTCTCTTCCGAGCTGTGTTCTCTGGCCCGAAACACAAAACGATAAGACGAACGCTAGTTGCCACATGATTCAGCTCGGGCCGCGTTCAGCAGGGCGCAAGAGTGCGTTCTTTTGACTCGAAGCTTGATAGCTCGCTTTCTTCAAGGTTCACAGCAGGGCGTTTTCTCGTGTTGCGAGAACCGATGAAGTCGCCCTTCTCGTTTGGGAAAGCTTGGCCGAAGTAAGGACTGGACTTTGGCAGTTCATCAGACGGCATCTGGTGCTCACTCGCCGTACAAGGGAAGGAGTCGTTTGGTAAGAGCCCGAGTCTACATGTTTCGAAGCCGGGCAATGAGTTGCAGGACAAATTCACTTAGTCTGCCAATGCTCGCAACTACTCTCCGCGGTCGCCGCGGAGTCGTAGCCTGAAATTCGATGCCTAACCCCTGAAACTCGATTGAACAAGACTCCAGCGCTATGGTGAAGTTTCTCTTATTGAACGACAACATTGGCTTACTGGTTCTAGCCATGTCCTGTCAATCCGTTCTTCATCGCAAGCGGCGTGTACTCGAAACGTTAATAGGCATCCTGGCAGCTCACTCGCTTGCGGATGGCGATCTCGGTGAACCTTGATCGCCATCATGCACACCTACGCAGGTCACCGAGACGGGGCATAGGACGTGCTGAGCTAGACTGTCTAGAATTTCAGCAACCGAAGGCCACCCAGTACTGCCTGCAAGGCCTCGCAAAGGCGAGCGTTCGAGATCGATCCCTGGAGGCGGCTCTCCTACGCCCGACGGTAGGTTGTCGCGGTTGTTGTTGTACATTTAACGCCTGGACGCCTAGGCATCCCTTCAAGGGCAAAAGACGTGCTGGGCTAGAAACTGCTATTTAAGGCTTACGGCGTGTCGCTTCCAGGGATCCCCCCATTCCCCAAGCCGGCCAGGCGCTTGCAGCGCTACACGTAGCTTCCAGTCCTCCGGAAAATAACATCCTATCGGACCTATCCAGCAATTCACTAACCTAAGGGTCATTGTAGTCGGGGCCCTTCCGCCGTCAGCGGCTTCCAGGCGGCGAGCCACCTCGTTTTTGCTTGCCAGAATTCTCTCGCACCTCGGCTAAGGCTGCTGCCGCAGTCCACCCTCTAGGAACCAGGTCGTAGAAATAGCCAAGGTGTGACGGAAGGAAAACCCTCGAAGGAATCAGAGGCCGCGAACGGCTTGCAGGACAGAGCGGTTGCTTGTCACCACTGTGAGATTTCGGTCATAAAGACCGAGAGGTACACACCTCAGGGCCGTGGCGATTGCCTCGAGTCCTGCTTTGTAGGCATTCTGCTCATCACTAGAGCCGCAGAGTGACGGAGTAGCTAGGCAGCGCCTCGTCTGCGCTATCCAAGGAAGCATCCCGAACGACGCCTCCCAACCCGACCTTGCCTTTCCTTTAAGAGCTAGACGTCGCGATAGTGATATCCTCCGGGTCATCTGACTTCAGCGCCTCCACTCGGTCTGTCTCATCTATTACCTGCAATCGGTCGTCCCACGGCGCCAGTGCGAACTCGTGGATGACTTCCAGGCGCTTAGTATCTAGCCCTCGTAGCGGGGGGTTTGTATGTATGTATGTGTATTTCGCCCGGAGGATCTCTCCACTAGATATCTTTCCCCTAGTCTAGCGTCTAGATCCTCGGTCCCCCGTACTCAAGGCCATCAAGCTGCGCCTAGCATATACCAGGCGGAAGAGGACAGCCAGCAGCAGACCACGTCCCAGCCAACACTGCTCACAGCCGGATGCTCGTATAGGGCTTCAGCAACCGCAGCCAGGCCGCATGTCCGCCGAGCTACCATAGATGTCGCCACCGCCAGGATGACGGCCTGCGAGGCGGCCTTGGTCCGCCAAGATGGTTCGCCTAGCGACTGGCTGCAAGGAAGCAGAGGAGCAAAGGTGAGGAAGTGTTGAGTCAGCAGGAGCCATAGAAAATAGGGGTGTTGGAAGCAGGAAGGGATGACGAGCGCCAGGGCGATGCTGAACCCCAAAACGAGGTGATTCCAAGGTATCGAGAATGCTGATGCAGCCCTTAGCATCAGCTCCGGCTGCTTGTGCTTTGCGTCAGGGCCCTTGGGCTCAAGGCTAGATGGCTGATGCGCGTCGCGGACCAGTAGAGCCAAGAAAGAAAGATTCATAGCAAACGATATGGCGACGAACTGTCCGAGCAACACAAAGATCCACGCACGTGGAATTCCTCTCTTTTTCGCTTATTACGGCTCACAGTCAGCAACGTCATGGCCAACTGTTGGCCGTGCTCCAAGCCAGCAACAAGGAGATGGCGAGGTCAAACTCACCCTGCACCGCAAGCGAGATGCTCCAGTTAGCACAGAAGCCAAATATCTGCAACGTCCACCACGCCCTCGGCGGCGTCTCCAACGTCGAGACCCAAGCTTGCTTAAATAGAGTCGTGTCGCGCAACCAATCTCCCAAACGCAGTCCCGACAACGAGGCTGGCGCACCTGCGGTCTGCAGCTCCCGTGCAGGAGCCCAGTCGAGATAAGACCATCGGAAGAAGAGGAACATGTAGTACCAGGTCGATGCCAGGCTCAGGACGGCGAGGGCGACAAAAGTGGCCATGGCAGGTCGCCAACGACGGTCGTCGCCAGTGACGGCGCCATCGTGCGAGGAGCGGGATGAGTAGGGTATGGTGCCTGCGGAAATAGACGATAAGCCATCGCGTCTGGGGCTCCTTACTGCACTGACGGACGTGATTGTCTTGATACACGCTGCCGTAAGCACAGCGGCCGTGGCTAAGTAGGTCGTAAAGATGGCGATGGGCCCAGTATTGGAGACATCTAGGGGCACTGCCTGAATGATTGACTGCTTCATAATCTCGCTGTTTTCCTGCCACCTCTCTGCTCCGGCTTGCCTCTCGCTACCCCACGGGCCGTTTATAGAGAATGCCCGAGGCGGGTGGTCGTGTGGGCGGGGGTTTTGTCCCGCCGATTCCTTCAACGGCTCCTGGCGTGTGGTGCGAAATTAACTTCCGCCGGGTCATCGGTTTGTCCAGTTGTCGGAGCCGCGGCAGTTCTTAAGAATCGGGGCAAGAAACAGGCCGACCAGGGCTAGATGCTGTACCCGTGCCACGCCCCACTTTATGGCAACCAAACGCCTCAACATAGATCAGCAGCCAATGACGTACTAACCACAGACCGACGACACAGACATTCAACAGTCTCCAACTTGACAGACCGCGCTTCAGCCGCTGAAGGTAGGACGCTGAACACTTGGAGAAACTGACCTTCAAGCAGGCCTGTCAAGTCATGGCAAACGAGGCTGGAAACAGATGAAAAGAAGCGTGGGGCTTTGGGTGAGATAGAACCATGTTCAGAAGGACCATAGCTTAGCGTAGTGGCCCTTTAGGGAGAACCCTCCGGGCGTAATACAACCAAAAAAAAGGTGGTGCTGGACACCGCAACGGCCACTTTTTTGACCCCTTCGCCTTGAGGCCCGCCATCTTGATGTTGTAAGACTTCGTAAGCCAGAAACTCATAGCCGACAGCAAACTAGCATGGTCAGTGTCGCTGGAGCAAGTCTTCGTACTTCCGGGGCCCAGCGAGCTGAGTGCAGTTTCGTACGCTTTCTCGGAAGACAAGGCCGTCAACTCCCCTGGCAGTCTAGTCTCCTTTATTGACTGATCGCGAGTCAGACTTGCCGTTCATCCTCTTTTAGGTCAGGTTCCTGCCTTTGGTCCCACAGGCCGAACAGGTCAGACGTTTCCCAAAAAAAATTGGGCTGGAACTCGACGTACTTCAGATCCGGCTCAATATCGAGGTCTACATACAGTGAGTCAATCAATCCTTTTCACATGCCGTTGGCATCATTGAAGCGACCCCAACACGGGACTTCGGCGCTATTCACATTTTCCGTTGTGATGTCGATGTGCAAACTTCGGTTCAAGCCAGTCGGGCACCATCAGTGGCCGAAAGGCTTCGAAGCGTCGCATAGTGCTTCTCTATTCGTCTTGCGACAGACGGTGTTGCTTATGGAGATAGGAGTATCCTCTTACGGGACCGAAGTCATCAATGCATGACTCCCTGGCAATCCAACTTGCGGATTAATTGTTAGTTGAGATCAACTGCGAAGAACATGGACTCTGCATCATACATATTCAATACGCCAGAAGCTGCTAGGAGTTTCCCTATCACTACTTGCACAGGACTGCTTGTATATTCCCCCACTCATCTTTCTTAAGCTGTGTGTGATATATGTAAGTTGGCTCGAACCACTTGCTGAACAAACTCTAGAGAGGTGTACGGGGACTGCAATTAGATGTAGATATGGACCGGCACTGGTTATTAATCGAGCAATCGCTCAGGTCCGACATCTGCACAGTCCGGCAGATGACTACATGTAAGGATGTTGTGCGAGAGGCCGCGGTGCATGAGCCTCAGTCGCGTTCCGGTTCTTTCCTGCCCGTCACTTTCATCACAGTGTCGTTCTCGGTTGAATTGTTCAATAGCTTAATCGGCAAATTGAAGACGATCGCTCACTCTGGTTGCCATGTTGAACCTCAAGTGGCAGCTGAGTTAAGCTTGGGATCAACCGATCGATAAAACACGCCCTTCTTAAAGCCTTGCTTCCTATTGCCATGGAGCAAGGTTTCGGTAGGCTGCATCAAGAACGACTAAAGGTCGGTTGGCGTACATTCTACGTTCTTACGTCTCATTGGAGTAAAGCTATCTAAAAGCATGGATTACCTCTGATCGCACATGAGATAACGTCGACGAGTAATGTTCCACAAGAAGGAAGACCGGTCCTCCTTGTAGCTACCTGTCTCGAGCTTCTTTCGGTGGAGTTTCCGAGGATGTTCTCCTCACCGGGCCATTACATGACAACAGAATCGTCATAAGGAGAATAAACAGCAGCGTCTGTCATGAACGGGAGACTTGTCGCGGCAACGGCATTCACTGAGCTCATTTCAACCCTTTCAACTGGAAAGTCGGTAGGATCGTCTTGCCGTTCCGTGATCTTGAGTACATGTAGGCAACATTGAAATCGAGCATGGAGGCTCCGGCCTCATGCAGCCACCTGCACACTGCTGCAGTGCCTTCATATCACCGACATTCCCCTCACCAGCCCGACATTTGCGCTCCGTGTCACATCGCAAAAAGAATTCGAACGCACACTGTTTGTTGTGTCCAGTGATGCTGTCTTACACCCCGTCCTGTGCTACCAACGACCACTGCTGTTGTGACCTTTCAAATACCATCGCACGAGCTGAGCCGCCATTTTCACATGATAAGGCTAGGCCTTCTCCGGGCTGCAGTCAGTTGCTTGTTTCTCCCGCTGCCGTGCCGCGTCATATTGAGTTGCTTCCGTGCATACATACGCATCAGCTTCCCTGTACGGAGTTCTCTTGGGCCATCATAAGCATCAGTTCGTATGGCTGTATCGTTTTCCATTGGTAGACTTGGCGAAGCTGTGACATGACTCCCGCTAATTACCGCTACTTTATTCCCACCTCAGCCAGGCCCGGATGTCCTGCTCCTCGCATATATAAAGGGGGGTAGCGTGTTCGGTATCAGAGATGATAGACGCAAGAGGAGAGTTCTTGAGAATTGTCGCCCTACAACCTCGTTACGGAAATGAAGCAACCAAAGGTCCTCGTCGCCAATCGAGGCGAGATAGCCAGCCGTATCCTGGCAGCAGCCAAAGAATGTTCCATGTCGACCGTTGCCATTTACTCTAAGGAGGATGAGTTTGCTGGATATCGTCACAGTCCGTACCATTGAGGACCGTGATTGCATCAAGGAAATGTCGAGTAACCAAGCCATCCAACATGCAGAAGCCGATTCATCTCATCAAGTCGGCGATTGTGATCCGAGGGGCGCATTGTATGTCACGATCTTGGAAATAACCTTTCATCCGCTCGCATACTCATGGCTCTCTGTATGATTCAGACACGGCTATCTTGACGGCGGCGCTATTGTAGACATTGGCAGAGAGCATGGAGTTGATCTGGTGTACGGCACTTCTTCCCCTCAAGCGTCTTGTCCTACTCATGACATACAGGCATCCAGGATACGGATTTCTCGCCGAGAATGCCGACTTTGCGGAACAAGTACGGGATGCCGGAATGATATGTTCGTTGTCCACATCACGAAACAAGCCATGACTGTTGACTAGAGTCTCTGCAGTCGTCGGTCCGCCAACCGAAGTGATCAAGAAAATGGGCGACAAAGTGGCAGCACGGCAAATTGCCCAAAGCCTGGGTATCCCAGTCATTCCCGGAACAGACACGCCAGTTCAAAGCATGGAACAAGTCCGCGACTTTGGCGACAAGTCAGTATTTTCAGCAACACAACGCCGACCGTAATTGTCATTGCATGCGGTGGCTGATGTGATTTGAGACCCCCAGATATGGTTATCCTATTGTGATCAAAGCCAGTTTTGGAGGTGAATGTATCCATACTCTTCGCTATGACCTCATGGCTAACGCGCTTCGATTCAGGCGGTGGAAAGGGCATGCGGGTTGTCCAGCATCAAGGGGTCATTGAAGATGCCATCGCCTCCGCTCGGTCCGAAGCTGGAGCGGCGTTCGGAAATGATTCCATCTTCTTAGAACGGTATGCCAGCGTCATTCGCTCACATCTCACGAGTTGGTCATTTCACTTATTCGTCAACGCAGTTATCTCACTCGCCCCAAGCACGTCGAAGTACAGATACTGAGCGACGGGCACGGGAACCACATTCACTTGTTTGAGCGAGACTGCAGTATACAGCGAAAACACCAAAAAGTTATTGAGTTTGCTCCAGCCGTGAGCATCCCAGACGATATACGCCAAGGGCTGCTCGACGCTGCAGTGCGACTGGCAAAAGGCTTGAACTACGGTGGGTGCAGATCCAGCGCACTTCCGCCAGATTACTGACTTTCTTCTTTACGGGGCAGAAAACGCAGGAACAGTAGAGTTTCTGGTCGAAGACAAAGACTTTTACTTCATCGAGATGAATCCGCGCATGTGAGTTGCGTAAGACCTGGAGATGACCTTGAAGCACCGGCTGATACAATGAGCAGACAGGTCGAGCACACAGTCACGGAAGAGATTACCGGAATAGATATCGTGGCCGCACAATTGCGCATCGCTGGCGGAGCTACTCTAGAAGAACTCGGGTTATCTCAAGACAGAATTCAACTCAACGGGTTTGCCATCCAGAGCCGAGTCACCACAGAAATCCCGACTCAAGAATTCCGACCCGACTCAGGCACTATACGGGGCTGCCGGCTGCCGAATGGCCGAGGCGTGCGGCTAGATTACAGTGATTGTTTCCTGGGGGCAAAGATCAGCCCCTTTTATGATTCCCTTCTCGTCAAGTGCATCTGCTCGGGTCCCGATCTAGACTCCGCCAGGATCAGGTCTATCCGAGCCCTTCAAGACATGCGAATCCGTGGCATTGAGACGAATATTGCGTTCTTGCTTCGCATCCTGCGACACCCAAGTTTCATCCGTGGCGACTGCTGGACCTCCTTCATAGACTACACGCCTGAGCTGTTTAGCGAAGATGCTGGAAGTGGCGAACCCGAAGGATTGATGCGCTTTTTGGCTGACGCCGCCATCAATGGGACGCGTATCCAGGGACAGACGGTACGTCACGATTGGTATTGATCATTATTCAGGCTGGCCTTTTCTGACTATACTCGAAGAAACCCCCGACTTTGACGCGAGATGTCGAGATTGGTCGTCTGCCTGACCCCGGACGCTGCGAGGAGGTCGACACATCACAGCCATGTCGTAACGGATGGCGGAACGTTCTTCTCAGAGGAGGACCACAAGAGTTTGCCCGGCAGATACGAGCCCACCGACAGACTCTGATTACGGACACGACTTGGAGAGACGGCCAGCAGTCTCTCTTGGCGACCAGAGTTCGAACCCGAGACTTGGAAGCAATTGCGAAGCACACGAGCCACGCCTATCAGGCTGCCTACAGCCTTGAGAACTGGGGGGGCGCCACCTTTGATGTCATGCTGAGATTCTTGTACGAGGATCCGTGGGAACGTTTGGTGAGCAACCGACACAGGAGGCAGGTTGAGTGCAGTATGCTAACACTTACCAGCGCAAACTCAGGCAGCTAATTCCGTGAGTGCGCTCGTTGACAGCAGTCGTTTGTAATTGCTCGAGAAAAAAGCTCACAGTCATAGTAACATTCCGTTTCAAATGCTTCTAAGGAGCACCAACGGAGTTGCCTATTCTGCGTAAGACTCCATTTGATGTCGCCTTGCTGCGTCCGTTCGCCTATGCTTCATGTTGCTAAAGGAATCCTCATTCATTTAGACTCCCCGACAATGCCCTATTTCACTTTGTCAAACTAGCCAAGGATACTGGCATCGACATCTTTCGAGTTTTTGACAGCTTAAACGACTTGGAAAACCTCAAGACCGGCATTGACGCCGTCCACGCCGCTGGAGGGCTCGTCGAAGGCGCCATCATGTATACCGGCGACATGCTGCAAAAGGGCAGCAAGTATAGCCTCGACTACTACATGAACATTGTGGACCACCTCGTCGAATATGGCTCGCATATTATTGCCATCAAGTCCATGTCGGGCGTCATGAAGCCGGCTGCTGGACGAGCCCTGGTGCGAGCGATTCGAGCCAAGTATCCCGAGATTCCCATTCACATGCACACCCACGACACGAATGGAACGGGAACGGCGATGATGCTCGCCTGCGTTGAAGAAGGAGCAGATATTGTCGACACCGCGATTGATAGTCTTTCCGGGTCTACCTCACAGCCTGCGGTCAGCGCCATGATTGCGTCCCTGGAACACTCTGGGTCCGAATCTGAGCTACACCTCGATCAGATCCAAGTCATTGATGCGTACTGGGCGCAGCTTCGCCTCATGTACGCGGGATTCGACGCTGATTTACGATCGCCGGATCCAACCGTCTATAAGCATGAGATTCCAGGCGGACAATACTCTAACCTCATGTTCCAGGCTCGTCAGAATGGGCTGGGCAGTCAGTGGGCGGAGACACTCAAGGCGTACGAAGACGCGAATCAGCTTCTTGGAGACATTATAAAAGCTACGCCGACATCAAAGGCCGTGGGCGACTTGGCGCAGTTCATGGTGGACCGCAAACTATCGTCGACCCAGGTCCTGGATTGCGCCTCGACACTCGACTTTCCCAAGTCTGTGGTCGAGTATTTTGAGGGCCTCATGGGCCAGCCCTTTGACGGATTCCCGGAACCGCTTCGCACGAAAGTGCTACGAGGGAAACGGGGCAACGTCGTGTCACGACCTGGCCTGACAATGCAGCCGATCGACTTTGACAATGTCCGCCGGCAACTGAGCGCAAGCTTTCCGGAAATACGGGTGACCGAGTACGACATAGCCAGTTATGTCATGTATCCTGACGTGTACACGGAGTTTCGACAGGCGCGTCGGCTCTTTGGTGACCTCACGTCGCTCCGAACGCCTGATTTCTTGTCGCCACCGGAGACGGGTCAGGTGGTCCGCATGGCCACGGAAGGTGGCCGCGAGGCTGTGGCCGAGATGCTGGCCATCTTGCCTCCGGACAAGGTCACCGGGATGCGAGAAGTTCTCTTCCGGTTGAACGGAGAACAATGTTGGGTTGCGGTGCGAGATGCCAAAGGTACAGTGTTGTATCACCATGCCAAGCACCCGGACTGCAAGGATCACTGTTGGAAACAACTGACAGGTTGAAACAGCAACACCGCAGCGGAAGCTCCTCAAAGCAGATGCGCATGAACCAGGCCAGGTGGCTGCCCCCATGGCCGGCAGGATCGTTCGGGTGGCGGCCACGATCGGGCAGACTGTCAAAGCCGGGCAGACTCTGGTGACAGTGAGCGCCATGAAGATGGTATGCCCGCCTCACCAGTCGGAGGCCATCTCTTCTCCCCGCTGACACTGGATAAACAGGAAGTCAACGTCAGCTCTCCGGTGAGCGGGAGCATCGAGTCCGTCATTGCTCATGCAGGCGATGCCGTCGAAAAGGGCGATTTGCTGATTCGCATCCGATCACATGCCGTCAACGGGAATGAGGCAAACGGGATTGCCGGGACGCATGGCCTCAATGGGATCAATGGGATCAATGGGATCAATGGCACAGATGGAGCCAACGGATCCTAGCTGAGTGGTCCAAGGCCGGCTTCCGCTGCAGGATGCGTTGCGGGCACCAATACGTGACGCCGGCCAGGGTTTAATTCCCTCCAGCTTCTCGGGCGGCTGAGACATGAATTGCGTCGTGCCGCTCTTTTCTCTCCGCCCTGTTGGGATTGACGGCTCACAGGCCCGCCTTGCATGATTCCGTTTCCGCTTGTCACTTGCATGACGTCTACACTACCAGTAACTTATCGGCATATAGTTTGTCTGCGCCTCAGGGTGCTTGAAGCTCCGCTAGATGGAAGAAGCCGGCAGCCATGTTCATGTGTACTTCTGTTTCTTCGTGTTGATCTGCTCAAGGATACCAAGGAGGCGTCCCGTGTGCTCCCACAAGGCGAACGTCGACTGCTCCCCGTTGCCGAAACTGATGGCAATAGAGAAGCTACCATGTGCCTTTTGGCCTTTGGCATTGCAGCTTTCTTCTTTGAGAGTACAGTGCTGGATCGATGCAAGGGCAACTGCATGACGCGAGTGAGAGGCAGACGAAGGAACGGCGCCAGTGTGGCCCGCGTCTCGCTGGCAGGCTGTGCCTTGTCGTAACGTTGGAATATGCGGCACGAATTGCTGCGTTTCGTATGTATCCTTGGCATGCAAGTCATTACCGTAGGCGTCGTATCCCTGGCGAAATCAGCCGCGTGACAACGCACGTCGAGGGATTTCCCAATTCTCTCTCTGAATAGATTGCATACATCTACGAATACCTTTGTGTAAATTAAATCCGACATATGTTCAAGACCGTATAACGCGGATACTTGGGCCTGACAATGTATGTTGGTTCAACATTGAAGATATGGGCCAGTGACTGGACCCTGCGATATATTGCACTTGCGCACTCTTTCGTGACACTCAGACGTCTTTTATCTCCAGCAATTTGCATTTACTCTGTCCTTTTTGCCAGTGAAAGCCGGTTCGACGCATGGGAAGTGCTCCTATGTTGGCCACAAAGCTCGCTCACTGCGAAGCGTTGCATTCTCGTGAGCCCGCGATAGGACAACCAGGATCCTGCGCAAAGCTAAAGTACAGTAGTCCACCGTAGCTAGGCTTCATTGAGCAAGACATGGCGGCCAAGAGGCGGCTGGCCGGCCGGCTTGCATGCATAAATGGAGATCGGCCGCCGAGCTGAATTGCATCAACGCTGGCAGAGCTTTGGCGAGACTCTTGCCAGCATCCGGGGTTCACGTCGGACGGCGCGAACCGCGAAACTTCACATACGGCGGTGAATAGCCTCGATTGACAGTCGTTTCGTCTTTAAGCCGTGCAGGTAAGCTGCTGTCTCGACATGCGCCTGGCCTCTTTGAGCCGTCCGTCGCTGTCGTGATCATGCGCGCGAAGCGCCAAAGTCGCATTACGACCAGACAAGTACTATAGTCGGATCATTTGGACATATGGCGACAAGTCGAAGCCGTCCTTCCAAACGCGAGTCCTCTGTACGTAAAGTGACAGCTCATGCGAAAGGAGTGGCGCTATCTGCCGGCACAAGTTGAACCACCAGCTTTTCGGTTCGGAGGCTGGCGAGAAACAGATTGCCGAGAGGGAATTGGGCTGTACAGTACCTTGAATCCCAGTCAGCTAGAATACGACTGCGTCTGGAGGTGATCAAGGCGGCCGTTGAGCTGACTGGGAATCGGCCATTCACGCCATACACTCAGCTGTCGCGTCCATCAAGGACAGCGATGCAATATGTATCGCCGCATGGTGTGAAGCCCAGGCAGCAGTAAACTTGTGGTGCTCTTGTCTGGGATTCACGGCCGCCCAGGTGACTTAAAGCATTGATCACACACATGGACTGCTTGAGTAGTTGACCGGCTCAGCCGCCGTATTGTCTCCGTCAGACCCTGAGTAACGTGAATTGGAAAGAAAGGGATGCGATCTAGATGCGGTAGTAACTATGCAGTGCGCCAGGGGTCTCCTGTCCTGTCTTCGGCCTAGAATCCGCGTTGACTGCGTGCCTTCAGCCGGCAACCTAACCGCCTTGGCCGAGGCCCATTGCTGCATCAATAGCATCATCGTGTCTCGGCGCTTGCTACAAATGGCTCACTCGCACCTGTTCCCCCAAGTCGATATTCCCGAGGTTCGTCGATTCACTGCCGACCATGCCGCGGCCGAGGCGGTGGTCGCCGGCTACACAAACCTGGCCATGTGCATGCGGTATTCGCCTGCAACGGCATGGTGATGAATAGGTCGACAGACTTATCGGCAAACTAGCCAGAGCTTTCCCCTTGCCGTTAGCCTTGGCGATCTTCGGCGCACTCGCCTGCGCCATGGTTGCCGCATCACGATGCTGTCTGGATATCTCCCGATGCGTCTCCTTGGCGGCACATCGCGACACCAGTCCCGACAATTTGTCGGTTTGCAAGGGGGTAGGCGGTCCCTGTATTTCGTACGCACTCCTCCGTGAACGTACAATGACGCCCGGTGTCAATGTCCAAGGACAAGAAAGAGCTCGAGGCCATGCTGCGTGCCCGCGTCCAACATGCATGTAAGAACTTCCTTTTAGTTTGCAGCAAGTCTCAGCTCGACCCAGGGTCTCATTAATTCCAATGCCACTTGAGTCTGCGTCTCTTGCTCTCGCGAGTACACATGTAGTAGGCAATGCTCGTACAAATATAGTGTTTTAGCCCTGTCTCCCAGTCATGAGCAAGGGTTCTCGACTACGCGCTGTCGACATCAACGATTCACAAAGTGACACTTGACTACAACCTTCGGAATCCAAAGCGAAGCTCATCAGTGGGGATATTGATTGGTTTCCCAACTGATCCCGCCGTTTCCATCGATATAGTCCAAACACAAGGCAACTACATTGAGGCATCCAGGCGCGCATCCCGGCATCTTAACGGCGAAGGGTAGTTTCAAGGGCTCTACTGATCTTCTCGGCGATCCAATTCGAGACGAAACGATTTACCTTTGGGCCATTTTCCCCTTACGCTTGCCGCGTCGCGATAATTAGCGATATGGCGCCGGCCGACTTGAAACCGGCCGCCGTCACGGAAGAATCGCCTCTTCTGGGTCATCGCATCCATGCTTCACCTATCAAATCGTCAGAATGTACGAGAGATGTCGAGACCGGCCATTCCACGGCATCCCTGAGCGATGGCGACCTGGATCTAAAACGGCCTGCTCAGGACATGGCCAACAAGATGCATTTGCTGATCCCGGCAGTTGGAGTTGGTGTAGGTCTGAGTGGCACAGCATCTCTCGCTCTTCCTCCGCGTTGTCAAAGTATCCAATTGCACACCTAGTCTGACCTCGCACCAATCAACAGATATACCTCGTTGCCATTGATCAGTTACTGGCCGTTGCGACGTATGCCAAGATCGGCAATGAGCTCAATGCCCTCAACAGCATAAGCTGGGTCGCCACATCGTAAGGAGGACCATTTCTTGTCCTTGTCCGACATGCTGAATCGCTCTGCTAATGCCAGTGACGGGCCAGCTACTTCCTCACCTTGACGAGTTGTCAACCGCTGTACGGCAAGCTCAGCGACATCTTTGGGCGGAAGCAATGCCTCCTCTTCGCCTACGCCGTCTTCGGCATCGGCTGCCTCGGCTGTGGCCTCGCGCAAAACATGGTGCAGCTCTGTGTCTTTCGCGCCCTCTCCGGCATAGGGGGCGGAGGCATGAACTCTGTAGTCGCGATTCTTCTGTCGGATATTGTCCCCCTGAGAGACCGCGGCATGTGGCAGGGCTACATCAACGTCATCTTTGCCGCTGGAACTTCCACCGGCGCGCCTCTCGGCGGACTCGCCGCTGATTCACTGGGCTGGCGATGGTACGTTGATAGCCACGGAAGGATCTGAGAGCGCTCGATAGTTAACATGAGTTGCTACAGGTCGTTTATGGTGCAGACACCTCTCTGCGTGGTGGCATGGATTGCCGTCTACTTCGTCCTCGACCTGCCCCCTACATCGCACGAACATTGGCTCACGAAGCTGCGTCGCATCGATTTCCTCGGAGCTCTTACTCTCGTCCTTGCCGTCGTCGCCTTGCTCGTCGGCTTAGACTCCGGGTCCAACTTTGGCTGGTCTCATCTCATCACCATCGTCTCCCTCAGTCTCACCCTTCCGCTCTTCGCCGTCTTCATCATAGTCGAAACCAAGGTCGCAACAAACCCCTTCGCGCCCGGCCGCATCATCTTCAATCCCAACATCTTTGCCTGCTACCTTGCCAACTTCTTCGGCACAGCAGCATACTTTGGCATCATCTTCTTCCTACCGCTATACTTTCAGGCCGTCGAGGGCCGTAACGCGACGATGAGTGGCGCCCTGCTTGTGCCTGCCATGGTGTTTAGCGTCATTGCGTCTCTGGGAGGAGGCTGGGTTATGAAGAGGACCGGAAAGTTTTACTGGGTCACGGTGGCTTCGTATGGCGTGTTGTTCATAAGCGTCCCCCCTTTGATGCTTTCGATATGGCACAGATCAACCGCCGGTGAAATGGTTGGACTCATCTTGACTGCCATTGGCGGCGGCGCTGGTGAGTATCTCGTCGACACATTGTCATTCGTTTGGCTTCTTGAAAGGCTCAGCGTCTAATGCAATGCTCTACAGGAATGACTACGACCCTCGTCGGCCTTCTGGCCCACGCTTCGGCCGAGGACAGCGCCGTCACGGTGGCCTGCTCGTACCTATTCCGCTCTTTGGGGTCAAGCATAGGAATCAGCATCAATTCCGCCGTCCTGCAACAAACGCTGAGGTCCCAGCTCGAAGCTCGACTGGACAACGGCGACGACGCGCGACAAGTCGAAGAGCGAGTCCGTCAGAGCCTCGACTTCATAAAGCAGCTGCCCGCACGCGTTGCAGAACAAGTCAGATGCAGTTATCAATTCGCAACGCTTGGCGCACTTGTTCCGACTCTCATCTTTGCAACGATTAGTTTCTTGGTGACCTTTTGGATCAAGGAAAAGGTATTGAAGAGGTGAATTGGAGCGGGTCGCAGGGCAAAAGCATGGGAACTTCAACCGGGCTGAATCCAAGTCGGTTCCATCACGAGCGTTCTTGGCATTGTTTACACGCATGGTACTTGGGTCGGAAAATAGGTCCTGGTATCGAAGCATATACGCTCTGTCGCAGGAGGACTCCAAGCCTCGTTGCGCAAAACGGTTCTGCTGGGACAAAGGCTCAATGATGCTCGGAAATGTCGGCGGCGAAAAATACGATTGCAACCTTGAATCGCACATACTTGCCATAAAGTTTCATTCAAGGTTCTTGTCCATGCGCAGTGTGAACGAGTCTGTTGCGTCCAGTAACGTGCGTGTCAGAACCGCAACAGACCAACGTAAAACAAGTACTCATGCTCGTTACTATTAATGCCATCAAGCTCTTCAACGCATTGTCAAAGTGTCCTGGCCGATGGAATGAAACTTCACTTTGACCTTCTGGTTCTCACTTGATGGAGATGATGATTGTGTTCAGGAAAGCGAAGGCAGCGCAAAAGGTTCATATTGTAAAAAGCTGAAGGATCTGGTTGGCCAACATTTCCTACAATGTTGTCATTCGGCTCCTCCAGGATCAGGGTTCGCCAAGGAAGCCCAATACCCCAGCTCACGTTAAACTCCTGCCTGTTTGGTCCGGCTCAACTGTCATCTCTGCACCATCGGCTTCGATTTGATTCCTCCCTTCCCTTGCCACATTGTTCAGCTACCGTTCTGGACCCTGGTTGGCAGAGACCCACGTCATAACGGTGAGGCACCTCTACTTTGCGGCAGTTTGTGCCGTTCGATCGCGCATGACTGTCGCGCGTGTCATGATCGTCCGGAGCGACGGCGCAATAGACGGCGAGGGCGTAAAGACGTTTATTGAGCTATTCGTCTGAGTCTCCCGGAGTTTCGTCAAAGCCAGTTCGATTCATTTTGTGTTTGCGACAATACCGGCTATACTGAGTCCATGAACCGCGCTATTGTTAGTTGAACGCCGTGCTGGAACCAGATCAAAGCCCGACTTGCCTTTGAGCACTTCTTGATTCCTTCGGTGGGCAATTCTCCATTAATCTCGCTCCCCGAATCCTGCCGTTCTGGACAGTGACGCCCAAGCCCTCGGCTTCCATTTAAGGCTGCTGTGGACCCCTTCGTTCTTGTAGGATTTTAGCAAAGGCCTGGGCCTTTCCTGGACTCGTGAGCGAGGACAGACTAAAAGCTTACCTGTCAGCCATGGTGGATATCGCAGCCAATCAATACGCCGTTGCCATGCCCTTGCCTCGTACCGTAGGGCCGGTGCTATTAAAGCGGGAACGAGAGGATGCGATGCCCATGCGGTGTAACGGTGCTGACGGAGCCGCGCGAACCATTGATCTCTCATGACTGAATTTCACTCCGGTACATTTCAGCATCTTTGTCAAAGTTCGAGACAAGTTGACGATATTTCCTCTATTTGGCGTGGGCTTTTTGAGCCCTGGTCGGCTTCAACTCCGAGTCTTTTCTCGCCTCCCATGCCGAGGCAAAAATTTGCGTCGCCTCGACGTCTTTCGAAGCCTCCATCGACTCGCAGAGACTGACGATGGGAGTCGACTGGGTAGCATTCAGGGAGAAGCTCCAATGGTAAAATGACCCCCTTTGCCCGAGCAGTGAGCCAGTCGCCGTCGGATGCTCATATGTCCACCCCCCAGCCCCCGGGATCATGATGCGCATTACGACAATACGACGTGGTGCAATCGCGACCTGATTCCGATTCCTCCACGTCGACGAACATTTGGCGTATGGTCTTTTATCGGTAAGCACTTGATTCTACGCTCAAGGTTCTCTATTCGTCCTGATTTCCCTCAAGGATACTGGTCCGTGGCCGGATGCTGCATTTCGGCATGGTCAATTGGAAGCACCCTCCTGGCATTTGGGCTCAGCCCTCAACAGGCCATTGGAGCAGTGGTACGCTGTGCTGCCCATAACTTGAGTCAACGTCAAAGACTAACGCCCGTCCAGGTTGTCGGCGGCGTCTTAACCGGCCTTCTGTCTCTTGCCTGTGGCTGGATGGGTGAACAACACCATATTGGCTTTACAGTATGCTGCCGATTCACATGGGGAATGCGCGGATCCTACAGTGAGTAACTTCTATGTCGCCGGGGCTGAGCCGAGCAAACTCTCACATCTTGTCCAAGTCCCCGTCATTCTACGCATCTTTGCCGGTTGCATCTGGTTCGGTCTGCAGGCCTTTTGGGGCGGACAGGCCACAAGGGTCACGATCGGGGCTCTGATTCCAGGTAAGACTGTAGACAGCCTCGGTCAAAAAGGCAAAGCTTTGACAGAGTTTAGGGCTCGCGCATATGCACAACTCTTTTGATCCAAAGTCCCACTTGCAGACAAACGACTTTATCGGCCTGGTCATCTGGATGTGTCTTTTCATTCCTGGCGTCCTGATAAAGCCCGAGAAGCTGCAAACGGGGTTCTTTGCTTGTTGCGTGCTCTTCTGCGGCTCTTGTTTCGGCCTCCTCATCTGGTGAGTCTCGACTTCCCCTTTACAACTTTAATCTTGTCTGCACTGCTCCGGCGCTTATCTCGTGTCACCTGTAAAGGGCCGTTTCTCAAGCTCATGGACCCGGTGCAATGTTTCGAGAGCCCGCCGCAGCGCCAAACGTCGGATGGGCCTTCATGTTCGCCATCACATCTGTTCTAGGGGCTTGGGGAGGCGGAGCTCTTGGTCAGTCGGACTGGACAAGATATGCCACTCGAATACATGCGCCAACAGTGTCACAGCTCGTCGCGTCGCCCTTTACCATTTCCGTCACTGCAATCATTGGCATCGTCGTCACGAGCGCCAGCCGCGACATTCTGGGCGTGCTACAGTGGAATCCCATCTATCTCTTGGCCAGCGTCCAGGAACACTACGGGAACTCAGCTGGTGTACGAACAGGAGTCTTTTTTGCCGGCGCAGGACTGGTGTGTTCTCAACTCTCGGTGAGTCTCCTCTTATTCTGACATCGAGGTACCACAGATCTGACAATGGTTAGATTGCGCTTGTTCTTAATGCTCTGAGCTGTGGAATGGACATGGCCGGCCTTTGGCCAAGATACATCAACATTCGACGCGGTTCATACGTCATGGCTATCCTCGGCATTGCCTCACAGTTTGTCTTCCAGAATGGTGTTGTATTAGGGCTACCGTCTAATTCCAGGCAGACCTTGGCAAATCTTGACGTCAGCCAGCAAGTTCCTGTCCGTTATGAGTGGCTTTGGCGTGTTCTTTGCTCCAGCAACGTAAGTGTTGCTCCCACTTCCACCCATGCTCGTCGCTAATGTAGAGACATCTCAGAGGTATCATGCTTGCCGATTATCACTTCGTCCGACGGAGAAAGCTCAATATAGGGGACCTCTACGTCGGAGACGCAAGCTCGATATACTGGTATCACCACGGTTTCCACTATCGAGCCCTTGTAGCTTTTATTCTCGGCGTATGGCCATTACTTCGTAAGTGATGACACGATCATGACGTCTTCATCGATTGACGGCGAATATAGCTGGGCTGGTCGGCACTGTCGATGGCATAACCGATGCATCATTTGTTGGATGGATCCGGCTCTACAACCTCGCCTACTTGGTCGGCATTGCAATCAGCTTCTCTGTCTTTTGGCTGCTCTGCACTGTCTTTCCGCTGCCATGTCCAGGTGAAGAGAGGACTTTTGACGTAGGTAAAAGCATTGACTCGTCATTGAAAGGAAGCCTTTCGGGTCAGACATATACATCTCGAGCATAATTCGCGCCGCGAGGACTTTCATGCTGCTGCTTAGCGATGATTACAAAATTGAGTATCTTCTTATTCACTGTTTGTTATCCAGCCTGGCGGGCAGCGGACACTGGCTCTCGACGAGGTCACGGGTTAAATACTCGTGCGATATCCGTGCTGAAGGTGATTGAACCCCCTGCCCAAGGCCTGGATCATCTACCTACCTATTTCGTGACAGTCGTCCTTTAGAGGCCAGCTACGCTTGATCATGAGCATCCTGCGAGCTGTCAACCATCAACCCGAAAATAAGTTTCCCAAAAAATAGTTCGACGCCCTTGATATCTCCTTTGCGAATTATGCACCATTTCGACATGGATCCTGCACACAATGCCGTCCACAAGTAATGGGATCACTGTCACCGAAGTCATAGTAACTCGCTTTTGGTATTGGGTATTGACGCTAATTTCAGCCTATTCGCACTTGGCATAAGGGTTGTGATGATAACATGTAGGATGAGGGCAATGTCGATGATGCCAGCCACAGGTACCAGACGAGTGCAGTAACAACATCATGATTCAGGCAATACCTCAGGCGTATAGTCTGCTGCTTGCCATGGGTCGGGATGAAAGTGCCAGAGTCCGGGAGATCGCCCCTCTTCAATCCAGCGGATGTATTTATCGTTTGATGGAAGATCCAGCGTGGTCGTTGGTATGTGTTTCTCCAGTAGCCGACACGTATTCTCGTCGATATCATCGCCCATCATGTTTTCGTCGGCAGATTCCGAGAAGTGTATACACATGATTTTATGCCATTGACTGCGGCAAAATGAGAGCGCTCGATGCGATGAGGGACCAGTGACGCAACGGTGCGCGTGATGGTAGACGGAGAGGTGCCATGCTGGAATTATCCCGAAATGAAGGAGAATTATGACGGATAACGCGATTACGGCAGGGAAGAAGAGGATCTGTAAAAGACATTGTCAGCCAAACATTCGACTCGAGACTCATTTCGTGGCACAAACCAGTGTGGTGGAAGCGGATAGCGGGAAAGCAGCCATGTCCATGTTTTCGCTGCTGAGATCAATGGACGAACCAAGCGAGATGTATCGCTAACGATGCAAATCAAGTCGCTCAAATGATGAGAATGCGCATTGATGGACGGTTGGACTAAGAACAAGAAGCCTGCCTAACGTTCGAGAACAGACCAACCTTTGAGATGAATTCTCACAACTGGAAAGAAAGTCTGGCCAACAATATCGGCAAAGAACAAAGCCGCAGCGATCGTCTCAGTATTAAGGCCAATCCGCTACGTAGCGACGGCTGCCTGCTTGGGACGAAAGACTGACAAGACGGATTTCTTCATCCGTCAATTGAAACTCGCGGCGACAAAAGTATGTAGCATCGCACATCAAGCGTGTCCTAAAGGGCGCAAGAGTGCTGCAGCTATGACTCGCCGCGCGGGTGAACCCAAGGGTAGTGTCTCGGCTAGGCCTGCCCGTTTTGCCAAGCCGGAGAATGGATGTTGTGGGCTGCTGGTGTTTGTCTTTTATGAGTCAAGCTGCTCTCATAATTGCGCTGGATTCCTGACTTCTTGCTTGCAGCGACTCAGTATGTAGGCTCACTGTTTTGACAAGCGCGAAGGACCAACCCGAAACGGGGACAGATTCGAAGCGCACGGACGACAGGCTCTTGAGTCTCTTGACTCTGTCTCGTTGATCTACTCGCACTTCCATAGAACTTGAAGCGAACCCAAGGGCATGTCATGCAAGTTCAACGGCCATCTCGTTCAGCAAATCGGAAGATCAACCTTTTGACCGCAGAAGAGTATGTCTCAAAGACGACAGTTTTCTCCTGTATCCCTGAAAGGATGCCGTCCATTTCAAGGGGTATAGCCGAAACATCGAATGAAGATCGCCCCTATTCGTACTGTGTATCAGTTCCTTTTCCGGGCAATAACATGATGCCAAGACCTGGAATCTTCGACATGCAGCAAGGTCTCAATTGTGCCATCAAAGCCATGAAAATCTAGCAATCACGCCAATCGGGACATGCCTGCCGAAGCGCCTGACGAGATGTTGCGTAGATTGGGCAAGACTTGTCGAACATTAGAAGCACGGACAGCCACTGTGCCATGTTGCGATGCAGTTTCAACAAAGCATCCTCTTGAGCACGTCAGGTCTATGTCAGCATCTACTGGACTAGGGTGGCAAAGGATGTGCTCTCATCATCTCCATGCACACATGGCAAGATTTGAAACTGCTTCAGATTTTAAGCACTTTTGACAACTCTTCAAGCGTTTTCCCGTGGTATACGAAAGCTTGCCGGGGCTCTCGACAAGTACTAGGCAGTAACAGACGTCTTTATTCTACTGCTGCCCCTTTGTATAGGGAAACCCTTGTCGCTATTTCGAGACATACAGGCGAAAGAGACAAAGTTCCAGGGACGTATGTCCAAACTTGATTTCCCTCCTCACTATGCTTGCTTATAACAGACGTCATTCTCATGAATCAAGTCCTCAGGAGGACGGCATCCGCATCCTCTCACCCAAACAAGAGCGCCTAGTTTCTCCATTAGTTATTGGAAGCAAGGCAGCATGTGCACTCACGGGAAAGAGTCAAATTTCAGCCAAGTTAGCGAATCCGATTCAAATCTAAGAAAACAATTGAGAGTAATGTTGAGTATATTAACGTCTATAAACGATTTACATTCCTCCATGGGTCCGCCGTGGCTGTCGTGAGAGTGACCCTGATCAGTGATGTGGGATGAGTCGTTGCTTCTTATTCTGTCCCCATTCAACTCTTGGTGGCTATAAGTCGATCCGCGTCGCAAGAATGCAATAACCCTAATGGTTCCTGCGTGGATAGCTAGGACATGTAAAGGACAGGTTCGGTCTACGCAAACGAAACGGCCCTAGGCTCAATTCACGCCACGCCTCAGCATGGGTTGCAATTGCCGGCAATACATTGAGAGGCACACGCATACCACATGTAGGAATCCAACATAGATGACTTGTCGGCTCAATCATACGACCGGACCAGGCTCATAGTCGGCGAGTCAGCCATAATCTGGCGTCAAGTCCCGGGCCTCACTGACATGAAGCTTAGGGTGGAACACTAGCATTGGATACCAGACTAGGCGGCATTACTTTACCCCTCGGGACAATGACAAGTTCGAGAAGCGTTCTACTCGCTGAGGGAATTCTGGCTCTGCAGTAGATGGCGTGGAGCCGACCACTGGGTCCTTGAGACGAGATTGACTCGAGACTAGGGGCTCCATGTGTGTAACAAGTCTCTCTAACGTCGACCTTCAGTCTTTACATTGATACCATGGTGATGAAGGTAAAGTTGAGAACATGGAAGATGTATCTTCGACATGGCACATGTCAAGACCGGCCTACTCTGCACCATTGGACCATCCGAAGATTCTTCAAGCGTTCGGTGATGATCACAAGCCAATAGCTTAGACGTTGCTATTCGTACCCTGATTCGGGAAGGTTTGCGCTTAATGGCGGCGAGTGCAGCATATGTACTCCAGCGGCGACATTGTAGTGACTTGGACCAAACAATATTTTAATAGATATTCCTGCTCCAGCGAGCAAATGAGAAAGCCGGTGTTGAAGCTATGGATTCGAAATCGCTGCTCGCTACATGCGCCGCGTCTAGGCTCGTGGGATGAAACAGACTCCACAAGGGCACATGGTTTGATTTGTTATTGAGAACATCCTCCATTACAACTTTCAGGGTTCCCTTTCTTAAGGATTCGTTCAATGCCATTACGAAACACGCAAAGATCTTCCGCTTGGCATTGTCCTCATCGGACACACTGATGCCATCCTGCTTGCCAAAGACATAGCAATGGGATTCCTTCACGGATTCTAAGTTCAGGTTCAGGATTCTCAAAGCTTTTGAATGAGGAGACACCCCGACGATTGACACTCGCGTGATATTGCAGTCCGCAAACAAGCGTGATTGACCTTGGTCGGGCGTCTCTATTTGCATGGGCAGACGCTTCCAGGCTTCAGAAAATCCCAGGGCTTGTCATGGATTGCAAACCTAGCAAAATGGAGAACTGGCGGTATGTCCGCAGAGCTTGGTTCTGATTACTCAAGTCTTTCAATATCTGAACGTCTTCAGATCGCCTCTCCTACTGTTTTGCTCGGATATTGTGGTGGAGAACTCGCTCTTGCACAGCGTTTGTAGCGGAACGATACGCTCAACGTGACTCTTGAAGCAGCTTTCTGCGCAAATCAGTCAATCAACGATGGTATCTTTAATGTAGAATCGGTGAAAATGCAGTATATGGAAGGTCACAATCCATGAGAATTTATTTGCCATTCAGTAGGGAAGAAAGGGACGGTTTCGTTGGTCAGTGTCTTTCCACTTTTGGCTTTCGCTCTTTGGCGTCTGCTCTGGTCTGGTTGAACAGGGTCACAAGTGGGCGATTTCCGGCCTTGGCCGTCATAAGACCGTAAAAGCCGGAGGCTTTCCCATGATTTACGACGGTAACTCTGGCACACCGGCCCGTCGATTCTCGGAAGCAATGATTGGCGTCTATAAAGGAATGGATCACGGTCTTTAGAGCTCCAGCGGTTGCTGATGCCTTTTCAGGGGCTCCCGCAATGGTGGATGTCTGCACACTCATTAGCCTCGACTTCTATGCCTACATGTCAATAGCGAGACGTTCTTACCCATTCCTTTATCTTGGTCTTTAATTCGATGTACGACGAGCTGATCTTGCGTCGCGAGTTTTCTGGAATATGCTTCACTATGTCCACGCGTAAGCACATCACGGCCCATCTCATATCTCCTTTCGACAGCTACTTGACTTTTTCGAAGAAGCGATGCAAGTCTTGAGCCTTTTCGAACTCGTCAAAGACACTGTTGGCCTGCGTTACTCTGTTGGTCAACGGGAAAGGCAGGGGCAGCAAGCGCTGACTTTCCTCAACCTTTGCTTGGCCGTATTCCAGGACTTTAGTCGTTGGTTCCCGAAAATCCGGTATAGTCGAGTACTTTGAGAGGAAAGCGCTGAAGTGCTATTAGCATAGCGCGAAAGGGGGCTGTGGCTGGGCATCATGGACTTACTGCGACTTGTATCGATGCTTGCAGGCATCACTGAGAAATTGTTCTCCCATGGCTTTCAGTTCATTCAGTTTATTCTCGATTTCTGTCGATGCTCCAGAGGCCAGTGGCTGGGCAGGGGACGGGTTTGCCCCTTCGTAAGTCTTTGAAGTTTCAATGTCGACGTAATCGCTCAGGTCTCTGATGGTCTGGCTGATGTCTCTTATACTGCATATTCTCCATCACACATATCTAGCTCTACTCTGATATCTTGAATTCTGAGCGATATTCGAATAGGTGTTTTTATCTCTCCATTTCCCGCTCAAAATCGGGCTTCTCGTCTCCGCATACCCCGAGGTCACCGAGCATCATGCATCAGCGTCGATATACGTACGACCACGAAACATGAAGTGCCAAACACGGCTTCAGCTTGATTCAACAGGAATTCTGGAGGCTTCTCGGCGATCAATTGCTACTTTCTGCTCCAAATAGGAACTGGGCGCAGAACGTAAGAAGGCTCACATGTTCTCAAGACAATCACGCATTGTGTCCATGTCATGAATGAGGTAGAGGTGGAAATAACCCGGTATAATCTTTTCTTCTCATGTGGCCTTTACATGTAATTACATGTAGAACTAATTCTGAAATCATTACTAGGCTAAATCAGATTCAGTTCAAATACATATCCAACTTTTTTCTATACCTTGCGCCAGAAGTGAGCCCGCTCAAGCAATCCAACTAGACAAGGATAAGGCCAATGCCAGCCGATATAGAAGCAATCACAGCCGTGATCAGGGCCAATTCAGAGCTCCGGCTCCCGGCACCTAATTGCGCATCCTTGATCGGGATAGATGATGGGCTAGCGATGCTCCCGGTTTGCGCCGCGAACCCTTCCCGAAGCATGGTGGTTGGAACGGCGAGATCACCGGCTGCCTGATCCGCGCCAAGTCGGTCGGACCCGAACAGGAAGTCAAGGGGATTCCTCCTTTCCTCAAGTTCGATCTCCCGCTGCAGTTCTCGAATCCTCCTCCTGCCCTCCTCAATCTCCCTCTCCCTGCCGCCAAGGAAGCCGCCAAGAGGCCCGCGGTTGAACTCCAGCTCCCTTTGGCGTTCAATCTCGAATCTCAGCTCTTCTTCGAGACGCTCCAGACGGCCTCCCCTGCCGCCCGGGAGAAAGCCAGGTGAACCTAGACCCGGGCCGAGAAAGCCAGGGCCGCCAAAGCCCGGCGAACCGAGACCGGGACGTGGCGGAATGAAGCCAGGGCCAATACCATTGCCGGGAAGGATACCTGGGAGGAGGTCCAATAATCCCTCTGTTTGGCCAGCGGCATCCTCCTTCTTAGTGTCTTCGGCGGTGACTAGACCAGCTAACGCCGCAGAAATGGTGCAAAGGTAGACGAAGGCCCTCATCTTGGCGAAGGTGAGTCTTGAGCGAGCTGTGGGACGTTCTGAAGGCTTGATTAAGTGCAAATATTATTCCAGGTATAGTAATGAAGTTTGATCGGATTGAACAAGCGATGGGCCGAGGTCGAGGCTATTTTTTGGAACGATCAGATCCTGTCCGATCTTTTGTGGATTACTGGTTCGAATGGTTGTCGAACAGAGGAGCGAATGCTTCAATGCTGTTTAATGAATGGCTGTTGCTGAGTCTGCCGTGTTCGTAGGATCTGATTCAACAGGAATCCTCCGATTCTTATATACTCGATTCACGCAGCCTGTTTGTTTCCCTGAAGAGCCTCCTCAAGTCAGTCAAGGGCATCTGCCCATCTCAAGAGCGTTCAATTATCACTGCCGTCTGTTTCAAGTGGCAACGTGACCGAGAGCCGAAGCTCCAAAGAAGTCTGGAAACCCGTTACACGAGTAAATGAGCCGCTCTAGTACAGACGATCGTTTTGAGTTTCGCGCCGAGGTCATCCGCAAGCGCTTGCGTACAATGACATTACTAGCGCAGGCTGTTGGCACAGCTGTGGCTGGCAGGGTCAGAGCTTTCTGGAGCGACCTGTGTCCCTGGCCGCTGCAAGGAGATGAACAAAAGGGGCTGCCACTTGTCATGTTTTCTGGATAAGGCATGGCGGCGATCTTGAAAGTCCCGAGAGCCAGCGACCGCGATTCGAGACTTCGTCTGTTCTCATCCATCATGTAGGCTAGGCCAGTTTAAGCAGCTCAGACTTGGCAACTCAGGCAACCATGAATGAGTTGCCTAGTTCGCACGTGCGACTTCCAAGCTATCGCCAAAGGGTCGTTTGATACGATCAGATCAAGTCGTTCACGGCCCTGACATTCTGTGCCAGTATGAGGACCGACATTCTCTACAAGCTTATAGATGCCTACTCGAAACAAGCGCCGATCCCTGAGATTCGATACGATGGGCAATACATGTCTTGGTGCCTAGCTATCTCTTCATTCTGACACTTCCGCCGATGATTCCCTGGTTATGTGCGCTGAAGGAGCCGATTGTGCGGCAGAATTGAAAGGAAGAAACCTGCCATCACATCACGTCTAACACTAAACTCCAGATCAGGGTTCTTGGAGATCCGCCGGGGAGTCTAGACCATACCCCCTTTCCCTAGTGTCTGCGCTGGCTTGGGGGTCGCCACTGTTGTCCGTTGCGGCGCGCGCGGGTGCGCCCTGATGTAACCGAATCATACACTCGGTGCTAGCCACAGCGGCAGAGACCGAGAAGACCGAAAAGAGAAATGGCACCCGCCTAAAGCGCCCGACCCTGAACTGGGGTCTGATTCAAGAGTTGTCCCCGCAGTTTGGCGTTCACACAAGGGGCGCGATTCAATCTGAAGTCGAGCGCCGGGGCTTACCTTCAGGATCATGTGAGATGAGAGGGCCATGTTTTGCGCGTGTCTTGATTCCAAACTGTGCTATTATCAGTGTAGCCATTGATATCTTGACTGTCGTTATCGCCTCTTGAATGGCGTTCGAATTGTTCGAAAATGAATTGCCGGGCAGAACTCGTTTGGGTTCAATGCTAGAGTTACACGCGGTATGAGCTGGTCCAAGGCAGCAAGAAAGATGCGACATGTTCTTGCACGGGACGAGACTTGGGACTTGAGAAACGAGATCTCTTAGTGAGATTTGTCGGACATATCAGCCCCGACCATGGAGTTGCCGTGCGGAGGACGTCTGGAGACCCCTCCACGGCCGCCAACGGTAACGCCGATCATTCTCCCCTGACGAGGCTTGCGGGCACGGACTCGCCTGACCCGATCTTCGGTCCCTTTTACCCTAGAGAGAGAGGATCCTGGGGAAGCGGCCGCCTTTTACCGAGTCATATGAGCCCAAGAGCTACAGGACCAGGGCCGACGATTCAAGAGGTGGTATCAGATTTTTGCCTCCTTTCTTTCCTGTGAGACCAGGCATGTATGATCACGGCTAGGTTCCAGCCCTTCATTGTCGCAAAAGCAAAGTTGTCAAACGAGGTTCACTCGTTCTAAATGCGACTCGCGCAAAAGGCTCACGGCTCAAGGCTTACAATGAAGATGCAAACATCCCCCTGTTGTTAGTGGTCCCTGATGAGGCTTGACATTGAGAAGGTCATTACCTGTTACTTTAACTTACGTTGAGTGATGACTTTCGGAAGTAGACTTGCGCCTTAAACACAAGTGTAGTTCAGGTATCATTTTGTAGACAGAACGTGGAACAGAGAAAAGATCACACCAGTGGGCCTAGCCCACCATATAGAGACGAGTCGATAGTGAATACAGAGCTGCATTGAGCCTGCAACCAATTTTTCGGAGGAGCAACTGCATGATCAGACAGCGGTAAAGCTTATATCACACATGTGTTATCGGGTATGGACTTTGGGAATCACGCGGAGATCACGGGAACACTTGAGCCGAGAGAGCTCTCAGTGGTCAAGGCCTGATGAGATATAAAGGATCGTGGTCGGTTGGACGAGAATACAACATTAAAGAACTGGAGTCCCCTGACGATCCAGAATCCGCAGCAATTTATATTCGGGGCATATTTCTAGTACTCGCCGATCAGCAACCACAAATATATTGGCCCTCATAAGACGTTCCTAATCGACTATGATATCTTCATCGCTCGTGACACCCGTCCTCGGCTAAGCCGCCGTCGGCCCTGCGCTGGCATCAATCAGTGGTCGAAACTTTCTTGTCGGCAGCCGAAATCAGCTTGTCGAGCCAATCTCGTTGGAGACCTAGAGAACAGTAATCTGCTTGGTAGAAGCTATCTAGGAGCGCCTGACTTGTCACGCTGTTACATAGAGTTCAACGTTGCTGTTATACATCACCTCAGCGGTCAACGTGGGACTCGCCGCACGCGGGCAGGATCTTGACAAGTAATGGCATCTCTTATCGAGGACCGTTAAGTTCACCGCAAAGGATTAACCGAGATTTGAACACATTGTAGACCAATGACAAAATTTCTACTTGCGCCCGAGGCTTTCTCAAGCGACTTTACAGACGATTGTTGCCTGTATAGATATGAGAATAAGTTGTTCACGGAACAACGCAATCGACTGGGAGGGCATGAATTTTTTCAGGACATGGGTATTGCTCCGGTCGGTGAGTAGACAAGCTTAGCCGCATGAGTTCAAGGGTCTCCTTCTGTGTTCGAGGCGAAAGCGTGAAAGCGCCGCGACTTCTTTCTAGCTGTGGATTCGTTTGGCTGCGGAATGTCGACGCAGAAATTGGGAAAGTAAATAGCTTCTTACCGAGATCTCAAGACCTAGTTCAAGTGGGATACCGGCTCCGTCAGCTAACATGTCGTAACCGCGTCAGCTTGTGGCGTTAGGAATGGTAGCTTTGGGGCGTTGCGAGACCTTTGTGTGTGCGGTTTTTGGATTACTTCTCTTTAAGCAAGAGCCATGTTGTTAATGTCGGCAGTGAGAAGACCAGCGAAGAAAGTCCAAGTCTACATGTAGTGGTTCACTTCAAATTAGGGTCTGCTCTCAAGATCGGCAGTGACATCAGTCAAGGTTCTGGGCGAGTGCAGTAGGGAATTGGAAGTTCAGTATTGGAACTGCATCGCTCAAGCTGCATGATGTGTGTACAAGTGGAAAACTTGACAGAGTCGACAGTTTCGAGATGTAATACTATCGCGCAGTTAGACAAGGATATGAATTATCCTTGCATCTATACTATAAGAAGATTCAAGGTTCAAGAATGGTCCATCTCATCGGATGTTCGCAGGAGACTTGGTGCACACTGCCCACAACATGACCGGAAGCTCACAGGACCGGTGTTCGATTCGCTAGGGAACCAAGAGTCGTTATGGCTCAGAACTTCAGTGAGTTGAAGTGGCTTGACTACTTCGAGAAGTGACCAGAGGCAATACTGAGTCTCTACTGTAGTGGTTGACTAGCAGTTCAAGGCATAAACGCGTGCCCCGAACAGCTGTTCGCCTCGGACTTCCCCCTTTTAACCAGCCACCACCCACGCCGTTTTTTGCAAACCTGCACCACATAAAGCGAAAGATTTCGGAAATTTCCTTTGCTTTCACTGCTGCTGATTGAAATGAGCAACACAAACAACAAAGGCTTGAGCAAGTCGCGGAAGCGGGCTTTGTCTGAAGCTACGGATAAGACTATTGTCAACAAAGCACCTAGGATGGACGCTGGCGAATACAACAGGGCCCGTGATGCAGACGACGCCGTCATGTTTTACGAAGAACACTTTGAGACTGACCCCGAAGTCAACTGTGTATTCAACTGCAAAGTCAATGGCAAAGTCAACTGCGCTGTAAAGGGCGAAGAGGGCAGTGAAAGCCCTCCTATTGAACTCGAGGGCGGCAATGAGGACCATAACACCCATGTCAGACAAGTAACGACGGTTGCTTCCTTGGGCGACTTGATGCTCGTTGTCGGCCCAGCCAACGTTCGCATTCAGGTCAACTCGCTTATCCTTCGAGAGGCCTCGCCTGTTCTAAACGCTCGCATCTGCAAAAGGTCCAAGATCAAGCTCGTGGCTTCAAAGGGCGGACCCGTGCTACTATTTCTTCGCGATGACGACGCCACGGCCATGGAGCTTCTTTGCCGCATTCTTCATTGCGACCCGAGCATGAGCACTGTTCCAGAAGCCTCTGAGATTCTGCAGCTCGTGAAAGTAGCTCGGAAGTACGAAGTCCTCGACAGGGTCGGCTTCATCGTCGAAGTCTGGATACAACACCTGTATGGCGTCGACGACATCGATGAGCTATGGGCGCTCTTGTGCGCCGCAAACATTATACAGTCATACTCTACGTTCGAGAACCTGAGTCGGCGTTTGATCATCAAGCACCAGGGGTCTTATCGTCCATTCGCGGCCGAGGACAAGGACAATGCCGTTGCTTGGCAGCTTGCTTGTATGGCGCTTCCTTTCCACTTACGCTTGCATGTTTCTCTGCTCCGATACTAACGGTTCATGATAGCCGCTCTCGAAGAAGGCCGGTCGACTCTCCGGGCCTTGCTTGGTGTCCTAATCTTTGGCAAGCTCCAGTCGGCTCTACAAGACTACCCGTTCTGCGCCTGCGGTGTCCGCAGTAGGATGATTTCACACTGGGTCGAGCACGTTCATCCGGTTGCCTCCACCTGGTGTCTGCACGAGCACAGTATTGAAAACGTGTTCGGCAAACTGCAACGGATCTCGGAAGCTAGACCTCTTTGCCATCAGGGCATCGTCCACAGCCCGTCATCAATCCCTTCCTATGTAATCCAGGAGGTTGATGGCCTTCTCGGCAGATGCAGAGGCCTGTGCCTCGGCTGCTTCAATGAGAATAAGATCACCATTGGCCGCTGCCGCCACCGCTCTCCTGGAGGGATTATCTTATACCAGGCTTATCCGTCGGACGATGAGATCTGTTCTTAATGGCGAACATTGAATACCCTCACTGGAGCACAGGTCTATAGGATGTGCCGATATTTGCCTCAACGAACGAACGAACGAACGAACGACGACGACATAGAGCCCGTTACGAGCACAAGAACGCCTTCGCGAGGTGACTATAGGTTGGAAATGTATATTTTATGCAAATTCGGCCTCTACCTATATATACCTCCAGAACAAGCGAGAGTCGTTTTAACATGCCAGGGGGTCCTTCGCCTTCAATGATGAAGGTACTGTGTTATGGAGTCAGCCAATCTAGTTTGACCAGTTGATACAAAGAAAAAGACTTCTATTCCATGATATTGTCTGGAATACAACCCTTCCGTACACATGTACCAGTCATCAACGTCGATGAATGCGACGCATCTGTTGTGTGGGCAGCACGATAATTTGCTGCTTCCCTGCAACTCCCGTCCCCAAGCCGTCCATGTGCGCAAACGCGTAGACAACCTCTGATCTTTTCTCGGAGGTGCAGTGGGTAAAAAGCACGTCACATGCTGTCACGGCTTGATTAGAGTACTTGTTTCTGCTGCCTTTCTCAGATACCATCTGGATCGCGTAATGTTGTCCAATGCGTCCATCAAGCAGTCCTAAAGTATTTGTTCCATAAACATAAACAGACAAACACTTGATCCTCTTCACATTCAATCTGTCCCTCCTAGTGACTCGCGTGAATCACTGGAAGGGCCGATGCCAAATGCAGCCTCAAGGGCGTTTGCAACTTCAATGCTTCCGGAGTCACTCTTCAAGTTGTTCACTTGCCTCGCGTTTGCATCCCCTCCTTCAAGGCAGGCCCTTATCATACACCGAATCTGCAGTTTATGTCTTGAAAGCCTCAACATCGTGCATAGCCGAGAACTCCATCAACCTGAACGAGACACGTGCGCCCACATGCTCGTCAACGCTCTCCGGGATATTTCAGCTAGATGAAGCAAACCTTGAACGGCCATATGCTGTGCAGTGACAGCAGTCGACGACTTACACCACATGCTTCGGCCGGTTGAGCGTTTTGCAATAGGAAATTCGACTGGAGTTTGAGGTGGAAAGGTTTCAGACCTGGGACGGCGGTAGCTTGAGATGAGGTTACCTTGAAAGGAGATTCGGGCAAACTATAACGTGAGAGGTGGGCGTCGTCGCAAGTAACTTTGATATTTGCGAGTCAGATCCAATCCATGATGTTTGTAGGCCGCGCGACAACGCACCAGGCACGTCATGACTATCGGATCATCGTCCAGGATGTGATTCTTGCAACTCGGAGAGATTGCCAAAACCACACTCTTTTGTGCATACTCCAAAAAGTGTGGTTCTTCTCCTGACTCAAGGGTTTCCTCATTGAATCGTCAACTTGAGCGGACATGAGCACCTTGAAGTTTCGGTACACTGCATCGTTGGATCACGAAGCATTTTCTAGGGCACTTCAGATTGCACTTTTTTATTTCACAAATAAGGCCATAACTTGTAATGGCCATTTATAGTCAGGCTCCTGTTTTGCCACATGTATACATTGCGCGAGGGAATTCTTACGCCTTGGTGTCCCAGTGCCCTCGCGCCTCTCTGCAGCACCTTGGCAGTCTAGTGGCAGCACTGAACACGAACACTCTTCTCCGTTCAGCGCTTCGAGTTCAGGCAACTCAATAGTTGCTGCCTGAGGCTTTCCTTCTCCATGTTCTCATTTTGCAAGAATGGCTGCCTCTTTCACTCTTTCTTCTCTCCACAGCACAGCGTTTGTCACACTTCCTCGGGTTCATGCATCCGCCACTCCTTCTCCTCCCTTCTTCAAAAAGACCCTCACTCTTCATTCATTCAATCTTCCCTCTTCTTCATTCGCACTGCAAGCCCTCAACGCCATGGACTTATCTTCGGAGAGCGAAATGGATGAGATTAGAGCGTGCTCTGATCACGAAATCGACAGTTGCGGTGATTTACTCCTCATCGTTGGCGCCGAAAAGAGTCGCATGCTGGCCAATTTCTCAATCCTACTCAATGCATCTCCAGTTCTTGCCAAGCTCTTGAGCTCTCGTGTCGAGAAGCCGAAGTCTCAGGATGAGGCCGGGCCTGCTTTACACAAAGTGGTACTGCAGGAGTTCATTCCCTTCACCATCGCACAGATTTTCCGCGTTCTTCATTATGATTGGCACTATGAACACACACTTGGACAGCCTGCTCAGCTCTACGAGATTGCACAAGTGGCTCATGAACTCGGGCTTGTTGGAATAAAAATGAAGGTCACCTTGAAATCATCCATCAAGAAGTGCCTCGATTCTAGCGAAGTCACCCATGTCGACTCCTGGTACTTGCTCCTGGCCGCCTATACCATGAAGTTGGATGAGGAGTTTGCATCCGCCAGCCGCAAGCTGATCTTCAGCTGTGAAGGATCATTTCACGTTTTCACCGCGTACTGCTACGCTTCACGCAACCCAGTGCCCTCTTCCGAGATCTTTCGAATTATCTGTAAGCTATCGACGACTGATTCCCCAACAGAGACTACATGTGAGGATGACGGCTAACGTTCGACCCAACAAGTGGCACTCGAAGAGTCCCGGTCTAAGCTTCGATCGCTCATCCACTGCGTGGTACTCGAAAAAGTGGACGAGGTGTGGAGTGATCAGAGCGTTGTAGACACTGGCACTTTGACTTCGCGCCACATGCACAGATGCGTCTCCGATATTGGTCGCCAGACGAAGCTTCAGCTTCGCAAGAGACGCTCAATACATGATTACATGAAGAATATGGAAGAGAGTGCGATGAACTGGGATCAGACCGTGTCGGATGACCAACAGATCAGAGGGGCTCCTATATCGCCACTTCCGATCTACCGACAGATGACTGAGAGGCTGCAATTCCTTTCGACGATCGCTTTCGGACTTTGCAAACAATGCTTCGACAAAGAGAAAGTGTCTATCGGGCCCTGCGACCATAGGCAGAGCGGCGACGAGGAGGAGCGGACCAGAAACCGTTGGGTTAGGGTGTTTCAAATATGATCGCGGCTGGTGATGACAATGACAAGGCACACGCAGGTCCTTGACTCCGATCGGCATGGATTCTTTTCCCCGATCACTCAGAGGGAGAATGGGAATGGTCAATGAGAGAGCTCCGCGCTTGGCCTCAAGGGAATGAACATTAATATGGGAGCACAAAAGGGGAGGGTCTGATTTGAGAGAGGACGCGCAGTTCGGGACACAAAATTGGGGAATGAACGCTATAGGGTCAAGGAGAAGAGTTTGCAGAACGGCGAAAAGTTGTGATTTTTGACAGGCTTCCCATTGCAAAGTGACGCAGTGCATGCCGCGTTGAATCCGTAAATGTTGTCGCCTCCTGCGAGTTGAGCTGCCCATCAACCCATAGTTGCATGTCCCCTTTATACTTGCAGTTCTTGTTTGTTAACAAGGGGCTGTCTCCAACCGCCCGAATGAGGGCTCAGGGACAAAGGACATGCCTTCAATTATTAAGAAGACTAACCATGTGTATAGAATGCCTGCGGCGTGAGTAGTTGCACGGAATACCAACATGTAACGATTAGACTTGCATAGCTGGCCCCAACGGGCCACAAAAGTGCAGTGTCAAGATGCAGGAGATTCACTGAGGCGAATTCCCCTACAGTCCCGTTGCAGCCCTCTAGGAGATGTGAGTGCAACGTTATCAACCATTTTGTCCTAGAAAATACATGTTGGCTTCGAGTATGTTTATGATTCAAGTGGCAACCTGGGTGTACCAAAATACGAAGCAAAGTATAAAGTTTCGCGGTAGCTTCTCATGAGATTGAGATGTAGTTGCTAAGAAACAAAAAATAGTTGCAAAACTCATATTGCAATTGCCGTCTTGTCAAGGAGCATCTCATCTTTTATCTCATCTCTGTGAATCGACTCCCGTCAAGGCTCAGGCAACAAGCCGCCAGCCACCTAAAGTCACCCCCAAGGCCCCCACCAAGAGCGCCGCACCAACCACTAACAGCGCTAACTAGCCGCCGAACCACATCAGCCTGTCACTCACCCCAAAACCTCACTCACTCACCACACAGCCCGCTCAATGTGAGAAGCCGCCCGCCAGGATGAGGACGCGCCGGTCGAACCAGGCCAAGAGCTACGCGGTCGAAAAGTACGACTTCGAGAGCAGCGGCGGCGAGGCAGCGCCCGAGCCCGCGCGGCTCAAGAAACGCGCAAAGGCGGCGGAAAAGGACGACGAAGATTTCGACGGCGAGGCGGTCCGGCAAGACGACGACGACAACGACGAGGACGAGGACGAGGACGCTGCCGACGCGGTGCCCGAAGAGGAGGATGCTCAGCACCCCGCCGAGGCACCCCATGACGGAGCGGTGGCGCAGGACTCGCCGCCCAAAGATCCAGCGCCGTCGTCGTCGAGGATATCACAGCGCCGGCGCAGACGCCCAGCCAAGGCCGGCGACGGGTGCGCCAGCCTGTACCGCGAGCCCGAGCCCGTGCCGACCGACAGCCACGCCGTCAAGAGCTACGTCGGCCCCTACGAGCGCGCCATCCGCGGCCAGTCCCTCATCAAGTGCTGGTACGGCCCGCGCCCCGACCGCGTCCAGCTCATGCAGCGCCTGCTCGACCGCTGGATCAACTGGACCGTCCTGCCGCCCAAGCTGCTGCCCGCCGACGCCCTCGCCCGCCCCGC